>CM076580.1:1451454914-1452025584 GCA_034641835.2 Pinus albicaulis
ACCTTCTTGATTTTGCCCCTTTCTGCCCTTGTCGGTTTCCTTCTTCCTGTCATGATTGCGCCCCCAAGGCGCCTTTCCCGGAGACTTCTTGGCCTTCATCCTCAGTTTCCGGTTGATCGACCTGCTCCGCACCGTCGTCGTCGAGCCAGTCCACCTTCGAGTCCGCACTCCGACTCCTCTCCTGATTCATCGGGTCCCCCTTCTCCTTCCGGTTCTCCCCTTTTTACCTTCACCATGTCTGGACCAGGGCCTAATGCTAGCGGTTCTCCCAGCCCCAATGCCGGCCCTACTTCTAGCGGAACCGTCACAACCACTACTCCGGCCACCCCTGTGCTGCCGTACATTGCAGGCCTCAGCCTCCCCGATTTCCATCAGTTGATCAACGACCCCATTCACCATAATACTACCTGGCCCGCTATGCCCACCAAGCTACCCTCTGATATCCCTAAGTTCGAGGGCCTTAATGGCGAAGACCCAACCAATCACGTCTGGTCTTTCCACATGTGGTGTTCCTCCAACTCCATTACCGATGACTCCATCCGTCTTCGTTTGTTCCAACGCACACTTACCGGCGAAGCTTCTAAATGGTATGTCGAACAGGCCACTTCCTCCCATACCACGTTCGAGACTCTTGCCCAAGCCTTCTTGTCGTACTTCCGGCTCCCTCTCCGATACGACACTGGTACGGAGCTCTTGACTTCATTTAAGCAATCCTCTTCCACACGCCTTTCTGCCCATGTTCAGGAATGGCGACGAAGACGGGGCTTATGTCGAGCCCCTCCCTTTGAAGATCGGGTTTACATGGACTGGTTCCTTCGCACCCTCCCGTCTCCCATCGGCAAAGATGTCGCCTCTCATTTTCCTCAATCTGAAGAAGCCGCCCTCCAAATAGCTTTAAAATATGACCTGATCTACGCTCAATCTGGTTATGTTTATACCGTTCTTCCTGACATCCCCCGGCCCGGTGGCGCTAACGCCCCGGGGGCATCTCATTCCGCCGACGGTATTGTTGGATCTCTTTCCCACCCCTCTGCTCACCCTCCTATGAGCCACGACCTTCCTCAGGGAGGGGCCAGCACCTCTAGCACTCTGCCTCCTCCCGGCAACATGTATCCGGGATACGGCATGCCTCCTCCTTTTGCCCAACCTCCTGCTTACCTCAATGCTGCCCAACCCAACCCTTACTTTTATCCGCAGCCTGGTGCGCCAGCTCCCCTAGCATATGCGTTTCCGCCTCCCTTGCCTCCTCACCACCTGCAACAGCCCTTACAACCCCCTCCAGGGCAAGTATTTGCGCAGCAGGGTGCGTTTAATCCCCCTTCCCAAAGAAGGCGGAGAGGCAACCCGAACCCATCTGCCCCTGGTAACCGAGGACCCAATTCTGGTCAGGACCCTAACACTAGCAACCAGCCTCAGGGCATTCCGCCCAGGCCGGACAGGCCGCTTCGCACAAACAAGCCCTGTTCGTGTTGCGGTGTTTACGGTCACTACACTCACGATTGCCCTCTCTTACCCCAGATGCGACAGATGTGGGAGTCTCAAGCCACATTGCGCGGACATCACACCTCCCCTGACGCTCCGCCTAATGTGGCCACTACCCAGCCAGCTGTGTTCACTGATCCTTTCCCTCAACAGGGATTCGTGGCTACCCACCCCCCTGACAGCCATGCCGCCACACCCTCGTCCATTTCTGGTTCCTCTGACTACCAGATCCTCATCATGCACTCCGATCCGTCCCCTTCCGTCGACCTTCACCTTCAAACTCGGTCTCGCCAGTACACCAAGCCCCCTGCTCAGTCTGCTCCCGAGCCCCCATCTTCGGGTTCTACAGAGCCTCTTTCGACATCCAGTGGCCCCTTACACATCCCTCAACCCAAAGTTGAGGTTCACCCAAAGATTCCAAAGGGTCCATCCTTTCGGAAATCACTTGCTTGCACGGCGCTCAATCGTAATCTCGATATAATAGTAGATGATTTGGCCTGATCCCCTGTTTCGCCATTTCCACCTTTGGAACTCCGATTCGTGCCCTTCTCCAACGGAAGGCTCTGCTCTGTAGGTGGGCGGATCCTGGCGATGACCAAATGATTGTTTCGACGCCACTCATCGGACCACCCTCCTCTTCCTCATACATTTGCTTTCCAAATCCGTCGAAATCGGCATGTGTATCCGGTGTATAATTGATGAGGGGCGTCCACATGTGATAATAAAGCCGGTTTGGAAACAACTGGATCACTGAGTTGGCCCCTTCCACGATCACCCACCGGCGTAAGGATGGTCTCCCCGGCTTATTAGCTGTTGTGCTTGTCCCATCACCCTAGGCCGTGTTTGTTCGTGTCGGGAGTCATTGACGCCCCCCTAGACTACAACATCCTATTGGGGCGAAGCTACACCTATGCCATGTCTGCTGTCCCATCCGCGGTCTTCCGTAAGATGTCTTTTCCACATAACGGGAAGATAGTCACCATTGACCAGCTATCGTATCATGAGTCATCGTCTCAGTCCTCCACCGAGACGACCATCTCTTCTGTAGCCAACAAGCAAACTGTCGATTCCTTGACCAGTGTCTCCCCCGGCGTTTATAAAGATTCCACCTTGCTTGGTACTTTTCCTCACCTTCCTCCCCCTCCCGTTACTGATCCCAGCTTGTCGAATGTTTTCATGATGCAATCATCTCAGGCTGCCCATAAACGGCCTGCCTCAGCTAGCCCGCACCCTCCTCCCCGCCCTCCGCAACCCGCTCCTACCCATCCATCTCAGCCAGCCGGACCTCCCCTTTCTGGCCCTCCCCCTATAGCTGGCACCCCCGCACCTCTTTATCCTCCAGGATCGGTCCCTCCTGGCCTTAACCATCTTGGAGCCGTTCCTCCTGGTCATTACCCTGCTGGACAGATCCCCTTCTTGGCTCCCCCTCCCGGAGTATATTCCGTCCCCATCATGGCCACCCTTTCTCTCCCTAACTTGACCTTGGGTATTCCGGTTTGGTACCTTGACCCCCCAGCCGCCACCCCCCCTGGTCACCCCAAACCTTACATGGCTTTGACACCGGTTCAACCGGTGCCCCTCGCTTCCTCCATAGCTAACGTGCCCCCAGCACCTCCACAGGACCCTTCTCCTGCTGAGTCGGCTCCCGGGAAGAAAGGAAAAGCCCGCAGGGGGGCAACCAAAGACCAAACCACCACAACCACCTCGGCTCCTCCCCCACCCTAGAAGCCTTGTGCCTTATGTGATGTCATCGGTCATGCCACTCATGCTTGTCCCGAGTTACCCCGTATTCGCCCCATGGTAAAAGTCGCGTTCCCCGACACTACGGTCCCTGAAACTCCCACTCCTGCTTCGACCGTCTCCAAGAACCCCAAGACTCTTCGCACCAACAAGCCTTGTGCTTTGTGCGGTGTCCATGGCCACTACTCCCATCATTGTCCTCACCTGACGCATTACCGTGACTCCCTTGAGGTAATCCGCGAATATGAGGTTGAACAAAATCAATCCGCCTCTCCCATTCTCGCGCAGTATGCTGCAGCCCAGCCTCCGGATTCCACTGATCCCATCCATATTCCCCCCCCTGATGTCCAGATGACGGAGTCTACAGTCACCATTCTTTACCTGTCCTCCTCTGCACGACACTTGGCACCTAGCCCGTCTGCCGCCTCCCCCTTTGTGTCCCTTGATACTCGAGATCACTCCACTGGTGTCTCTGTTGACCTTCGCAGCCCGAGTCCTCGCCATGTTTCCGATAGCCCTCATACATCACCTTGTTTGAGTTTTGCTCATCCTGTCCCTTCCCCCCGCCATTTCCGCTCGATGACTTCTGCCCCCTCACGCTGCCTTCCTTTCCTTTCATCCCCTCATGTATTGTCTTGTCACACCACCTTGCGCATCCCCCCATCCACATCCTTTATCGGTTACGCCGATGGTGCAAGTCGCTACTCCAGGAATCTTGCCTCGGCAGGGTGGGCCATCTTCACCCCCTTGCATGACCTCGTTATGTCTAACGGGGTATGCATTGGTTCTGCCACCAACAATCAGGCCGAATACGATGCAGTGCGTGGCCTACTAGCTGATGCTTTGCTGCATCGCATTCGCCACCTGCACGTTCGCTTGGATTCCTTGCTTCTTGTCATGCAACTAAATGGTGTTTATCGTGTGCATAACCTTGTGCTGTTTCGACGCTATTTACGAGTGAAAGTCTTAATACGTGCGTTTGAAACCATCACTTTCAACCATGTACCCAGAGACCAGAATCACTACGTAGATAGTATTGCAAACCATGTTCTAGATTGGCATTTATCACACACAATTCATACAGGACAATAACATTAAATCAACCATCAAAAGACGATGCATATCCATAATATGTGTTGCAAACCATATATTGATGAGTCCATTTACTCTGATACATACGACATGCCCATAGCATGTTCCAAAAACTGGGGGCACCATACGCCCCCCCACACATATACATCTGACATGCCCATAGCATGTTACAAACCAAAAACAAAAACTGGGGGCACCATATGCCCCTCCCTACACTATAGGAGGCACCCCCTGCCCCTACATACATCAAAGGGGGCACCATATGTCCCTAATCACTATCTGGAGGCTCCCGGGCCAATGGCTCTGCCCCTGCAGCATGTAGATCACGCATAGTTTGACCGGCCATCGCCATGCGCCGCATGATACCTCGCCACTTCGAGGGGAGACCAACACATGGCTCTATGTACTGGTCGTCTAAATCCTGCCACCCGCGCTCTGATACTCCGGTCAACAGCTGCTCACATCTACGGCGGATGTCCTCTAGTAGGGCAGCTGCACCATCATTTTGCGCTGCCCTCGATCCACTCGGACCCGTAGCTCCAGACGCTGCCGGTCGTCCCATGTATCCGGCCGGTTTTACCGGTGCTATATCTGCATACCAAAAGTCCATGAATCAGTATCATTATTTACTATTCAAAAACTTCAAACATGCCCATATAAGAATAGCAATTTGTCACTTACCATCGGGCCCCCAGACTCGACCAGGCGGAAGTGGCAGATCCAGATCCCCACAGTAGCTCATCCCACTATAAGGGTAGTCGTCTATGTACAACGGCATCTAATCCCAATGGGAAAAAAACTCCGGTCGAAATGTTCGCCCGACCGCCCCTCCTCCTCCTTTGCAGAGTAGTCGTCCCCAACGACGCATCCTGGGCTCTCTCGGGCCCCCATGCGGAAAGGCGCACGCGGGCTCGGGGTGGGATCTTCTGCCAGAAAGAAGAGGGCGCACAACAAAGTCCCATATGAGCAATCATGATTCACCTGCCGCCTGCATAGCGACAACTGTCGCTTTAGCGACACCAACATCATTTGGGCCCACCCAAAGTAGGTCCCACTCAACACACTCTCCACTATCATCATCTGCCCACCGGTGATGTGATGGAACGCATGGGTGCCCAGGATTCGCAGCACAGCTGCGGCCACTGCACGGGTTTCTAGCCTCTCTAGATCCCCGATCGATATCCGAGTCCCCTTGACTTGGAAACCCGGTTGACAATGGCGTTCCACAAACTCCATGATATGCCGCCCCCGCGGCAACACTGGCTGCGTGTCTCCCACTATCCCCAATGGTGGGAGGCCGGTCAGGAAATACACATCCTGGACCGTCAGTTCGATCCTGTGCCCCTGCACTACAAAGATCTCGATGCCGGATCCCGATAGCGATGTCCGGGCGTGTGATTGCTCTCATCCACGGGTTCTCCACAAACTTGAGAACCCCAAATCTGGCCAATACACGACGGACGCCCTGATCCGCCTGGATCTCTGCCCGAAGTGTTCCCAGATCCCTCTCTCTCCAGTTGACTCGTAACTCTGCCATACCTGCAAAAACACATTCTTTTTTGTCAGGGTACAGATCGGGCAACCCATAACCACACACAAAAACCCAACTCCCAGCCATCAAACAGCATCAAGCTCCCCTCCCCTCCCAGGTCGCAGCTTTTTGCCCATTTCTGGACCAGGTCGCACCTTTTGCCCCAAAACCTGCGTCCTGGGTCGCACCTTTTGCCCCAAAAGGTGCGACCCGGCCGTAGAGAGGAGGGAGGGACTGTTTCTGGGGTGTTGGGCCCTAAACTACAAATCTACTCCATCAAAATGCAAGAGCAAGGTCAGGCCTCTTACCTCCAACTGACAGATCTCGAATCCAACGGTCGGTTTGTCCACTACGTTCGCCGCAAGATTTAGGGCCTTCTCTCCTCTCCACATTCACCACAGCAACAATAGCAAATGAATGATTTTGGAGGGAAAACAGCCTCATTAAAAGAGAACCCCTGTTTCTTCTTTCGACTGCCGTGACCACACCGTAGCCCCGTTCGACGAACCGTCAGCACCGCTGGATAGATCTCACCGAGCTCTCAAATGGGTTTTACTTAGTTTTTGGTGATTTGCTACTTCACCCGGACACATTTTTCCACGAAGGGTCACTTCACCGCTCCTCAAAATCAAATTTCCTCACTTACGACACTTGTACTTGGGGCACCATATCGCCCCCTTACTTGTCCATGTTCGTGTTGATTTTCATCATGAGTGCCCACCTTGTACTCATGCTTCTATGACCCCCCATTGGGGCCTTTATTGTGTGGCAGCACTATCTAGTCGCCCTTGCTTAGAGCATCAGAGTTGAGTCATCATTGCATTCATGGAGTCTATCCTGCATCCTTTTACACCCTACTATAGCCCTCCATTCTTTTTGCTTGGTTCCTCTCTTGTGTCGCATCTCATGACCTTCAGCCCCACTGTCCCCTGTCCCTTTCGATATTGTGTCAGTCGTTGCCATGCCATTCATGCCCTTTATGCTCTAACAAGGGAGGTCGTCCATTCGCCACTCCACCCTTCCCATTTCCGCCATCATCATTAGTGTCAGTCTGTCCATCGCTCTATTGCTATTCTCTCGTGCCTTAGTTGAGGATGTCTCATTGCCTCACCTAAGGCGGGCCTCCTTCTGTCGACCTCAACACATTTATTCCAGAAGCAAGGTCTAGAGGGCGGTGTACCTTGGTTCCAGCTTCCACTTTTGTTCGGTGCCTCGGATCAGGCAGGGGGATTTCTCACCTCCCTTTGACTTGATTGCTTCTCCAGCTCCTTTCAGCATGATCGAGATTCGTATACTGGACAGTCCAGTGACCCAGCAGCAGCTCTTGATGATTTCCGGGCGTGTGTGAGATGTCTCAGCCCTCATGAGGGGGTGGCCCTGCAGGTAGCCCCCCACATGCCCGGATGACCTCTTCATTGCAGCCTTTGATGCCGCTCCAGATTTTGATGATGTTGGCCTTAGCCACTTGCAACACCTCTATGATTTGCATGTACCAGTCAGATTTTGTGAGCCCTTCCCCATTTACAGGGGGCATTTGGGGTTGTATTTATCTCATGTACTCAGATGATATTGTACTAGTCCTGGCTGTTATCCCAGGCACAGCATGTATGTGAGATTATTCATTGTATTTTTATCTGGCTCTTGATTATGCCAGCTGTACTCTATGGTTCGGTCCCTTGTTCACTGGACACACTATTCTTGTGTACTTTGTCACGGCGGGCATAGGTATGCCTCCCCCGCCGCCTTCAGCACAGGTACCCTCTCATAACAGAGACTTGTTGCACCTGCGAGTCTCGTCTCCTCAGGGTCTAGTCCTTAAGCACACTATCTACCTCATATTTCTCTCTCTGACATACCCTTTTTGTTGTCTAGTGATTGTCTTCTTACAACGTACTTCGGTCATACGATTTGCTCCTGACACTCGCACGCTGGGGGGCAATCTGTTACACCATTTTTTGGTCATCTAACTCTACATCATTAGATGGACCCAAGTACACCATGTAAGACCAGTTTTACCCCAAGTAAAACTGCTTTCACTATGTTAATTAGGAAACCCCAAAAGGAATAATTAATTAAACCATAATTTAATTATTATTCCCAGTCATATTTAACCCAAAAACAAAGAAATTAATGAGATAAACCCATAGTTATCTTATTATTTTCTAGGAATAATTATTTAAATAATATTCCTTGTTAAATATGAGCAAATCAACCACCATTAATCAACTAAATCATTATTTATTTGATTATATCCCAACCACTTCCTTAAAAAGATAAATAAATCATTTATTTATTTATTTTTCACTAATCAAGGGATTTGACCCAAGTCAAGCACCCTTTCCCTCCAACAAATAATAATAAAATATTCCATAGAGGTGGATCTAGATTTGGTTAACATTATTTTAATCATGCACCAAGATCTAGAATGACCAAATATTTTGTTATAAATAGGAGGGTTTTCCCCTTCATTCTTCACCTTTTGTTGCATACTAGATCACTCTGGATCTATACACTCGGTCTCATTTTCTGCCATTGTTGCTCCCATTGAGCTCTACCTTCTACATTGGGTTTTCTACATCTACAAGTGAGAGAAAGCTTAGATCTGAAGTGCTGAGGACTACAAAGAACCCATCCCATTGAGGAGATCTGGATACACCTTCTTGTTTCCTCCCAGGTGCCCTGTAATATAAAAATTCATTCAAAAATCGTGTTCTTGTCTTATCTGTTGGATGCATGGAGCAAACTCTTTACTTTACTGCTTAATGTCTTTCCATTTATAGATCTGTTTGTTGCAGCACTTTAACTACTAATTGCAGATCTGAAGATGTTTTGCAGCCATTATTGTTGTTAGGGCTATTAGTTATGCGTAGCTAAAGTGGTTCTTTTTCGTACGCTTCGACAAAGAATTCATACTAACAACACCATAAAATTATTTTAAAATTATAAATATAATAAGCCTACTGCCTTCCTCTCCACATCATCATCAAACTATTGACGTCTATGACCTTCTGTGTTGACATTTTCTGATTAATAAGACCCGGCTGAGGCACAAGGATTGGGCATATCAGTTAAGGTCTAAGTAATACAAAGAGTACCCACAAAACCTATTCAGTATTCCTTTTCATCACTATCTAGACTTAGAGTATTATGGGGACATTGAAAGAGATGTTGGATTCTACCTGTGGTTCACCATTTGTTGTAGTCGTTACAACACCACCCAAAATTTTGGGTATATTCAAAATTTCAAGTCCCCCTCTGCTCGCTTAGCCATTAGGATTTTGACCCAGCATGTATTCAGTGACATCCCCGTGACCTATTCCCAGCCCCTTGCAAAACCTTCTCACCATCATGATGAGATACATTTGCTGCAGCCATGCCATGTGTGGGGGGGATCATCATGCATACACTCGAATGGAAGATTTTCTGTGTATTAAGTATGTCCATTAGAAGTACTTTCACCATAGATCATTCAGGTTTTCTATCTACCAAGCTCATGGTCCAATGTAAATTATTTTTGTGGGGACATCATTCTCTAAAAGGGTAACTGTGAACTAATTAATATTATAATACTTCATGCAGGTTTAACCTATGAAAGATACACCTGATAATATCACCACCACATTGGAGATTCGAGAAGGCAGGATGACATCTCTAGATCGGGATTGTTGTTCAACCCCCAAATAGTTTTAACTTGGACACATTGACAGAAGCAACTAGGGGGGATTCATGGAGATAATAAAATTGGAGAGGGAGGTTTTGATGTTGTATACAAAGGTATAACTTCAAAGGGCATAGAAGCAGCAGCAAGAAAGCTATCCTCCAAGTCTACCCAACGAAAAAGGGTATTTATGAATAAAATAAAACTTGTAGTGAAGGTGCAACACAGCTACCTGGCTATTGCATGGACGGATCAGAAAGGTTTCTCATTCAGGAGTACTTGCCCACTAGCTGTTGCCACACCATCTAAATCTTCACAAATACAGTGTTGGTACTATTTTATTGCTATCCTTTTCTTCTAAAAATCCATCATTTACTTATCATTTTCCTCCATAAACTTCCCATAAGTCCATTGAAATTGATAAATAAAGCATTATAATTGTTATTTTGCATTAAATTTAATTTATGAGTTTTTATGTTAAAATTTGGAATTTTTCAACAAAATTACGGGATGTAGTGACTTCCTGTAATCAATTTATGTTGTGACATGTGGCATGACTGGAAAATCGAAATAGAAGGCATGGACGTGATCTGGGGTGTACATATATGGTTGAAAATCTATTTAGCATCAAATTTGGGGTTCCTGAATATATGGTCAATGATGGTCAAACTCAGCCTCTTTAGCAGAAAAATCAGAAGCTATAATGATGTACTTGATCTTTTGCTTAGAATTAGGAATTCTAAACTGATTCGAACTATGTTGGAATCAGTTAGGATGAAGAAGGAATGAATATAGCCTTCTAGTTGTAAATTTTAATAAATAGAAGGATTTTGATTAGAGATAAAAAGCTAGTGAAAACGTTGAAGAAATCAGACTTAAGACTAAAAAGCGTATTCCAGACTCTGTTTTTGAATGTAATCCATTTCCAGAATTTAATGAAAGGAAGAATTTCATCAATTACAATGTTTACGAGTTAAAGGTTTATCATTTGAAGTTATCAAAGTGTTCCATTAGAGCATGGAAGGGCCCTACGTAAAGATTGGTACACTTTCTTTTATGTTTATGTTTCATAGAGATTAGTATTCAGATCTGAACAACGTATTTCATTGCATTGCCTGTGAGTTCATTCATTTAATTAGAAGTTCTTGAGATTATTTTTATTTTATGGTTCATAATAGTAGCTTGAAGATTCAATTGCGAAATTATTGAATGAGTCCTTGTAAGAGGTTTAATCGAGCATTGGATTTCAAATCATCTCTATGAACTCTGTTTTCTATGAATTTGATTTCTAGAATGTTCAGTGTGTTATCTTGAAAGAGATTTTGTGAAACATATCTTTGTAAGAAGATTAAAAACTTAGACTAGTAACACTCTATATTTGGATCAGTAGATTAAATTTGATAATATAAGTGTTTAAATTGTGAAAAGGAAACATATTTTAATCTCTTGTAAAGGAGTACTGGAGCCTGTCACAATTAGACATTTATTTAGACATATAGAACAGAACCTTTTACGTCTAAAAATATTAGATGTGCCTCTAAGACTACCTACCTTGGTCGACATTAAATTGAGTCTAATCTAGAATCCTAGATTGGTCTTTACATTTTGGCGCCATTGTCGGGGAGGCGCAACTAGAGGAGTTCTAAAAAAAAAACTCAAAACAAACAAAAACATAGATTTAATTTTAATTCATCATTTTAGAAGTCATGTTACATATGTCTAGACCTAGAGATGATAAGGGCAGATTCATAAAAACCCCCCATCCAAGAACTAACCCACCATTAGCAGCAGATCCTTTAGAAAGAATTGAACACACAACACCAGCTGGGAAAGTCACTGTACAAGAATTAGAGGATAAACAAAAATCAATCCAAAGACTTACACTTATAGAGAGACAAATTTTATTGGCATACGAAGCAAAGAAGAAACATCTCCCTGAATCCTCTATAACAAGAGAAAGCAGCAAAACAATTCAACAATCTCTCCTTGAACCTACTGTTATTGAACAAATTCAATTAGGAGAACAATTAACACAACAACTTCTCTTTGAAACAAGTGACACTGAACAAGAACTTAAAACAACAGAGGAACCTATCAAAATGGCTGAGGAAGGAGGAGGATCAGCAAGAGGACCCACTCCTGAACAACTTAGAGAATATGAGAGACAGCAGGAGGAAAGAAGAAGACAACGAGAAATTGAAATGAAACAAAAAAAAGATCAAGACCAAAGAGAGGAGGAAGAGTCAACCTTTAAATTTCCTATTCAAGAACCAGGAGAAAATCATGACGAGGAAATCAAAATGAAAAACATACCTCCATCTGTGTTACCAAATTTTTATGGCATGGCTTCGGAAGATCCAGATTCATTCTTGTTTGAATTTGACATAGTATGCCGAACATATGGTTACACAGATGATGCCCATAGGCTTAGACTCTTCCCAGCAACATTAAAGGCATCAACATTAAGATGGTTCATGGGACTTGGTGAACATGCAATAACTGATTGGGATGGCATGCGAAAAATATTCCTAAAGAAATACCAACCTTATTGTAGATCAAAAGATTCTAAAGATGATATCTTCAGAATGAATCAACAAGAGGATGAAAGTTTAGAGGAGTATTTGGAACGATTTGTCTACAATTTACAAAAATCAAAACATAGAACCATGTCTCTTGATCTGATTCGAACAATATTTTTAAAGGGCATTCGAGAGGAATACTTAGATGATCTTAATTTGATGGGAAAAGGTGATATTTCCACCTTACCTTTCGAAGAAATTGCTGACTTATGTGAAAAGTATTCCAGGAGCAAAGCTAGAAATGGAAAAAGAGCCATATCATCCAAAGCCACAAAATCTTCTTCAGCTAGTGTCACAAGGGCTGAAATAGGAAATTTATTAGAAGAATTCAAAACAGACCTACTAAGCACCTTAGGAAATCTAATTGACACTTTAAAAGCAAAGAAAAGACAAGAAGAAGAAGATCAATTAATGGCTGTCTTTGTCCAAAATTCCAGAAGTAACATGCTTTGAAAGATTGTCCTTTAGAAAACATTCAAGTGTGTGCCTTTTGTACTGAAAACCATGATATATTTCATCGTTCTAAAATAAAGATTTTGCAAAATTGTAACATGCAAGCTAATGCAGATTTGGAAAATGTGTATTTCATGGGTGCCAAGAGACCATGGCAGCCAAGACCTCCACCTCTAGGTATGTTTCCAAATCAGAATTTGCAATTTCCTGCACAAGATCAAATGTATGTTCAGAATTCTTGGAATGTACCCATGCCATGGCAACACCAAAATTACCCCCAACAACAATGGAAACCATTTCAGCAATACTCATCATATCCTCAACCATACCAACAATATTCTCAGCCATATCAGCAGTATCCTCAAACATATCAGCTATATCCTCAGCAGCAAGTTGTTTATCCACCTCAAAACATTCAACAAACATTGCCTGCTCCTCCACCAATAAATCCACCCCAATTACAACTTCCATCTAACCAACCTCCTAGACCTACTCAGATTCCTGCTCAACCTGTACCAAATCCAAATGATAGAGCAGAAAGACCGGCTTACAGTGTAGATGAGGGACCATCATATCCCACATTACCTTTACAAAATATTGAGTTGAGGTCTGGTAAGGTACTTCAAAAAGAACTTCCCATAGCTGAGAAACAAGGGGAAAACAAAAACAATGAAAATGAAACACCAAATCAAAAGAAACAAAATGAAGACATAAAAAATAAACAAATCCAACCATTGCATCCACCACCTTTTCCGGAAAGATTGATCCAAATGAAACTCCCCATATCTTTGCCACAGTTTGATGCTTTAGATGAGCTGAAGAATGTCTATATAAAAATTCCACTACTCCAAGCCATAAAATACATTCCTATATATACTAAAGCAATTAAAGAACTATGCCTCAAGAAGCCTACAAGAAAAAGACTTGATCCACAAACAATTCACGTTATTGGACATCTAGCTGGCCTTATGTCAAACACCATTTCAATGGAAAAGTATGTTGATCCTGGCATTCCCAGAGTCACTACAATTATCAACAACATACCTATTCCAAATACTTTAATTGACTTAGGGGCAACAATAAATGTGATGACTCTTGACACAATGAAAACACTCCAACTGAGAAACTTGCAATACACACCAATTGTTTTACAACTAGCCGATAGGTCTAAAGTGATTCCTGAAGGAATTTTGGAGGATATAATTGTTTCACTGGAATCTTGGGAGTATCCAGTGGAATTTTTAGTTCTTCAACCAAAATCTAATTTAGGAGGTCACCCTATCATTCTTGGTATACCATGGTTAGCAACTGTTGATGCATTCATACGGTGTCGATCAGGTAATATGATCATTTCACGAGGAACTGAAAGGAAACAACTCACTCTTTACCCATCAGCACAAACACCAGCAGTAGCAAACAACTTATGGCTTGATGATAAATAAAATGATAAGGAAGAATTTCAATATGTTTTTAGCATCAATCATATCTATGATTTTCATGAAGATAATAATGATGATTTGATAGAATTGTTCCTTTCTGAACCTGACATGTCTGAAGAAATAAGAAATGAACAATACCATGCTGCAGATGAATTTTTAGCACAAAATTATCAAGAAATATGTACACTCCATTCTTTGCAAAAATCATTTGAAAACACTTTTCCCATTCAATCTATCACAAACACTCAGAGTAAGATTATAGAGATTAGTCCGGGAAGAACATTGAATATTAGCACTCACCTAGACTTATCTCATGAAGAGAAATTGATTCAATTGTTGAGAAAGTATCAGCAAGAATTTGCTTGGGACTACACCGATATGCACAGAATCCACCCTGAAACATGCACTCACCATATTTACACAGATAATAACATAAAACCAGTGAGGCAACCACAGAGAAGAATGAATCCCATTCTTCAAGATATTGTTAGAGAGGAATTGCAAAAACTATTGAAAGTTAATTTTATTTATCCTATCTCTGACAGTCAATGGGTATCCCCATTGGTAGTAGTGCCCAAGAAAAATGGCAAGTGGAGGATTTGTGTTGATTATAGGCAATTGAACAAAGTGACCCTCAAATATTATTTTCCACTACCATTCATTGACCAAGTGCTAGACACATTAGCTGGGAAATTATCATTCTCTTTTCTTGATGGTTTCAGTGGCTATAACCAGATCAGGATAGCCTTAGAGGACCAGGATAAGACCACTTTTACTTGTCCCTAGGGCACTTATGCCTATACTGTTTTTCCATTTGGACTTTGTAACGCTCCAACTACATTTCAGAGAGCTATTTTAGCTATTTTTGCTGATTTAGTTCATGAGTGTGTTGAATTTTATATGGATGATTTTTCGGTTTATGGTAATTCATTTGAGCATTCATTAGAAAATCTTGAGAAAGTTTTGAAGAGATGTATTGAAGCTAATCTGTCCTTGAGCAATGAAAAGTGTTTTATGATGCTAGATGAAGGGATAGTATTGGGTCACTATATTTCTTCTCAAGGCATTAAAGTTGATCCATCAAAGATCCAGATCATTGTCAATTTGGCAATTCCAAAGACGCAAAAAGAGGTAAGAAGTTTTCTTGGGTATGCAAGCTATTATAGATGATTTATTGAACATTTTAGCAAAATAGCTCTACCTATGTTTAAACTTTTAGCAAAAGATACACCTTTCAACTAGAATGAAGATTGTCAGAAAGCTTTTGAAACACTCAAAGAAAAACTATCAACCACACCAGTCTTAAAAGGACCTAACTGGAGCCTACCATTTCACATCTTTTCAGATGCATCTGACACTGCAGTAGGCGCTTCTTTAGGCCAAAAGGAAGAGTCTTTCAATTATTATATCTATTTTATCAGCAAAAATCTAACACCTGCAGAATTAAACTACACAGTCACTGAAAAAGAAATGCTTGCAATCATACAAGCTGTAAATAAATTCCGACACTATATAACTGGTTATGAGGTTTTTGTACATACTGACCACTCAGCCATTAAATATCTAATGGAGAAACCAATCACTAATGGCGGAGTTACCAGATGGCTGTTATTACTACAGGAATTTAATATTACAGTGTTATATAGACCAGGTAAGGAGAATCAGGTGGCAGATTTTCTTTCTAGACTGCAGAACTCAGGTGAGATTGTTCCGGTTGAAGATTCTTTTCTAGATGAAAATCTATTTGAAATTTCAATAGTAGATCCATGGTATGCTAACTTAGCCAATTATTTGTCCACAGGAAAGACACCTCCACATTTTACTACAAAGGAAAAGAAGAGGTTGATCAAACAAAGTGCTAGATATTCATGAATCAATGGAGATTTATTTTACACCGGTTATGATATGATTATTAGAAGATGTGTAAGAAATGATGAAATAATTGATATTTTAAAATCTTGTCATGACAAACCATGTGGTGGGCATTTTGCAGCCAAGAGGACAGCATTCAAGATTCTCAGCCTTGGCTACTACTGGCCATCTATTTTTAATGATTCCAAGAAGTATGTGAAGAGTTGTGACAGTTGTCAAAGAATGGGTAGACCCACAGCTTCAGATGAAATGCCACTTCAGCCCCAAGTACATTTAGAGCCATTTGAGAAATGGGCTCTAGCTTTTGTAGGTCCCATTAATCCACCATCAAAGGGAAAAAAGTACATCCTAGTATGTACTGATTACGTGACAAAATGGGCTGAAGCAAAAGCATTAGTCCGAGCAATAGAGCAAACAGTGGTAAACTTCCTCTTTGAAGAAATTTTTGTAAGGTATGGAGTACCTAGGGAGATAGTCACAGATCAGGGTACTCAGTTCACTTCAAATTTAGTTCAAGATATAACAGAAAAATATAAGATTAAGCACATAAAAAGCACACCTTACCATCCACAGGCCAATGGCCAAGTGGAATCAACAAATAAAACTTTGGAGGGAATTA
The DNA here is from genome assembly GCA_034641835.2 of Pinus albicaulis. Lineage (NCBI taxonomy): Eukaryota > Viridiplantae > Streptophyta > Pinopsida > Pinales > Pinaceae > Pinus > Pinus albicaulis. The sequence goes on from CM076580.1 coordinate 1,451,471,380, forward strand.
TCACTAAAACAGTATCAATGAACAGAAAGAATTGGGAAGAAAAACTCAAGGATGCACTATGGGCTTACAGGATTACGTGGAAAGACACTACTGGATTTACACCATATCAGTTGGTGTACGGAAAATAGGTACTTCTTCCTATCGAATTTCAAATACATACTTATAAAATGGCTGTAGATTTAGGAATTGATCTCAGTGAAGCACAAAAGGAGAGAATTATGCAATTAAACTAGTTAGATGAGATGAGACAGCAAGCAGAAGAGAGAACAATCCTAATGCGGAGACAGAGGAAGCAGTGGCATGATGCACACATTAAGAAGAAGCAGTTTAAAGAAGGAGACTGGGCTTTACTCTTTGACTCTAAATTCAAAGACCATAAAGCCAAATTTACAACACATTGGATGGGCTCATATGAAATAGTTGAAGCATATGACAATGGATCAGCCAAACTTACAACAATTGATGGAGAAGGCAAGACCTTTACTGTCAATGGTCACAAGCTGAAACTCTATCATAAGCCCATAAGCAAGGAAGATTTTATTGAAACAATATCTCAGCAAAAGGAGGTTGAGATATCATAGCCTTCAGCTGTGATATCTCTACCTTAGTCATTTCAATTTCTTTTGTTAAAAAAAAAAAAAAAAACATAAAATTAAAAATAAAAATAAAAATAAATAAATAATGGTTTAGATGTGAAAACCAGACTCTGGCACACTCTAAACTCGAATTCTTACTTGAAAACCAATCATTTGGCTGGTAAGAATTCTTTGTTCTACTTGTTTATTGTTTTTCATCAATTCAATAATGACTTGAGGACAAGTCAAACACTTAGTGGGGGAGAAGAATTAGTGGTTTTTCTCTTTGGTAGAAGAATCAGTGATTTTTCATCTCCTCATTTTTAAATCTTCAAGGAATTTGTGTCAGTTATTCAGTATTTCAATTCAGTTGTTCAGTATTTCAATAAAGAGCTACTTTTGTTCTAATTAGAGGGACTTGTTTAAGTAATAAGATTTGCAGTGGGACCTGTTCAGAAGACTATGTCAACATTATCAATATCAGAGGGACCTGTTAAGGACTGCATTAAAGATACATCATCAACAAAGGCTACTTCAGAGGGACCTGTTCTACTTCAACAAAAGATACATCATCAACAAAGGCTACTTCAGAGGGACCTATTCTACTTCAACAGAATTTTCAAAGGTTGTTTATTATCAGAATTCGAAGGCTACATCAACAACAAGGATAAAAGAAGCTGCATAAAGATGATTCTTCAGATTTTAAAGGGACCTGTCATATTCATTTCAAAGGGACCTGTTTTGAAAAATGAAGATCATTCATATCTGTACAAACAGATCAGTCACACCTGTGCAAGCCAAATCAGCATTATGTCAGTCAACAAGTGTAAAGTATTGTTGAAATTTTCATTTTTAACATTTAAAATTCTTAAATTATTTTAGTGTTCAAAAATGATAATTATTATTGCTTGAATATCAATTTCAAAAAAAAAAATCCCTATATCCATAACCTTTTTTTCCTATTCCTTATACCTATTTCTAAATGATCATTTCCATTCATACCTTAGCCTATTATTCTATTTCCTATTCCCATTCATACTTTAGCCTATTTTTCTATTTCCTATCCCTGTTACGCTCTTCAAAACCGCTCTTCAAAAACTCATCATTTTTAGATATGCCCTCTGTCAATAAAGGTACCAACAAAGAAGTGGTCTGAATGGACACTCAATGAAGAGTCAGCTCAATAGTAAGACATTTGTAAAACACATGATTACATTTCATTTCAACTGATGGAGTTATAAAAACGATGCTCTGACCCAAATTCGTTTATGGAGTGGAATGTATCCGTTATCATCACACGATTTATATCATGATTATGCTTTTATAAATTAGCACTACTCCTTTGTTTTCATAATCTGAATGCACTGTCCAACCCTGCAAATAAACTCATGACCAATTTGAATGCGTTGTCCGACCTTGCAAACAAACTCATGACCTTAAGACTCTGTTCTCTACGTATTGTATGATACCAAGCAAGTGAAGGTCGGTTGTTGAATTTTTAATTTCTCTGAGTTCATAGAGTGGTTAAAGAGTTAATTTTTAGACTCTGAGTTCTCAAGGAGGGCCGAGATAGCAGGTGTGGTTTCATTGAAGAAAATATAGCAGACAAGTTATCCAGGGATTTTTCTCTACTTCCGCCCAGAATTTGAGGAATAGCTCAGGTAATTGAAGAAGGCAGCCCAGAATTTAAGGAATAGCTCAGGTAATTGAAGAAGGCAGCTCAAATAATTGAGGACGTTAACCAGGTCAGTGGAACGTAGGAGAAGAGGTAAACACTTGAAAACCTTGATAGAATTTTTGAGCATAGAAAAAAGGGTTAGAACAGAGAATTTAAAAAAAAAAAAATGACCAACAGAGCGGAGCCTGAAACATTTGATAGACTAAAGTATAATGAAGACTGTATCAAAATTCTAGAGGAAAAACATTGGTTGCCTTTGCTACAGAAATTTAATGGGAATAATGAAGAGGTTACGAAGAAATTTTCATTTTCCTTCAATGGAGAGAAAGCTTTAGTAGGAAATGTCTCTTTTAGAATTTCAGAAGATATAATAGCACAAACATTGGAAATCAGTCTTGAAGGAGAGAAGTATTTCAAAACCAAGCAATTCAAGGAAAAAACATGGACTCAATTTATGTCCAGGTCAAGGGTTTCTTCAGTTAACTGGAAAAAGGGTGTCCCAAGAAGCTGGTTAGTTCACCCATGGGATGAGATGGTGTACATCATTCAAAAATTCATTACATGTGAAGGACGTTATAGTATAGTATACCTATACCATATAAAACTTCTGTTGCACTTGAAAGGCCAATGTACTATCAGTCTGCCCTATTTCCTTTTGTAGAGTCTAACTAAAATGTCGAAGACTCAGAAGAACAAAGGTAATGAAGATAGGAGTTTATATCATTTTGGTTTGGTTAAAATACTAATTGAATCTGAGTTGCAGAGAAGAGGAAAAACATGGAAGGAATTTTTAATTGAAAATCAAATTGAAGTTAGAGAAGAAGAACAAGAGAAGTAAGGAAGCATGGAATTGATGATTGATGTTGATGAAGAAACCCCTGAGCTTAAGTCAAGTAATGTTCCTCAACCGAGCAATAGTGTAAGGACAAGAAGGCAAAAGCAAGAAGCTGCCAAGAGAATTGAAAAAGATAAAATCTTCACTACCTATGAGAGAAGATCAAGGAGAATGAAAAGGAGTCAAACACAAGATGAGCTACCAGAGAAGAATGCAAGCATACCAATGGAAATTGAAATTAGTGAGTCAGCACATGAAGCAGAGATGGAAACTAGAAGAAATGAGAAAGAAAAGGAAGAACCAATACCTACAAATAAGAAGCAGAAAAGGTTAGAAAAACAGATTGAAAGGCTGAAAGAGGAATTGATGGAAGAAAACATGTTAGAGAAGGTTATAAAGAAGGAAAATGAAATGTTGAAATCTCAAAGCAAGAAGATACAGCAGAAAAATGAGAAACTGAAGAAAAAGATCAAGGAACTGAAGACTGATCAAACTGAAATATGCAATTGGGCAATAAAATGTTACACTCAGAAAAAAATTCTCAAGGAAAAATATAAGAATATAAAACATCAATCCCAAGTTCAGAAGAATGCCCGAGTTCAGAAGAATGTGGATATATTGTTACAGGCAGTAGAGGCACAAGCAGAAACAGAGTTTAAGGGGAGCACATCAGGATTAGCATGAGGACATGATAAATCATTGAGTTTGGGGGAGATGTTGGTACTATTTTATTGCTATCCTTTTTTTTCTAAAAATCCATCATTTATCTATCATTTTCCTCCATAAGCTTCCCATAAGTCCATTGAAATTGATAAATGAAGCATTATAATTGTTATTTTGCATTAAATTTAATTTATGAGTTTTTATGTTAAAAATTGGAATTTTTCAACAAAATTACGGGATGTAATGACTTCCTGTAATCAGTTTATGTTGTGACATGTGGCATGGCATGAAAATCGAAATAGAAGGCATGGACGTGATCCAGGATGTACATACATGGTGGAAAATCTATTTAGCATCGAATTTGGAGTTCCTGAATATATGGTCAAAGACATCAAACTCAGCCTCTTCAGCAGAAAAATCAGAAGCCATAATGATGTACTTGATCTTTTGCTTAAAATTAGGAATTCTAAACTGATTCGAACTATGTTGGAATCAGTTAGGATGAAGAAGGAACGAATATAGCCTTCTAGTTGTAAATTTTAATAAATAGGAGGATTTTGATTAGAGATATGAAGCTAGTGAAAACGTTGAAGAAATCAGACTTAAGACGGAAAATCGTATTCCAGATCTCTGTTTTGAATGTAATCTATTTCCAAAACTTAATGAAATGCAGAATTTCATCAATCACAGTGTTTACGAGTTAAAGGTTTATCATTTGAAGTTATTAAAGTGTGCCATCAGAGCGTGGAAGGGCCCTACGTAAAGATTTGTACACTTTCTTTTATGTTTTATGTTTCATGGAATTAGTATTCAGATCTGAAAAGCGTATTTCATTGCATTGCTTGCGAGTTCATTCATTTAATTAGAAGTTCTTGAAATGATTGTTATTTTATGATTCATAGTAGTAGCTTGAAAATTCAATTGCAGAATTATTGAATCAGTCCTTGTAAAAAGGTGTAATCGAGCATTGGATTTCAAAATATCTCTATGAACTCTGTTTGTTTTTATGAATTTGATTTTTAGAATGTTTAGTGTGTTATCTTAAAGGAGTTTTTGTGAAACATATCCTCGTAAGAGGATTGAAAAGCTTAGATTAGTAACACTGTTTTTTTAAGATCAGTAGATTAAATTTGATAATATAAGTGTTTAAATTGTGAAAAGGAAACATATTTTAGCCTCTTGTAAAGGAGTACTGAAGCCTGTCACAATTAGACATTTATTTAAACATAGAGAACAGAACCTTTTAGGTCTAAAAATATTAGATGTGCCTCTAAGACTACCTACCGTGGTCGACATTAAATTGAGTCTAATCTAGAATCCTAGATTGGTCTTTACACCTCCTTCTATCGACATCAGATCATTTATTCCAGAAGACAGGTCTAGAGGGCGGTGTACCTTGGTTCCAGCTTACACCCTTGTTCGGTGCCTTGGATCAAGCAAAGGGACTCCTTATAGCCCTTTGACTTGATTGTTTCACAGCTCCAACTCATTTCAGCATGATCAAGATTCGTATACTCGATGGTTCAATGATGCAGCATATTGGACCAGTGATTCCCGTGTGTGTGTGAGATGTCTCAGCCCTCATGAGGGGGTGGCCCTGCAGGTATCCCCCCACATGCCTGGATGACCTCTTCCTTTTAGCCTTTGATGCAGCTCCATAGATTTGATGATGTCAGCTTCAGCCACTTGCAACACCTTCTTGATTGCATGTATCAGTCATATTTTCAAAGCCCTTTCCTGTTTATAGGGGCATATGGGTTTTATTTTGTATCTCATGTACTCAGATATTATTGTACAAGTCCTGGCTGTTATCCCAGGCACAGTATGTATGTGAGATTCATTATCATGTTCTTTATCTAGCCCATGTTTATGCCAGCATGTACTATATTTTTCAGTCCCTTTTTTATTGGATGCCTTATTCTTTGTACTTTGTCTCGATGGGCATAGGGATGCCTCCCCCACCGCCTATAGCACAGTTATTCATTCATAAAAAGAGACTTGTCACACCTGTAAGTCTCACCTCCTCAGGGTCTAGTCCTCTCAACACTTTGGTCTACCTTACATTTCTCTCTCTTTGACTTCCCCTTCGATGTCTAGTGATTGAGTTGTTACAACGTACTTCGGTCATACGATTAGCTCCTACACTCGCATGCTGGGGGAAAATCTATTACACCATTTTTTGGTCATCTAACCTATTGTTATTAGATGGACCCAAGTACACCATGTAAGACAAATTTTACCCTAAGTAAAATTACATTCACTATGAAAAATAACTTAGTAAACCACCTTTATTAAGTTGTTTATGGTCTAAATAGGAAACTCCATGAGGAAATATTAAATAAATCTACATTTTTTTTATTTTCCTCAAGGAATAATTATTTAAATAGCAGTTTAATTAATATTCCTGGTTATATTTAACCCAAAACAAGGAAATTAATTAGATAAATCATTATTTATCTTATTATTTTCTAAGAATAATTATTTAAACCTTATTTAAATAATATTCTTTGTTAAATATGACTAAATCACCCTTAAATAATTAATAAATCATTATTTATTTGATTATTACCCAACCACATCCTTAAAATGATAAATAAATCATTTATTTATTTATTTATTATGTACAAATAAAGGGATTTGACCCAAGTCAAATTCCTTTTCCCTCCAACAAATATAACAAAATATTCCATAAAAGTTGGATCTTGATTTGGTTAATAATATTTTAATTATGCACCAATATCTAGACTAACTCAATATTTTGTTATAAATAGAAGGGTTTTCCCATTCATTTACCACCTTTTGTTGCCTAAAGATCACTTTGGATCTATACTTTTGGTATGACTTTGATCCACCATCATAGTCATATTTTACTACCATTTTTGTCTGGGTTTTCTACACCATCAAGAGAGAGGAATTTTAGATCTGAAATGCTAAGGACTTACAAGAACCCATCCCATTGAGGAGAACTGGTAACACCCTTCTGTGTTTTCCTCCCAGGTGCCATTAATACAAAATTCATTCAACATATTCTTGTCTTGTCTATTGGATGCATGGAGTAAATATTTTTTTTTTCTACTGCTTAATGTCTTCTAATGCATAGATCTAGATTTTGCAACATTTATCTTGATCACCTAACTGTATATCTGAGGATATTGGAAGCTATCTTTGTTGTTAGGGCTATTTTTTATGCATAGCTAAAGTGGTCTTTTTTCATACGCTTGGAATTAAGATTCATACGAACTGGCTCGCCTGTGCGTTTCGTACCTCTCACTTACACTTCCTCCATGCATAACTATGGCTCAACTTGGGTCTCGGCTCCGATGTTCTTTGTGGTGACCCAAAAGACTTGGTTATCTTCTATGCGATGTGCGTCCCTGGAATCCCACAGATGGGCATACCCAGCCCCTTCGCACATATCTAGAGGGAGCTCGGGGAGGATTGACTCCGCAGGGATTTCCCAAGCAACCAGAGCTATAAGAAATAGTAGCCAGGCATAACATAAGTCTTCACCTTGCTCCTAGGATTTGTGGACATTGGCTAAGAACTTTTCACATAAGTATTGGGCCCAATTGAGTCAAAACCCCTTTGCACATTTACTGGTGAGCCGAATAACATAGGCAGGGATGGTTGTGACCTCGCACTTTCGCATTAGCTTGCAGGCTAGTAATATGGTACCAATCTGTGTAGCCGGGTCACTGATGGAATTGATGCCGAAGCCCCGTGTATTCCTCTTCACATGGTAGGTCTTACGCAATACTCAGTGGTGTCCCCTTCATATTTATTGCCTACACACTCCAGAGGGTGTGGCCCGTTCATGGGAAGGCCCGCGATTATGTGAACCAAGGAAGCATATATGGGGACCCTATCCCAAATCCACAGGAAGCCACTGTGTACTAGGGCGAGCAGCTGCCGGGCCAATTGATCCGTGACGCTGTAATGGCCAAAGTGAGGCATATGCAACAGGTTCAAGAGCCCAAATTCCGCCAATCTGCTTACCTAGCACTGAGGAACGACTATGACCCCATCGTCCACATAAATTATGTTGAAGTACATCATGGGGGTCAGCTCAGGGAAGGCTTTGTAATTTGAGAAGTCGTGATCATCTAATTTAACTTCATGGAGCTTCTCACAGGGTTTGCTCAGGACAGGGACTTATCGAGGGGTTAGCGACGTTTGTAGGTAAGTAACTAGCCCATCAAGGTTCTTTTGTGTGTGCGTTGAGGGCCTATGTGGGTAGATGAAGGGAGGTAACCAGTTGATCGGATTGGCAAGCATAGCTTCCTCCTATGTAGCTCGAGCCTGAGTTGTTCCTCACGAGGACTTGGCATACCTCTGGGAGGTCCTAGGCTTCCCTGAAGCCCACTTCGCAACTTTGGGGGGCTTCCCTACGCCTTGTGCCTTCGCTTTTCCCTTCCTCATGACTGGCGTTGAGGGCACTTCTTCGTCTTCCAACCCGATCTCCATTACTTCCTCAACTTCTGGGGTAGTAGGGTCCGAGAGCTCAGTTGGGTTAGTGGTTGTCATCATGGCACAAAAAAATGAATCCCAATTCTGGGTGGCTACTATCAGTAGGGGGAGGTTGATATGACATGAGAGGGATAGTGCATACCTGAAAACTCTTATAGCTCAGGCTTGCGCGAGATAAAGAGGACAGGTGCAAGTTATGCAAGTGAGACGAAAAACTTGTTTGGGTTATCCAGCCCTTTTTATAGCGTCTGCGGGCATCCAACATTGGGGTAAACTTGACTTGGAACTTACCATTAGGTAAATGGTAAAATATCCACACAATCTGCCCCATTAAATGCCAGTGGCCCTCTCCTTTTAATGGTAACTTTTGCTTTTTACTAGACATTACTGTGCCAATGGCTAATTTTCGCACCTCCTGTGCTCTTGGCATTCCTGCTATGCCTAGTTCAAACACTTACGCCTCCTGTGCATCTTCTCCCAACACAAGCTTATGCCCTGAGTACTTCAAACCCAATGATATTTTTTCTTGGTTTGTGTCAGCACAACAGAACTGGGCCACCTTCATGAGCAATTCTTTCAGAGGTGCTATGATTACTGCATATTTTCGAACAAAAGTTCAATAATAACTTATGTGGCCAAGAAGTGAGCGCAGGCGCCCTTTTTTTGTGGGAGCTGGTGGAGGTATAATATTCATATCCCGAATTTTTTCCAACGTGGGGTGTATCTCAATGTTATCCATTCACAGCCCAAGCAGTCTAGGACCCGTGCGCACCCTGTTCAATTTTAAGCCAGGACCCTCTCACGGATAATTCTTACCTTCTTTTAGGGCTAGAATGCAATATTTGATCATGCTCGGTGGTCGCGGCTCCCAATTGGGTATTTCATGTGTGACACACAGGTGCAATTCACCCCATGCTACAATGTCAATGTCCCGCAGAGCTGCGTGAAGTGCTTCTGTCCCGCCTATTATCTCAAATGTTCCCAGAAATTCATCCCTCAAAGCCTCCCGGTGGCAGGTGCATTGATGGAGCTCCGCATCTAAGTACCATGTGGTGGGAAGTGGTCATAGGGCATGAATAAGCATATGAACCTACTCCTAGGTAGTTCTATCGCACCATTGTTTTACCCATGTGAACAGATATTCTCGTGGGACTTCGTATCCAAGGAATGTTCTGATTCATATGTTAGTTGGGGCCTTAAATCGTAGGATCATCATATTCCAACACTATTACCAATCCTAGAATGCCTCCTCATGTGTTACCCACCATTGGGTAAGTGATCCATGCATGGCCAGCTTACAGGCCCATAGTCGTCGTCCTTGAGGAATGTCGGCTTCGAATTCCAGTAAAAAATCCCTAACATTACCAGAACCATCGAAATAAGGTAGATCTCTTACCTCTAAGAAGATGAAACTGAAGTTCTTTGTGATTCGAAGATATCGCAGTGCAGAGACATCATGTAACCGGTTTTTCCAATTCTCCATCTCCCCATCAGAGTCAGAGCAACAGTCACTCTCCTTTTCCCAGCAGAGTACCCTCTCCACTGTGGGGTTGATCCAATCTTCATCTCACGCATTCAACTTATATATGTGATCCACATCCTCTTCGTCATGCGCTGGTTCTGTTTATCGTTTGCCTTCCGCCAGATCTAATGGTACTATTACCCTTATACCTTTATTCTCAAATACCATGCTTCTCTTATTTAGGCTAATGATGCCTCCCATATCGATGGCCCAATCCAAGCCTAGGAGCGCAAGGTAGGGGTTCGTATCTTCGACAATATGAATTACTTCAAATTCAGCCCGAACCTTAACCCCTGCGATGTCCACCACAATCTTCGATAGTCTTCCCAAAGGAATGATCTTCTATTGATTGGCTATAAGAAGCTGGATAGTGGACCATTCCAACTTAGGTTCCCCCATGTGTTGCCAAGTTTTTTTAGGTAATACATTCGCATTCAACCCTAGTTCCAAAGTAACCTGATCCATCTTGTAATCACTGATTTGCGCAGTTAACCGCATCTCCTTGCTGGTGTGTTTCTTATACCTATAGAGTTTATGTACATCCTTGACTTCCAGAGGAAGGATTAATCATGTTGCTCAGCTATCTATCAATGCTTGAAGATTTTCCATAGCCCTCGGGTTGTGCAATAGCTTCATACATGCTTGTAAAAAGGGTTTGACCTACTCATCTGCCTTGAGGTTCTCAGACAGCTGTGAAGTAGATGCCTCTACCTCGACAAAGTCCTTGTGAGCTACGATAAATGTTTCTTTCTCCTTCTTTAGATACAACCCTTCCTGTTTACTAATTACTAGTCGAATCAAAGGCTCAATTGTATTTTTCTCCCCAGGCCCCCCGATCACCATCCCACTTCATGTTACGACATTTACGCTTTGATCTTTGTCTTGTAGTTCGGCCTTAACCCTTTGCACATTCTGCATAGGTGTCGACTGCTTTTCCTGCATCTTCACTATCAATACTGGAAAATGTTCAATCGCATGTTCCAGCTTCCTGCAATACTGGCAGGTATGTCTTGTGGGGTTTGGACAGTCCTTAGCAAAGTGCCCTACCTCTCCACAGTTATAAAAAATGAGTTTCTCTCATCCCTGACTTGTGCTTCCACCTCTTTTGCCTCCCCTGCCCCTTGCTAGGGAGCCCCCTGCACTTGAGAGATATTTGGGTGAAGATGGGTCCGACTGCACCCTATAGAGATTCCCCCGATCGATCATCAAATCATACATCTGGAAGTTATGTTCATCATGTCCTACCGACCTGCAGAACTTTCACCATTGTTGTTTTACTTCTGCAACATACACAGCAAGGCAGGGACAGTGGTTCATTTCGTGGAGCCCTGCAACGTGGCAATCATCGCACCATAGTGCCAGCCCACTTGGTCTTGCCACTTCCCTAGGGCGCAGTGGACTAGGTCCCCCAGCCTGCATGTACTCTATTAACAATGTGCAGTTATCCTTGGTGTGACCATTCGTCCTGCAGCATACGCACCATCTTTCCAGGCTAGCCTCTGTGCCTCTCTCCTTCTGCAGGTTCTGGATCTCCATGTGCATTGCCTCTAGTTGTCCTTGGATCTACTGGACGCCTAGTTGGGCATCATCTCTGGGCACAAATTCTAACTTCATAGTGACCTACAGGGCTTTTTTTGTTGATTCGAAATTTTTGTGACCCATAGATACGTGATGGTGAGGTAGCAACATAGCAATGAACCACTCAGTATGTTGTCTATTGTCGTACTGAAATCCTCATTCCCTGATCACCTTCCTCAGCTGCTGATCATCCTCCCATACAGATTCAGAAGTCCCTTGCTTGAAATCCTTTAGATCGACCACTATTTGAGAATAAGACTTAGGCTTCTTGAACTGTTGTTTTAAGGCATCCTTGACCTCTTCGATGTTTGAGTTTGCATGTTGTCCGATGTATCCCATGTACCAATCCAAAGCTCTTCCTTCAAAGGAAAGGGACATTTGTGCCCTCTTCACCATGTCATTAGCTACATTGTGTGCAGTCCATACTGATTCTGTGACAAACCAGAACTGCTCCATGTCCTCATCTCCCACACCCTTAAAGCTAGGCAATTTCATGTGTGCAGCCATGTCGTCTTCTGGTGGTGGAGGTGTAGGTGAATTCTTACCCGTGGTTAGAGACTGGTGTGGTTGGAGAACTTTTTGTAGTTTCTTCTCTTATTGGGCTATAGACAGATCTACCTCCTTCTAGGTTGGTCAGATAATATTTGTCACTTCACATTGTACTTCCATCCGGATCAATGGTAATTCACTTAGTGTGGCTACACATAATTCTTTCTTCACATAGTAATATCTTAATCAACAATGGTAAAGTCTTCAGAAACTTACCCCTAAATCCTTTGAAGAATCTATGCTCTGCTTCAGAGTAGGAGATGAATTTATCGATGGAAAATTCCATCATGAATCCTCCTAGCACGATGTCCACCTAGTGATCTACGATGCGAGTGATGGTGTTATCAGTCTTCTCTAACTGTTGGATCAATTTTTGGGTCCACTGTGTAACCCGCTCATCCTTCCAACACTTCTGAAATTTGACCAACCTTGTGAGCCACTCCTGGAGCTCGATCACAATAGTTACGAAGAAGATCTCGTAGATCTCTATGAAAATATACCTATTTTTCCACTCTTCGGTGGTCAACCTATTACTGCGGTTTTCTTTCACTGTGAATTTCTGAACTTTCTGTTCGAACCATTCATTAATTTCTTTTCTTTCAGGTTGCCAGTATGGCCTTGGCATTACCCAATCCCTCTCTCAAAATGATCCCAGTCCCAGCAATGAAACCATTTGTTGGCTCGAGGGGTCTTGACCCAGGTTTAGAGGTTAAGGTTTGCCAAAAAACCCCTATACTACTAGCCCATTCGGCAGTGACCTGCTTACGCAGGCCAAAGTCTCACGTAAACCAGTATGGTTGGGTGCTAGAATTAGGTTTTTGCACCCTGAGAGAGAGAAATCAGGTAATTCAAACTATTCGGCAACTATCACATCTACGCAGTCAGAGGTCGATCATAGGAATTTCAATGATTAAACAGAGTACAGTTTTACCAGATTGATATAACAGGCTCACATCCACATGCGGACAGCCAAGTATAAGAATAAAAAAATATATTCACAACAGACTTAATCAGATTGCAGACACGGTTATCATAACATAGATGATTCGTAGCTCATAAACACATATCATTCACAGTTCGTGACAGAATCACATATAGTTCAAGTCCACAATAACCATAACCAGATAGATCAAATAGCATTAGATATCCACAATAATTCACATATATTACTTCTCAAAAAGTCTCTTACATACCCCAAAACCCCACCTGCGCACACAATAACAGGGTCAGCACACAGCAGGATTGAGGATATTCGCTCACACAGTCAGCAGGATTCCTTTCCCAAAAACCCAAACAAATCTACTAATTCGTAATTTGCATCAATATCTATTCAAGTCTGTCTTACAACTCAAAAAGTTTCAACTAATTATACTATTTTAGCCTACGCATCTAATGGTCTGCAAACCATGGTTTGCGGACTCTTGGTCTACCCTTGACCCATTTACAATGCATTAGGGGCTTTTACCCACCCCAAAACCCCTGCGTTAGACTAAATATAATCGAAAATACACAAAATGGACTAGTTCCACAACTCTTGTAGGAGACCCTATTCCAACAATTATCATCATCATTCCCATCTTCCTGACTATGAAGAAAATAATCTTAGTGAACTATATCACCCATCCATAAAAAGTTTCTTTCCGAATTATTTACCCATTAATGCAATTGATCCGAGCGAAATCTGTCAAATATTGAATAAACCATTTCTATCAATATTTCGACCAAACCTGGCATTATAAAGAATATTCATGTTGGTGTATCTTGTTCTCCATTAGAACTCATATCATATCACTCTCTATTTCATGAATTTTGTGATGTATTTGCTTGGTCTTATGAGGATATGCCAGTCATATATACCATTATAGTTGAACACACTATTAATATGTATCCTGATGTCAAACTAGTGCATCAACGACTTCATCTTGTTCATCCAAAGAAAGCTGCTGCCATCAAAAAAGAAGTTGAAAAATTTTTGCGTGTTGGTTTCATTTACCCTATTCTACTAATTGAGTGGGTTTCCAATATCATTCCCGTCATGAAAAAGCAAGGAACCATTAGAGTGTGTGTCAATTATCGGGATGTTAATCATGCTTGTCCAAAAGGCAACTATCCTACTCCCTTTATCGACTACATTATTGATGATTGTGCTGGATGCGAAATCTTTTCATTCATGGATGGATTTTCTAGTTACAATCAAATCATTATCTGCCTAGATGATGAACATAAGACATCATTCATATATCCGTGGGGCATATTCGCTTATAGGAAACTTATGTTTGGTTTAAATAATGCTGGGGAAACTTTTCAGAGAGCAATGGATTATGATTTCAATGACATCAAGCATATTGTTGAACTATATCTAGATGATTTATTAGCGCATTCACGAAATTAGACTGATCACCTGATGCATTTGAGAGCCATTTTCTTATGCTTCCGACACTACAAAATATGCTTCAATCCACATAAATGTGTGTTTGGTTCTGGTGGTTTTCTTAGATTCATAGTCTCAAAAGAAGGAATTAAAATCGACCGATTGAAGGTTCAGGCCATTCTTGATTTTCTTGTGCCATAAAACTTACTTCAGATATAGAAACGTCAAGGAAAGGATAACTTCCTAAGAAGGTTCATTCCAAATTACGCTAAAATGGATAAAGGATTTACTCAATTTTTGAAAAAGGGGGTTCCCTTCCATTGGGACCACGTTGCGCAAGCTTATTTTGATGTTGTTAAGGACACTGTTGTCCGAGTGTCATTAATGTATCCTCCTAATAATCAAAATGATTATCTCCTATATATCACCGTGGCTGAAACGACCATTGCTATGGTATTTGTCCAAGTAGAAGACGGAATTGAACATCTGATATATTAGTTTAGTGGTAATCTCAATGATACATAAGTTAAGTACACATACATAGAAAAGCATGCCTTGGCAGCTATTCAAGCTGTCCAAAGATTTCGCCATTATATCTTGCTCCTAAAAACAACAATAGTTTTGGATTGCAACCCCATGACTTATATCTTATCACGTCAATTGCTAGGGGGAAAATATTCAAAATGGATTGTCATTTTGCATGAATTTGATTTGGAACTCATCAAATCCAAGTCAAAGAACTCTTTATTTTTGGTTGAGCTTCTTTGTAACCTTCCCTCTAATAGTACTGCAACTACATCAGAACCATCAATTCTAGATGAATCTCTATTTCTGATCAGATCATCTGATCCTTGTTATGGAGATTTCATCATTTATCTCCAAACCAAAAATTTTCAACCTAATACCTCTCGCTCTGAACAGTGACGTATTCGATACCAAGCCAAATATTATTTGATCATTAGTGATACACTTTATCGTTGTGGTGTCAATACAATTTTAAGAAGGTGCCTCACTCATGAGGAGGCCGAAAAAGTGTTAAATGAATGTCATGCTGTGGCTAGTGCTGGATGTTTATATGGATATGCTATGGTGCAGAAGATACTCCCCGCCAATTACTTTTGGCCTACTACTTTAAAGATTGCATTCTCGCGGTCAGAAGTTGTCATGCGTGCCAGATTTTTGACTGTAAGATTCGCAAAATGCTAGCACCAATGCATCCTATTGTCTCTGTGGGACCATTTATGAAATGGGGTGTTTACTTCATGACTTGTAACCCTCGTTCGTTTGGGGGGCATGGTTATATTATTGTCATAGTCGACTATTTTACCAAATGGGCCGAAGTGATGCCTACATTCAACAACACAGGACAGACAACTGCATTGTTTTTCTTTAATCATGTTATTGCATGGTTTGGGGTCCCATAGGCTATAGTTATAGATCATGGGAATCATTTTCGCAACCACATGATGTCTGAATTGACTGCCAAGTTAGGATTGTCACATGATAATTCTACTCCTTATTATCCACAATCAAATGGACAAGTTGAAGCTATCAACAAAATTATTAAAAAAATGCTTCAACGAATGATAGGAGTTCGTAAAAGAAACTGGCATTTGATCCTGTACTCTACCTTATGGGCTTATAAAACCTCGATGAGAAACGCGACCGTATTACTCCTTTTTAATTGGTGTATGGTCTAGAAGCTATCTTACCAATCCAATGTGAAATATCATCGTTAAAACTCACAATAGACCTGTTACCTGACACCTCATAAGAAGAAGCACATCTCCTTAACCTCATCCATGTTGATGAAACGCGTCGTGAAGCCCAATTGTCCAACGAAGCGCATAAAAGACGTATAAAGGCGTAATACAAAAAAAATGTCCAGCCTTGCATCTTCTCAAAGGGCGACTTGGTCCTTCTTTACGATCAAGAAGCTGATGTAATAGGTACAGGGAAATTTGAGCCATTATGGCATGGCCCCTATATTTTCAAAAGAGTTCTTGGTAAGGGTGCCTATGAGTTAGTTGATTACAATGGAATTCTGTTGGTGCAGCCTAGAAATGGGTTGTATTTGAAATTCATGAGCGTAGTAATTTTTTGTATTATATTGTATATATGCTGTTGATTTTCATTCACTATATTAATTTGATTTTAGATTTTTCTTGATGTTAGTAATTCGCTTTACATTTCATCACAAATGTTTGAATATTCAAAACCATTTTTTGGATATGCTAATGGTGTTAGTCGTAGTACACAGAATCTATCCTCTGCAGCGTGGTCCATTTTCGCTCCGAATGATGAGTTAATGAGTTTCCAAGGGATTTTTATTGGTAGATCGACGAACAATATCACTGAGTATATCGCGTTGATCGAACTTCTCTCTGATGCCATTTCATTTGGTATTAACTGCATAACCATAAGGTTAGACTCACAACTTGTGATATTACAACTCACTAGTATTTATACTGTTTGAAATCCAACACTTCTTAGATTTTTCCTAAGAGTTCAAATTTTGGAAAGACATTTTGATTTCATTCAATATCAACACATTTCCAGAAATTTGAACACATTGGCTGATTCATTAGCTAATAAAGTTTTAGACAGAAATTTGCAACATATGTAAAGAAAAAATTCACACCATTGAATAGGATTGTAAAATAAACATACGAAAACACTGAAATCATAGATAGATAGTTATAGGCTTTTAAAAAATTTGTGCCCAAGACACATTGGTCATCTGACCTCAAAATGTATGCAAAATGTCATAAGTAAACTAGTGGTGCTCGTGGTAACATGCTATAGATCTAGCTATCCTACAAAGTAATCACATCCAATGGTTAGGAACCCCAACAGTGTCTCGCTATAATTTCATAGGAAGCTCTTTGATCCAGCAATCCGGAATCCCGAAGGTCAAACCCTCTATGTGTTGTTGAAGTTTAGTCAAATTCTCAAGCATATCAAGATCTTGAAGGACTTCTCTCCTGACAACCCTCTCTACTGGCACATCTGCTTTGCGCTCTGGTTCCACTACTAGTTGAACACGACCAACGTTTGTATTACATCAAACATTTAGTTTAGTTTTGGAAAGAAATATAAAATTCAAAAAAATTCTATAAACCTTATGAAAATCAAAAAACATGGTCAAAAAATTCTTACCCATTGCACCCTACTGAGTGCCTTCTAGTAATGCTAAATCTAGATCTCCTCGAAAATCAACACCTACGTATGCGTACTCATTGATGGCGACGATATATCATTGGAACCAAGCGAAGAATGCAGTAGAGAACATAACAGTTGATTGGCCTGCATGTCGACCCATGAGTTCTACCCATCTCTGCATTCGAGGATCTCTAGGACTAGCTATATCCAGTGTCACATGTTGTGGCTGCTTCAATGGAATCTGTTCCAAGGCGAAGGATATAAGGATAAACCATAACTAAAATTATTCTTCCTTCCTCCCTTTGCTTTATTCAGTTGTTCCTTTATCTGAGATAGAACAGCTTCAGACCAGTTTAAAACTATTGGATCCATACACTCTAGCGCATACTGTATTTACGATCTATTCACTACATGTAGTGTAACGGTGCCTACAAGTTTAGCGATCATGAAAAGGATAGTTCTCAAAGGAAAATATCTGACATCTCGGATGTTTATTTTTCCATATTTGCTAGGTTCTGCCCTTAGATAGAAATAGTTCATAATATAATCCCTCACTCTCTCTCCTCCAATGGTAGACCCTGAGAGTGAAATGGGAAAACCTCTCCTCGAAAAACCTGTGAGAAAATACACATCCTCAACTGTTATAAGAACCACTTGGTTCTTAATATGAAATTCCTCTATCGCCGGATCCCATGCTCGAACTAAGAAATCCAAGAGTTCTATTTTTTGCCTCATCTCGGACAATTTGAAGTACTTAAGAAATCCACAATATCTTATGGCTCTTATGGTACCCGGATCATTCAAGGAAATCATATCTTTTTCTTCATGTTCTCTTTCCCTCCATGTAATCGTCATTATAATCCGATGGAAACCTGAAATACAACCATAAGATCCATTAGATTCCATTCATTGCAAAAAACGAGGCAAATCTTGGGCATAATGAGAAAATAAAAAACTTAGACTATGCCCAAAACACTCTTTGACAAGAGACAATGCATTGCACATGGAAGTACCATTCATTTTACCTGCTATGCAATGCAAGTTTCGACATTCAGGGGTGCGTTTCCCTTACTTTGGGAAGAATTTACCCTAGGCACCTTAAAATGCTAAAAATTTGTACAAATTGGAGATGAAATGAATACCAAAGGAAAGAGGAGGTTCATGGCACTAACTTGGATCAAACGGCGATGAAATCTGTCCATAGAAACGATTGCAATCAGCAGCTAAGGTTCAGGGGAAAAATCAGGTTTAGAGCTCCAAAATGCAAATGGTAACTATGGAATGGTGAAAATGAATAGTGAAAATTCTTTTAATAGTCATTTAATTATTTGCAAGTTAAATTTATTGCTATGACTATAGTTTTATTATGTTTTGATCATGAAACATGTATTTTTAATCCATTTGATGTTTTTCTTAATAGGAAATACAACTGATGAATAGATTAGTCGTGCAGTTTTATTTCAAAGAATGACTTGACCACAAAGCATAATTTTTCTCCTTATTTTTCGAGCTTTGTTAAAAATTAAAAATGATTTGAAGCGCACTTTTATCTCTTTTTCGAGCTTCGATAACAGTGAAAAAGGAACCCCTGAAGTCTTCTTTCAGCTCTTTTCAGACTCCGATAATGTGAAAATATTGCCGAGAACTTGTCTTTTCGAGCTTGTAAAAGTAAATGAATTGATATCTACTCAGTATAATTTTAACCCTTTTCCGGACTAAGATAGATTATTTACGAAAAGGGAATACCTTGGTTAAACATGACCAAAGAGGTTCTCTTAGATATTATTTTACACTTTTTCGGATCTGAGTGAGAAATTTACGAAAAAGTACTTATGGAGTTTTCTTTCGTCCTCTTTTTTAAAATCTCTAAATATGAAAAAGGACCAGGCTATCACTGTCGTTAAGCTCGTTAAAACATAAAATAGTGATGGGCTTGTCTATCATGGCAAGAATCGAGTTTTATTCATCGCTAGAGTCATTAAATTATTAAACAACGATACTTTATTTGCCTGAAGGGTTGAATTATACATCAAGAAAATGTTACGCTCCTCAAGCTTGCTAAAAAATAAATAGGCACTAGTCGACAAATGACCGGGGAAAATTTGGGAAAAGTGAGAAGAATTTCTTTATGGTAACAAGTCGTTCTTGAACATGACACATCTTTCACTCCATGTCCATGACTGTTTGGGTTGGGTAATTATCTTAACAGCTCATTCACACCTATGGTTCATCATACCTTCACTTTGATTTTGGGTCAATGTTGTCAACTCATCACAATGTCACCGATATGTTCAAGAGAATTCATCTAGTGAATAAATTCATCCTTCTGCAATACTCGTAAACCTTCATTCTCATGACTGTCATCCTTGAAAATTGCTATATCAAGTCATACCCTTGTATTTGAAATTAGTAACTCATGTTTCACAATAAGGTGGCTTCCTGTTGACTACAAATCAATATCCAGGAAGTTCACTTAGAAACATCAGATTCGAGTACCATGAGGCTTGTTACAGCATCAACAAGATCCTCGCTTCTATAACTTTGACTGAAAGATTTTTTTTGGCGTTTGACATCAAATCATCTATTCATGCCTTAAAAAATGTATTGCAGTACCTTGAGGGCCATTTTCATTAATGATGGTTCTCTCCTGTTTGTTAGCAGCTCACATAATTAGCTGGTAATCAAACGATGTATTTCCATGTTCAACAAAAAATCATATATTCGCATGGCTAGACTTGTACCCGAATGATCGAGTGAACGAGATAAGAAGACCCAGGATCTAGTTTTAGCCATGGCTGCGATTTCAGGATTGTTGTACACATCATTTGTACGATGACCTTACATACATATCGTCATCCAAACATGGGATTATATCTGTAGGCATGTCTACATTTGGGTAACATTCCAATGTTGACAAATTTCTGAATTATGTACATGTTATTAAATTGTTTATGTGCAGAACATGGGAATTCCTACCCTCAGTAATTATGATCAAAGAGGATATATCATGATGTAATGTATTGTAATATTGATGCAGGTGACTAATCTGCTTCATCTCCAACCCACCACAGTGTAAAGCATCTCAATCAAATGTTTTTATTATTTTGACCTCATGCTTTAGGGGGCAATTGTTATAGGTCAATTTGGGCATCCTTCCCAATGACCTAGTTAAGTGGGCATCATCTCCAGGACCAATGACTAAGGGTCTATCATCCCCTATCATTTCAAGTTGCTACATGCCCTAAGACAAGAACAATACAAATCAAGCATGACTTTCATCAATCAAAAGTTTCCAAGGTTTGAAGTTTATTATGTAGCATATGAGAGCTCACCAACGCTACCTCTAAGGGGACTAAGTGCATTGCATATGCAAGTAGCCCCATGCAAGGCTACCCTGCAAAGCACTTCTTGAAATCTATGGGTGCATTGGTCACATTGGGAGCGAAATTCTCATTGTTCCAGAATCTCCACTTGGCCAGCGCCTTCTAGAAGAGTTCACATGTGTCAAGCTTCGAATCAAAGTGTCCATTTGACATATAAAATATTGGGAACATGTCTTGCCTATTATTGGAAAGTCATTGATTGTAAAACTACCTCAGCCTCTCTATAAATTGAGCACAGATCTGAATGTTTGAGAAGGAATAATTTGAGTAGAGAAATGCTGGTGGATTTTCAATTGAGAGTTAGATTTGTGTAACAGCTACTGGAGATATTTATACTATGATGGGGCTAGGAATGTTGCTGGAATGGTCACTTCAAATCAATCACTAGGTTGTAACCTCTCCTTCTATCATAAATAAAGAATACAGCTTACGTTTCCCTATATGCATTTGTATTGGCTTTGATTTTCCATATTGTAAGATCTTAGTTGATGTATATAGTTTATGCTTTACTGATTTAGCTAACTAACTTGAATAGACATCTGTATTATTTCTATCTTCTTCTGTTTTAGTGTTCTTTCTTGCAGGAAGCATTTTTCACAAACTGCTTGAGTTTGAAGCTACAACGGAAGTGACAGAAGGAGATATTTAGAAGTTCTTGGATTACAGGTAAGCCTCTAATCCTTTCTGTGTGTCTACTATGAGTTAGGAAAATTAGTCATATAGTCTTTAACCTGTTGTTCTAGATTATCACCTGTCTAGGGAAGCATGTTTTATCCGTAATTCACAGTTCTATCCAATAATGTGATATTGGTGCACCCCTTCTCTTTGGATTAGAATGGTCATGGAAACACTTCAACTCGGGTGCAATATTTTATTAGATAAAACCTGAAACTTACTCTTAAAACAAGATTTAACTATGTTTTATTATTAAACCTCCACAGTTTTGTTGAGGCTCAGTTTTGTGATCTTGAATAGACCTTATTGCAAACCAAAATGAGCTTCCTTTGATAGAAATTAATTTACTGATAAACTAGCCCTGATTTGAGTCACAAAATACCTTTGTATTGAGCTCTTCCTGGCCACAATGGGGAATGAATTGAGATTTGATAACTGTCACAAGAAGGGGCCAAGATGAGCCCTATAATAGGCTCACATTTGTTATCTTGAACAGAACTTCAATTATGAAATCAATTTAGCCCTCAATCAGTCCATATATCCACCAAATGTTTACCTCGTATGTGCCTTTGAAAAACCCTTGAAATTTCCACATAAAGGAGGCCAAGATAAGCCTTAAGACTGACGTGAAATAACCCATAGGAAGATGTGAAAATTAGCCTCAGGAGGGCCTTAAATAGACTCATACATGATGATTATTAGGCTTCAAGGGGGGACTGAAATTTCTTGAGGAAGATGCAGGTTCGAGCATCAAAACAAGCCCTTCAAATTCCCATGAAACAACCTCAAACAGGTGCAAAATGTTGAAGAATGTAACTAGTGTCGATATTCATAATTTCATTCAAGTCATGATCTAATCGCATTTGTCAAAAGAAAGAAAATTTTTTGTTTTTTTTGTAAAAGAAATCAACTTATCACTACTTAGTTTCTGCTCTTTAGGGTATATATTTGAGTCTATGCTTGCAATGTACATAGCATAACAATTAAACAACAGTGAAATTTTTCTTCATACTTCAAAAAATTGTATTAGGTCCTTTTACAAAGGATGATCAGTTTCAGATAGGTCAAGTGATATTTCCTTGAAGATTCCCCTTATTAGCCTTTTATCACACCCCTCAAATACTATATTTCTGTGATATTGGTGCACCCCTTCTCTCTCAATTAGAATGTTCATTGAAACTCTTCAAATTGGCTACAATATTTCATAAGATTATACCTTGAACTTACTCCCAAATCATGCATTAACTAAGATTTCGTATGTAAGCTTCATAGTTGTATTGAGACTCAGGTTTTTGATCTTGAATAGACCTTCTTGCTGGAAAAAATGAGCTTCCTTTGACACACCTTAATTTATTGGTAAAGCAGCCCTGTTTGAGTCACAAAATATCTTTTTAGTGAGCTCTTCCTAACCACAATGGGGAATTAATTGAGATTTGATAACTATCACAAGAAGGAGCCAAGAGGAGCCCTAGAATAGGTGTGAATCACATAGCTATGTCTTGAAAAGTGTCTTAAACAGACCTCGTATTAGTGTGAAAATAACCTTCAATTATGATATGAATTTATCATTCAATTAGTCCATAGATCCAACAAACATTTACCTCATATGTCCCTTTGAAAAACCCTTGAAATCTCCACGGAAGGGAGACTTAAATAAGCCTAAGGACTGATGTGAAATAACCCATAGGAAGATGTGAATAGTAGCTTTAGGAGGGCCTTAATTAGACTCAGACATGATTATGATTAGGCCTCAAGGGGGGGGGGGTGGGGGTGGGGGTCGCAGTTTCATTAGGAAGATGCAACTTTGACATTAAAATAAGCCCTTCAAATTCCCATGAAATAACCTTAAAAAGCTGTAAAATGTTGAATAATGTAACTAGTATCGGTCTTCATAATTGCATTTAAGTCATGATGTAATTTTATTTGTCAAAAGAAAGAAAAATAAATTTTTATTGTAAGAGAAATCAACTTATCACTGCTTAGGTTTTTCAATTCATGGTATACATTTGACTCTAGGCTTGCAATGAACATAGCATAACAATTAAAAATTAGTGTAATTTTGCTTCATACTTCAGCAAATTGCAATAGGTCATGTTATGGAGGATGATCAATTTCAGATAGGTCAAGTGATTTATCTTTGAAGAAGCCCCTTATCAGCCTTTTGCCACACCCCTCAAATACTTCATTTTTGTGATATTGGTGCACCCCTTCTCTCTGGATTAGAATGGTCATGGAAACATTTCAACTCCGCTGCTATATTTTCTCATATCAGGCCTGGAGCTTACTCGCAAAACATGCCTTAAATAATCTTTCTTATGTAGCCTTTGTAGTTGTATTGAGGCTTAGGTTTGTGATCTTGAATAGATTTTCTTGCTGGCCAAAATAATATTCCTTTGAAAAAACTTAATTTATTGATAAGCTAGCCCTGATTTAAGTCACAAAATACCTTTTTACTGAGCTCTTCCTAGCCACAATGAGGAATGAATTAATATTTGATAACTATCACAAGAAGGGGTTGACATGAGTCCTAGAATAAGCTTAGGTTTGTGATACTGAATAGAATTTCAATAGACATAAATTTAGCCTTTAATCAGTCCATAGATCCGGCAAAATTTTACCTCATATGAGCCTTTGAAAAACCCTTGAAATCTCCATAGAAAATAGGTTGAGATAAGCCTCAAGACCAATGTGAAATAACTCGTAGGAAGATGTGAAAACTAGCCTCATGAGGGGTTTAACTACCAATTGTCTATGAAATCATTCAAAATGGAAATGAAATGTAAGTATCTTGTTTGGAAGGACCTGAAATCATTACAAAGGAAAAAAGAAATGGGAGTAATCTATTTGGAATTTTTGCAAAGGAAAAGGGAAATATGAGTAGTTTATTTGGAAGGTTTTGAATTCATTGCAAAGGAAAAGGAAATGTTAGAATTATTTTTGGGGAAGGGCCTGTCATCACATAAAAATCGATAATATAATACAAGCTTCAGAAATTACAGGGGAAAACCGAGACACTTGTTGAGGAGTAGAGATTTATTGAAGTTTTACTTGAGAGGTTGACTTGGTGGAGAGAAAGAGGTCACTTGCTTTGGTCATAATTTTTGGTGGTCTCAATTTGATCTAATTCTAATAGTGGAAGAGTTTGAATGAATTTTAACCTTCTTAGGGCTTTTGCCCTAGATGAGTGCCTACATCTAGTGTCCATTTGTATTTAATGATCTTCATGTTTTGATAATTTTTTGATGAACAAGAACATAATGATAACAAGAAGAAAAATAAGTTAATAATAATTTCACAAGAAACTATCAAAGTTTTAGAGAAATGAATTTAAAGAAGCCCTAACTAAGATGCCCAATATTTCTCAACATGGTATCAAAGCTAAGGTCAACAGATCAAGGTATATAAAAGATCAATTTTGTGCTAAAGGACTTTCAAATGAACCTTTTTAAGGTAAAATCATCTAGAATATAAATAGCATGATTATGGACATGATTATAAAGTCTTACCTCTCCAATTAATGGCACAATCCAGAATTTGGAAATTTCAACAGTAAAAGGAAATTGTAAAACATTTATTTGGAGCCAAGAAGGCTCACACATATGCCTCAATCTAGTTGAAGTCTCTAAAGAATATAGTGAAGGTATGTACATGAAAACATGGTCTAATTCGAATTGTAAATTCTTGTAATATCCACTGAATTCTAATTTAAATAGGACTAATTATTGTTCTTAAAATCAGTGAAGAATCTACATGGAAGAAGAGCCATTATCGAATCTCAAAATTAAATATTCAAGCCTTGTTTCCCATATGAGAAAATCATCTCTTTTCTTGTGATCCGTAGTTAGAATACCTAGGCATATATATAGATAATTCTAACTTCATCAGTAAAAGAAAAATCTGACTTGAAGGATCTCAACGCTTATTTTGAGGTAAGACATAATATCATTCTATAAAATGCTGAATGGAATCAAGGTGGAATTTTATGTATATTAAAGTAAGACAAGACCTTCTATAAAGTAAGAAACCTATATCAATGTGAATAAGAACACATTTGAAGACTTTTGGTAGCTCTTGGAAGTCTCTACTACAGTCAAAAGAAAATAATCTAATATTGAGACAATCCTGGAGTACTCATCTGATTCAAGTAAGTATTAATATTTCTTTTTTTTTGTTTCTTTGTCATCTAACAATATTTCTTGATATTATAAGAAAAAACCACAAGCTCAAGTGAATTATCAATATTTCTCTTGTGAAAGACAAATTATAAAATTTTAAGGCATGTATAATGTTCATTTGGTAGCTTGTACAATATAAAAACATCATTCACTTGTTTCCTCTAAATATCTAGGGCTTATAAGATTTATAAAATTATTTAGAAGAATGAGATTTGGTAATGTCTTTAGAACTAACTAGAGTTTGTACTCTAAATCCTTAGGAATTCATTCTCTAAGTAGTAATGAAAAACCTATATAAATATTACATTATTGTACTTGTAGGTATGATGACTTGGTAAATCAAACAAACGATGACTCATAAAAAAATGAACCATGAAGAAGACTATCATAATTCAGAGGGAGCCTGCAACAAGGATTATGGAAAAAAGGTGAAAGAAGATTTGTTGCTTAAAGAACTCTTCAATGAAGAAACACTATAAGATTTGTAAAAATAACAACTCAATGTATGTCTAAAGCCTACCCCTTGGAATTTTCTTGTATTATAGCTGCTCTTTTTGTTATCACAAAATTGTACTTGATTGGCTACTGATCAGACAACTCTATGTAACTGTTTCAAACCAGCTTTTGACTGAAGCTTAGCCTCTTCATTCTAAGAGGGCTCTCTCAAATGGGTTTATGATACTTGATAATGATAGTAATATATGGCTAACTTTATTAGAAAAACTAACATGTTTTTTATGTATGTAGGTTGAAAAGAATGCAGGCTTGCTACCATTAGGCTTATGGAGTCAAAAATCATTATTTTCAGTGGCAAGGTTCCTTGACATGGAAGCAAAGGTAGATAAGGGTCTTTAACAGAGGAAAATCATACACAAAACATAGAGCAACACAGTCATTCATCACTAAAGGAAGTCAGAGCATAAACATATGAATTCTGAGTAATAGAGATGAAATATACTGCAAGTGGTAAACATAAAGATATAGATCAGAAAGACATTAAAAACCCAATTAGAATCTCAGGTTTTTTAAGATGAAAGACACTCTATATTACTGATATGAGTCAAAATACATAAATCAGTAGTTTGGTGCAAAAAATTTCCAACCCTTTACTACTTCGATGAATTGCCTTTAAATAGAAATTCTTATAGAAAGGATGATCTGTGTGATGGATAGATTCATCGAATTCTTCCTATGACACATCACGTAACTGAAAAACATATCTTCTAACAAGAAAATGACAGCTACACCCTAAAGAAGACATTTCCTAATGGGACTCAAACTCCTATTTATTACATCAATATACGCTATCTTTGAAATAGTTACATGTCAGTTACAAATAAGAATCGCATGCTCGAAAAGACTATGACATAGTTCATCACCATTTTACATATTAAAAACCCCCCTAGACATGTGGAACAAAACCCTATTTTTTATGAATGCAAGACCTTTATCTTCAACTAGAGCTTTAGCTGATGAAATGTCTTCGCAACACTTTCTTCAAGTCATAAATGTTTGATGTTAAGGTCCCCTAACCTATTGGAGGAGTCCAGCTATCCAAAATTTCCATTGGGATGCTTCAAAACCTTCAAAAGTATCTTGCTACGAAAACAGGATAGTTTTGCAGCAAGCTTTAGTAACATTGAAAAAGAAGCTTCTACACCCAAAACTTTTGCTCCTTTTCTCTTCCATGGTGTCAACCAAGACATGACACCTCACCACCATTAAACTCCATCCTTAAAAACTGTAAAAAGGTGATTTTGGAAGAAAATAGGTTGCTACAGAAGTTATTGTAGCGTTTTCCTGGATTTAAGCCTAGGAAATGCTACGGAAATATAAAAATCTGTAGAATTTCAAGATTTCAACACTGTCTCAAAAAAGTGATCTCTAGCTGTAAAAAATTGGTATTCAGCATGCCATGAACCTTCTAAAACATAATAAATCTCAATTTAAGACCCCTGTGGTGTTTCTTCTTCATTAATGATCAATTGAGCTATAGGCTCCTCAACCACCGTCATCTTTAAGCCTTTTTTCTCTAGCTCTTCGTGAATCAATTATAATTGCTCTTGAAGGTCTTTGACGTAGTCCTTCAGTGTCTCGATCTTAGACTGTAAGTGTAGTTTCATTTTTCTGATATGTTTCACCTCTCCTCTCAATGGCTTAGTCCATTTGATCAGTTTTTCTGTGTTATCGAAGGTCTTAGAGACACTTGTGACTTGATCCTCCCAAATATATTTCATTTTTTAAAACAGTACCTTCTAAACCTTGTGATTCCTTGCCTCTTTCTTTAAGACTGATATTTCATCATTTTCCAGCTTGACCTGCTCCTTAAGGATTTCAATCTTTGTTTTCTCATTGATTTTCTCTTTGCCCTTCTTTCGCTTGATAACCAGATCTTCTTTTGTAGGTGAGGAGAGGTCTATTATGCTTGGTGGTGGTTGAACAATTTTAGTGACCTTCTGAGCCTCTTTGCTGCTTTCCAACACTTTTCTGGCATGTCTTGTCATTGGTTTTATAGCTTGAAACATGAATTCTACATCTTCACCTGTAAACTCTAACTTTTTAGTTGTTTTGCCTTTCCTGAGCTTGCTTCCTCCCTCATCTATGTCTTCAACATGGACTATGGAAGTTTCTTCAATATCAATAGCATGCAAAATGTCCTCTAAGTTACCCATAGCCACTCTTTGGCTTCTTGTAACCCTCTTGCTGCCATGTTTGTTCACTATTGGCTTTTCTTTTGTAGGTGTAGATTTGGGTGTATCAACCTTCTACAATTTCTCTTTCTTCATGACCATTGGCTCAACTTTCTCTACCACTGAAGGTGATGGGATATCTCTAGGTTTGGGAGTCCTTTTAGGAGTGATAGCATCTACTTCAAAACCATTGATGAACAAAAAAGATGACCAATCTCTACCTAATCTCTTTAAATCCTCTAAAACCAACAACTTGATTAAACCATGATGAAAGAGTGAGGTTTCATTTCCTTCTTTTTTAGCTTGAACTTTGTCTGAAATTTTAGTTAAGCTTCTGTATAAGTAAAAAGGTAAATCAAGAGACCTCTTACCCACAAAATGCAACAGAAGCCTAAGGTGGTAGGAATATACCATGTGATATCTCCCTTCACAGGTGAAGTACTTCTGAATGATAAGCAACGTCTTTGAGAATTTGTCTTTCATGTAGCTCCTTGGGATGGCATTTCTGAGATCAATCTCACTATGCTCTTCCTTTATAAATTCCTTACATTCCTGCATCATGAACTTGAAGCCTTTGAACCATTATTATCCTCCTTTGGGGATTCCTGTTGCTACTGTAATGGTTTCTGGTGTTACTGTGAGGTTCAAAATTCCCATCTTTGAAGTTGTCCCATTGAAACTGATAGCAAACTCCTTAGAAACCTGCACATGGCACCCTTCCAATATTTGGAAAAACTGCAAACACCCTATTCTTCTGAAAAATTATGAGGTAGTTGGGTGTTCATTAATCAAATTCATGTCTGATGGCTCATATCTAAGTCAAGTTCCACCTTTGTTGGTCTTTCTCTTTGTAACCATGGTGATTTTATACCTTCTCTACCTCGTTGATTAGTGACACCTGCAACTTTTGAAAATGCCAGCAACCAGATTGGCTTGGTGAAACAACTCTCCAGAACTCAATAACATGCAAATATGAAGTGAATAATGACAAATAAATCAATTAGGTATTTTTTAAAAGTTTCAATGATGACCTATGGCTTAATAATGACTCATACATGCTAAAAACAGTAATAATGACCTCAACCATGACCTTTGTACCTTGATTTAACCCAAAATGACTCGAATGAAATCCACCCTAACACTTCTAATCATGAAATGGCACCTTGCAACAGATTTGAAAATACATAAATAAATACCCCTTTTCGTAGCATAGTTAGTTCAATTCCTGGTAGTTTCGCTACGAAACTATTAGTAGTTTTGTAGTGAAAACTTCCTTTTTACAGTGTAAATCGCTATGAAAACAATAAATCTTGGCTAAAGTGACCTTTTCAAATTCAAAATATTGGGAAATAAAATATTTAAAAAAATTATGACTGATGGGACATCATATGACTTGAATGAGGGTGGGTTTGGACCTTAGGATAGGTTAATATGAAAATTTTAAATTTTTCCTTTACCAACTTGTGACAAATAAACTTTATGACCATTCCTTTGACAAATGAACTCTAAGACCATGTCAAATGATGTTTCACTTTTTTTGAGTGATAACACCTCCAACAATGTCGGTTGAATGAAAAATAACCAAGGCAAGAATTGGGATAGGTTAAGTCACTTGGTGTCAAAGCTTAAGGCAGATAGGTTAAAACTTAAACCCGAACAAAAAAATAATTGTGTTCTTGATGCTTTTTGGAATTTTAAGGGTGGATCCATTTCCATAAATCTGGAAATGGATCACGATTATTAGATTTATGGAAACATATCATGATTTGTGTGGATCTGTTTTTGGAAATCTGAAAACAGATCTAAAAGAATTGAAAACCTAGGAAACATATTGAATTCTAGATATATCATTTGCAATTTTTTGAAATGACACAAAAACATTTCCACAACGTTTCATACAAGGATTGTACCTGCTTCTGTTTCGAAAATAGGGAACGGAATTTCAGGAAAATTCTCCAAGTTTTTTCGGTAACTAAGGTTTACAAGTGATCCCTTGTTCATATATGTATTTGATATGATGATGTGTAAAATAAAGATTTACTTCTACACCCAAACCATAATAAAGGTATGAAATAATTGTAGGAAGAATACAGGTTGAAGATGTTACTAAGAAATCACACAAACTGCTATTTTTTTGGGCCATGGAAGATTGCTACAAGTTTCATATGTCTGCTATGATTGTCTTCTCCCAGAATCAGTGTAGTTTGAAATTATTTTAGTGACGGATTATTGAAGGGAAGTGTCAAAATCTTGGATTTTATGCTCTAAATTGTTCATAATTTTTCCATTAAAATGGTGACTTTTCTTTCTACAAAATCCTCATTACATGTCATTTCCTACTACAAGACTAAAGAGATCTTATTGGAATCAAAATGCGAAGCAAATGTAGCTATGCAACGTCTAGGGTTCGGCCCTAGCCGGTTGCTCTTATCTCTCTACCCATATTGGCCCTCATTGATGTGGAAACTCTCTTTTATCATAGGAACGTCTACTCTGTTCATTTCTGACTATAGGCTTGGATCTCCCTCTTCGACATTGTTATCTACTCTGACACCCATGGTGATAGGCTATCTGAAATCTCCCTCTGCTATGGGTAAGGGTTCTCTCTCTTTTAAAGACGTGGTTAGCTCTGGATCTAATTATCTTCCTTCCATTCAAGTGGTCCATGAAGCTTTTGCGATCACAGTCTCATTGGGTACAAAATCCATTATTTATGCCTTTAAAAAAAAAAAAAGAGGTTTAGTTTCTAGATTCATTAGTATTTGGACTTGTCTAGTTTACCTTCTTTAGTGGATCTCAAAGAATTAGAAAACCCTTCCCTCTGATGAACTTAATATTTATACTTTGGCATGTGGTTTTTTGTGGTTTTTTTGGATAAATCAAAAGACAAGTGTGATTAATATTTAATAGTGATGTTAGACCCTTTTATACAACTATTAGAGAATTGTCTGAAATATAAGTATGAAGGAGTTATATCACATTATGTGAAATGTTTGGCTTGACTATTGAGGCTTCCCCTTCCATCTATTTATATTCACAGTATCAATATTACCTCCTTAGTTTTTAATATGGTCCTAACATAAGGAAAGAATGATAATCCCTTAATGCAGTCTTTTTCTAATTTACTTGTTATGCTTTTGAGATATGAAATTAAAACCATCTCAAATGATCCATTAAAGATACTTCTCCAGTGTCCACCCTTTATGAATTTAGAGAGTATATCAACTATCATTGCACTATCACTTTCGAAATAAATTGTTAGGTGGAAATTGTCAGTTCTAGATCTGTATGATTTAGTCACTAGAGTGGCATGTTTAATGGTAGCCAGTCAAGCTCTTCTGATTTGCCAACACTGTAGTCAAGTTATTTTATTGTTTCTTCTTGAATACCTTCTTGGTGCTAAGCGACTAAAACAACCCTTGGATTTGTTAGTGGTTCGCCATTTTGTACTAGTGATTCACCATGACTTTAAAAGATAATATAATCTAGTGAGACATTTGCCAAAAAAATTATATATACATATTATATTATTACTAAACCACCTTCCATTTTTCCTATGTATCATGGAGATTCACCCATTTATTACACATATAAATTTAGAGAGATTCTTAAAATTTTCCCTTTCAAGTTTTCTCTTCATGATAATTTCGAAAAAGAAAAAAGATATAAAAGCAAAAACTTGTGATTTTTTATTAAAAACTATATGAAATTACTGTGCATAAAAATACACGTATTTCTAATTCCAAAGTTTATTAAAGTATTTTAATGTAGTGGTTAAATCTATAGCCTTAAATGACCTATCAATAAGGATTCTTGCTATTTGATTGAAGTGTGAATATTTGTAATAGTCACTTGATATATTTTCAACACTAAGATATGTACTGTGTTAAGAAAATAATATGTAGTTTCATATACATTGATTTGATATAACAATTTGTAATTTACTATACATTGATTTAATACAAAGTATTAGTAATTTAATACAAATATTTCCATTAGATTGTTGTGAAAATATTTTTATTACAGTGGCTTCACAGTTTTTTGTTTTTAAGAAAATAATGTGGAATTTGATATACATTGATTTGATAATAGTAATTTTTAATTTTGTATAAAATGGTCCTATATAAAACATTCTCTTAATAAATGTTGTTTTTAATACAAAACATTTTTTTAACTGGTTCCAAATTTTTTTTTTCTTAGTAAGACTAATTCTGTTAAAATTGAAAGCAATAGTACAGTGTGGTGGTACAAGAAGGGCATAACAACCATAGAGAGACAAAGGAACAACGCACTGGAAATGATTAGATATCAACCTCAACCCCAAGACATGAACAAGAGAGAATAGTGAGGGGGGAAAAGTGAGACAAAGGAACCAAGAAACACTGTCACTACCATCTACCCAGAAAGGGTGGAACCCTCCATACGACTTTTATTTCCCTTATTTTTTGTAGCTTTGAACCAAGTATTGTTGGGAAAGTAGGTAAGGTCTAGTTGGAGATTAGCATCAACCACTGGGATAGTCTCCTTGTATGAGTATGAGGATGCAGACTCATGCAGTCGTTTCAGAAGATTTGAGATATCAGTGGGCCCTTCAGGAACTACCGAGGCCATTTCCTTTTCCTCTATTGGTGTCTTCTCATCAGAGTTGGGTGTCTCCGAGTCATTCATTTGCAGAGGAGCATAGGGCTTCCAGCTTTTAGATTTAGGTTTGTGATTGCCTTTTTTCTGTTGGGCAAGGAAAGTAATGCAAGAGCTCTGAAGGTTTCCTTTTTGGTGGAAGTGACGACATCAGAACGCAGTGTTCTTGTAGTCCAGAGTCTGAGTCCATAGGAAGTCACCCACTTTTAGATTGATTTGATCCAGTAGACCTTTACTTAGATCTATTTCCGCACAACTTCTGCCATAGGTATAAATGCCTATCTCTTCTCTAGAGTGATTCGATGCTAGATAGTGACCCAGGGAGTTTCCAACAACTTGGAAGATAGAGGGGTACCATAAATGAGTAGACAGAATGGGAAGCCTGGCCCAAATGGGCAGTTTGGTGATGACTGACGAGGAAGGGTCAAAATATGGGAATTAGGGGGTGTGGAATAGCCCTACATTTCCCCAAAACCATGAACCCCCTATTAGGGCTTTTTGATAATCCTCATTGTAGGCAAATAGAACGATGAAGAAGCCCTTCGAGGAGAAGATAACCTTGCAGTTGATCGTCTAGGTGGAGTGAATCCATTGATACAAATCTGTAGTGTGGGACCATAATCCATTGAATCTGCAAATGATGGTTGATTATGAAAACAGTTGGTATTGGTTTTACAGACCTGGGTGTGAGATTTCAAGGGAGGGCACCTCCTCCAATTTATCTACTAAGAAGGGCCTGGGGGTTTCCATTTGGTGCCCAGTTTTCTCTGTGGTTTGAGCATCTTTCTTGAAGGGTTGTGCATGGATAACATCTTTGCAAGAGAATGCATGGGCAGAGGACGCTTGTCCAACTGCCCCTCCTCACAGATGAAGGGTTAAAACTACCAAGGCATCTTTAGCAATATTATAGAATGAAAGTGTTACACCATTTTTTCGGTCATCTAACCTATTATTATTAGATGAACCCAAGTACACCATGTAAGACCAATTTTACCCTAAGTAAAATTGCTTTCACCATATAAAATAACTCATTTGTTTATATTTCCTGGTCATATTTAACCCAAAATAAGGAACTTAATTAAATAAATCCTTATTTATTTAATTATTCGCTAAGAATAAGTTATTTAAATCATTATTTAAATAATATTCTTAGTTAAATTTGACTAAATCATCCATGAATAATTAAATAAACCATTATTTATTTAATTATATTCCCATCACTTCCCTAAAATGATAAATAAACCATTTATTTATTATTTATAAATAAAGGAATTGACCCAAGTCAAGAACCCTTTTCCCTCCAACAAATATAATAAAATATTCCTAAAGGGTGCTTCTAGAATTTGATTAATAATATTTTATTCATGCATCGAGTTCTAGACCGCCCCAATATTTTGTTATAAATAGGGGGGTTTTCCCCATTCATTAGTCACCTTCATTGCATTAGATCACTCTGGATCTACTCTTGGTCACCATTTTCCATTTTGTTTTGTGAACTCCCATTGAGTTCTATGTTTGTTTTTCTACACCCATAAGAGAGAGAAATCTTAGATCTGAAACATTGAGGACTTTCAAGAACCCATCCCACTGAGGAGAACCAGAAGACACCTTTCTTGTTTTCCTCTCAGGTGCCCCATTCTTTAATATAATACAAAATTATTTTAAATACATTCTTCTTGTCTTGTCCATTGGATTTATGGAGCCATGTTATATTTTATCTGCTTAATGTCTTTTGTGCTTAGATCTGAAATTGTGTAGCAGAATTAAAGATATTTTGCAGCCATAATCTATGTTAGGGCTATTTGTTATGCGTAGCTAAAGTGATATTTTACGACGAAAGAATCATACTAACAATTGGCGACTCCACACGGGTTTTCTTTTGCGACCACTATCATTTTATATCTTCCTGCATATCCAGTTGTTTCAGACCCTAGGGTTTCTCTTTAATTTTCTGTTTTTCCTATTTTTATGGTGTTTTTCACCCCTAAAACCCTCAAATAGTCATATTTTTAACTTTCGTGTGTTTCTGGCCTTATTGCGCAGGTGACAGACATCAGCCGCAGTTGAGACGACAAATTTTTCTGAAATATGCCACCGAGAGAGTCAGATCTACAGGTTGCACTTATCAGCCCAAAAAGTGCAAATTGAGCTTGAGGACGCACTTTTCTGCCCCAAAACTGCAACCTGGACTGACAACAGGTCAGAACCTGCGACCTGCACTTTTTCTACAAAATTTTCAGCACTTTTTCTGGGTTTGTTTGAAGCTTCTGTCAGGGTTTTCTAGCCTCTTTCTCTGCCTGTTTGGACCTGTTTCTGATCTGCTTCACTCAACTAAGAGGGAATCTTTCCCCTTAGGGCTCTAGTACCCTCCACTTTTTGTGGACGAGTCTTTACTATTTCAGAAGTCCGAATTTCTATATTTTCAGCCCTGTTTCTCTCTGATCTGATACCTCCTTTTTAGATCCCTTTAGATCAGATCTTCTCCCTCTCAAAACCACCTCATATCATTTTGTTTGGGTTCACCGCCTTGTCTCTTCTATCTTTAGCTGATATCCTCCTTTTTAGCAGCAACCTTGCCTCTGCCTCCTTACTGTTCTCTGCACCACTTTTCAGCAGATTTACCCTTTAGATCCTAGTCCCTCTAGACCTTAGATCTATTGGCATCTTTTTCGTGTGCTTTGCCTAGTTTTTTCCCTCTTGTAGACTAGTTTTGAGAGACCCACCTTTTTGGGTTATATTGCTGCATCGTTAGTTGTTAATTTTATGTTCTTTTAGTATTATTTACTGTAGATTTCTTTTCCATTACGCAGCACACTTTTTCTTTTACTCTCAAAATGTCTGGGTTTAAACAATTAAAATTAACGCACGCCACACACTGACCCTAACCGAAGAAGTGCCTAGTTAACACCACCTGGCAAAGACTTTAAAATCAATTGTCACTGCACCTCTCTGCCCTTGACCTCACTTGATTTTGTCCCCCCTGCCCTCGTCGGTTTATATTCTTCCTATCATCATTGCGCCCCCAAGGAACCTTTCCCAGAGACTTCTTGGCCTTCACCCTCAGCTTCCGCTTCATCGACTTCCTCCTTCCCGTCGTCATCGAGTAAGTCCTCCCCTGAGTCCACACTTCGACTCTTCCTCTGATTTTTCGGGTTCTTCCCCTAGTCCTGGTTCTCCCCCTGTCACTTTCACCATGTCTACCTCAGGGCCTACTACCAGCAGCAACCCCAGTACTACTGCTGGGTCTGTTTCTAGTAGAACCACCTTGGGACCTACCTCGACTGCCCCATTGCTCCCTTATATGGCTGGCCATAGTCTCCCCAACTTCAATTAGCTAATCAATGATCCTATCCACCACGATGTTAGTTGGCCTACTATGCCAAACAAGCTCCCTTCCGACATTCCCAAGTTCGAAGGCCTTGCTAGT
Organism: Pinus albicaulis; assembly: GCA_034641835.2. Taxonomy (NCBI): domain Eukaryota; kingdom Viridiplantae; phylum Streptophyta; class Pinopsida; order Pinales; family Pinaceae; genus Pinus; species Pinus albicaulis. The sequence goes on from CM076580.1 coordinate 1,451,507,768, forward strand.
GAAGATCCCTCCAACCATCTTCGATCCTTCCATATGTGGTGTTCCTCCAACTCCATTACCGATGACTCCATTCGTCTTAGATTATTCCAATGCACGCTTACAGGCGAAGCTTCTAAATGGTATGTTGAACAGGCCACCTCCTCCCATACCACTTTTGCGACCATTGCCCAAGCCTTTTTATCTTATTTCCAACTCCCTCTCCGATACAACACTGGTACCGAGCTTTTAACCTCCTTTCGTCAATCCTCCTCAAACCGCCTTTCCACTCATTTCCAGGAATGGCGGCGCAAAAGAAGCTTATGTCGAGCTCCCCACTTTGAAGATCGGGTTTACATGGAACTTTCGCATACTGAGTCATGCCATTTGGCCTTAAAAACGCCAACGCCACCTTTCAGCGAGCCATGTCTTATTGCTTCCATGACTTAGCCCATACTATCCTTGCCTATTTAGACGACCTTACTGCACATTCTAAACATCGGGCACAACACCTTCATGACCTGCGTACCATTTTTCTCCGATACCGCAAGTATAACATTCGCCTTAACCCTTTGAAATGTGTCTTCTGTGTTCCCGCCGGTCGTCTCCTCGGCTTCATCGTGTCTAAAGACGGGATAACTCTCGACCCTTTGAAGGTTCAAGCCATTCTGGAACTTCCTCTGCCTCGTACCTTACGCTAGCTACAAAGTCTCGAAGGCAAAGCTAATTTTCTTCGCCGATTCGTTCCTAACTACGCCCATACCGCACACGGTTTCCTTAGACTTCTTCGATCTCACACCCCTTTTTTCTGGGATACATACGCTCAAGAGTCTTTTGATGCCCTCAAGCATGCTCTCATATCCGCTCCCTTGATCCGTCCCCCTGACTTTGACCAAGATTTCATTCTATACGTCTCCGCTTCCACATATTCGGTTGCTGGTGTCCTTATCCAGGAGGATGATAACGGTGTCAAAAATGTGATATATTATGTCAATAAGAACCTTGCCGGTCCACCTGTGTCCTACTCGCATGAAGAAAAATTAGCACTCGCTGTCGTGTTCTCGGTCCAAAAATTGCGTGATTATATCCTCATGCACTCCACCAAGGTTGTGACTGATTCCAACCCCATGGATTTCCTATTGAGTCGCTGAATCCTCAATGGAAAGTACACCCGTTGGGTTGTTATTCTCCAAGAATTCGACCTTGAATTTGTTACCCCAAAAAGTAAGAAAGTTTTAGTCCTAGCTGAAGTCATCTCTGATTTGCCTACCCAGACGCAAGATACTCCTATTAATGACGCTCTTCCTAATGAACATTTATTTTCCATCACCATCGATGATCCTTGGTACAGTGACATCCTTACTTACTTTCAAACCCAAAAGTTCGCCCTTCACCTTGATCGTGATGCTCGATGACGTATCCAACACCAAGCCTCTCACTACCTCCTAATCGGCGATGACCTTTATCGTCACGACGTAGATACTGTCCTTCGTCGTTGCCTCACCCACGCTGAAGTTGAGCAAGTCCTAAATGCCTGTCATAGTGGCGCTTGTGGTGGCCACCTCTCCAGCCTCGCCACCGCCCAAAAAATCATGCGTGCTGGGTATTTTTGGCCTTCTCTCTTCAGTGATTGCATTGAAGCAGTCAAAAACTGTTCCAGTTGCCAACATTTCACCCCCAAGGTACGAGCTCCTCCCTCTCCTCTCCATCCTATCGTCACAGCTGGTCCTTTTTGTAAATGGGCCATCGACTTTATGGAATTTCGACCTCCATCTGCTGGTACCCACAAATATATCATCATGGTGGTTGACTACTTCACTAAATGGGCCGAAGCTATGCCTACGTTCAACAATACGGTAGCCACTGCAGGCCTCTTTTTCTTTAACCATGTCATTTCTCGATTCAGAGTTCCAAAACGGTTAGTCTCGGACCATGGCCAACATTTCGAAGATCAGATTTGGCATGAGTTCTCCTCCTTATTTGGTTTTGAACACCAATATTCATCTTCCTATTACCCCCAAGCTAATGGCCAAGTTGAAGTGGTCAACAAAATTCTTAAGACCATTCTTCAACGAATGGTGAATAAAAACAAAACCAATTGGCATCTCATGCTCTTCCCTGCTTTGTGGGCTTATCGTACTTCTATGAAAACCACCACCGGTTTCACTCCTTTCCACCTTGTCTTTGGCGAGGAGGCAGTCTTACCAATCGAATGTGAAATCCTTTCCCTTCATTTGGTCGTCGAATTTCTCCATGATACCCAACCTCTAGAACAACGACTTATCATGCTTGAGCGCGCTTCTGAAGATCGTCGTGTTGCATTACAAACTCTTGAAGTGGCCAAAAAGCGCACCAAAGCTCAGTATGACCGAAAAGTGCATCCTCACACCTTTCATGAAGGTGACCTTTTTCTAGTATATGACCAGGCCCACGTTACCCTCGGTCATGGGAAGTTTGACTCATTATGGCTAGTTCCTTACATCATCAGTAAAAATCTTGGGAAGGGGGCATATCTTTTAGAGGACTTTGAAGGCCACCCCCTTCCTAATCCTCGCAATGCACTCTATCTCAAGAGGTATTATCCTTAGCATTTCCTGCTCGAAATGCATGTTTTACGTTATTGTAGATAGCCAGCATATGTTTGTTTTCGTCAGTCACTACTTCACCAGGACACATGTTGTCCACGAAGTCTTCCTTTCCTCCTTTTTCAAATCGGATTTCCTCACTTACAACACTTTTCCTTGGGGCACCACTTAGCCTCCATCTTTATTCTTGTCTGTGTCGATTTCCGTTATGAGATACCATTTCATACTCATGTTTTTCGGGTCCCCTTTGGACCTTTCATCATTTCAACATCATCATTAGTCTTCGTCTGGGTACCTTGGATCAAGCCTCTTTTCAGCATGTTCGCGATACATATACTTGGTGGTCCAGTGATGCCGCAACAGCTATTGGTGATTCCTAGGCATGTGTGAGATGTCTCAACCCTAATGAGGGGGTGGCCCTGTAGGTAGCCCCCCACATGCCCAGATGACTTCATTCCCTCCCTTGATGTAGCTCCTCTCATTTGATGATATCGGCGTCAATCGCTTGCAGCGCCATTTTCGATTCACATGTCTCTGTCAGATTTTGAGAGCCCTTCCCCGTGTGTAGGGGGCATTTGGGTATATTTATATCTCATGTACTACCATATTATTATATAAGTCCTGACGATTATTCCAAGCATCAAATGTATGTGGGATTCATCCTGTGATTTATCTAGCTCATGTTTCGGCCAGCACATGCTTCATTATTGTGTTCCGTGGTTTTCCAGGCGCCTTATTCTTTGTACTTATTGCGTTCCATGGTTTTTCGGGCACCTTATTCTTTGTACTTTGTCTCGGCAGGCATAGGTATGCCTCCCCCGCTGCCTTTAGCACAAGTACCACTTCATAAACTAGAGACTTGTTGCACCTATAAGTCTCATCTCCTCAGGGTCTAGTCCTTTAGCACATCAGACAACCTTACATTTCTCTCTCTCACTTCCCTCTCGATATCTAGTGATTGAGTTCTTACAACATACTTCGGTCATATGATTTGCTCCTAACACTCGTACGTTGGGGGGCAATCTGTTACACCATTTTTTTGGTCATCTAACCTATTATTATTAGATGAACCCAAGTACACCATGTAAGACCAATTTTACCCTAAGTAAAATTGCTTTCACCATATAAAATAACTCATTTGTTTATATTTCATGGTCATATTTAACCCAAAATAAGGAACTTAATTAAATAAATCCTTATTTATTTAATTATTCCCTATGAATAAGTTATTTAAATCATTATTTAAATAATATTCTTAGTTAAATTTGACTAAATCATCCATAAATAATTAAATAAACCATTATTTATTTAATTATATTCCCATCACTTCCATAAAATGATAAATAAACCATTTATTTATTTATTATTTATAAATAAAGGAATTGACCCAAGTCAAGAACCCTTTTCCGTCCAACAAATATAATAAAATATTCCTAAAGGGTGCTTCTAGAATTCGATTAATAATATTTTATTCATGCACCGAGTTCTAGACCACCCCAATATTTTGTTATAAATAGGGGGTTTTCCCCATTCATTAGTCACCTTCATTGCATTAGATCACTCTGGATCTACTCTTGGTCACCATTTTCCATTTTGTTTTGTGAACTCCCATTGAGTTCTATGTTTGTTTTTCTACACCCATAAGAGAGAGAAATGTGAGATCTGAAACACTGAGGACTTTCAAGAACCCATCCCACTGAGGAGAACCGGAAGACACCTTTCTTGTTTTCCTCTCACGTGCCCCATTCTTTAATATAATACAAAATTATTTTAAATACATTCTTCTTGTCTTGTCCATTGGATTTATGGATGTTATATTTTATCTGCTTAATGTCTTTTGTGCTTAGATCTGAATTTGTGCAGCAAACTTAAAGATATTTTGCAGCCATAATCGATGTTAGGGCTATTTGTTATGCGTAGCTAAAGTGATCTTTTACAATGAAAGAATCATACTAACAGAAAGCAAGAGAGAATCATTCATTTGTTTACCTCCATAGAGAAGATGTTGAGGGGTTGAGGTATCCTCAGCTTGAGTTCGAGGGCCTGTGAGAGGGATCTCACTAGATCCGTGGAGTAAACCCAGAGCAGTAGGGTTTTTCCTGATAGCAAAGCTATTTGAATCTGGTAAGATAGGGGAAGTAGATCTAGTGGGTTGTAGTCCACCGGTGTTCCATTAGGGATGGGTACCTTGCAGATCTGGTGTACCTAAGCATAGCCATCCTTTTTTTCGAGTTAAATTTCGACCCTTGAAGCCAACATGGATGCGGAGCGGTCCTGGCCCATCTGCATTCATTCTAGTTTGGTAGGGTTTGGCCCATGAAATGGCAAGGGTCCATTATTGTTGAAGGGGTCGGAAGCTGGGGAGTCTCTATTTTTCCAAGCACTGAGTCTCTGTGACGCTAGTTCCAGATCTGCCTTTGAGAGCGATGCAGGGCTACTGAGGGAGCAGACTTCAACCTTCCAGGCTTTGTCACCAGGATTTCTCCCCATAGAGCGGGCATGCATGCATGACAATGATGATGGAAGTAATGTGTTCCCATTGCCCTTGGGGCCGAGCTGCAGCACAGAGATGGCCAGAGGAAGAAATGCGGGAACCCTAGCAGCGTCCATCCTGAGATCCTCTTCTCTGCACTAGTTAAGATGGGTCCAAATCGTTTTAACATAATCGCCCTTTGGTCTTTTAACACCGTCATCAATAATAATGTGTAGTTTACACTATATTAGTTTTCTATGATAATTTATAATTTAATATAATATATAATGATTTAATGCAAAAAGTTTTCTTAATATATAATGATTTTATATACTACTTTGTAGTTTGTGTAATTTAATGTAGAATGATTAATTTACTATAAATGTTATAAATAATAATTTAATTAATATGTATAGTAATTAAAGTTAATTAAGATATTAATTAGTTTATAATTATTTTAACTACGTAATGTTTAATTCTTAAACAATAATTTTAATGTTAATTATTAATATTAATATAATTTAATTAGTAATATTAATATTATTAATGACATTAACATTATTACTATAAATAATAATAATAATAATAATATTTATAGATATTAATTTGAATGTTAATTATTAATATTAATAACATTTAATTAACAATATTAATATTATTAATGATATTAAGATTATTACTATAAATGATATTAATTATTTAACATTAATATTGATAAATAATATTAATAGTATTAGATTTAAGACTTTTGTGATCTTTAATCACATCATTAGGATTTGGTTGACATTTTGAATCACCTAATGTGTGTCATCCTCAGGACAAGGTGAAAAATCTCAAGGATATTCCTCAATAAATAGTGTTGACTCATCATTGTCTAGAATAAGTCTGAGAAAACTAGCCATTTTAAAAATTAGCCATTAAACAACTAGTTAATTATTTATATAAAAAAAAATTATTTTATGCCTTTTAATTAAATATAATAATAATTTTTTTATTATTAAATGGTTATAAATATTAATAAATATTTCTAATACAATTTATAAAAAAATTAGTTATTTATTTATAAATATTATTTTAATTAATGTAATACATAAGAATCTGTATAATATCATTATAAGATAATTATATAATATAATTATAAGATAATATGAAGGAGAATGAATAAGATAAAGAAAAGGGGAGGAATAAAGAAAAGATCAAGACAAGAGAAAGAAGAAAGAAGGGAAATAAAACCCTAAAATGACGAAAAGGAAAAAGAGATCTAGTGAAGGGGAGAAAAATCATCTAGAAAGAGTTGGAGTCCATCTCTTACTCAATTTCCAATCATCATCCCTATTAAGATTCTTAGTATTCCTTTCAATCTCAATGGCCTCGCTAAGCTTCCTATGATGGAAGTGATCCACCCTAGCAATGAATTTGGAGCCCTCAATGCAAACATGGTGACATGACTTTTACACATGTTCATCAAGAGCTGATGTGCGTGATCGATTGTGCCTAATGTCTGTGGCATGCTGTTGGATTCTCTTTCTAATGTATCGACCTGTTTCACCAATATATGAAGTGCCACGGGAACAAGAAACCATGTAAACACCTTTCATGTCCTTTGGGTCGATAGGGTCCTTGACAAGTCTGAGAAAATTTATAATAGTATACAGAGCCTTGAATTAAGAGGAAACATTATTCCTTTTAAGGACATGAGAAAATTTGTCTGTGGTCCCTTGGGTAAAGGGGAGATGAACTTTGGATATAGGATCAACCTGCAAATATCTGCTTTTTAAACCTTTACAGGCTTTTTGAAAGGCTTTAAGGCATTGACATCTACTGTACCCATTATTTTAAAAAAAGTCAAGAAGATGAGACTTCTCTGACTCCAAGTGGTTTTCATCAGAGATTCTTAGAGCACGGGTAGCAAGAGTGCAAAGAACACCAAATTTTTGAGCAGGAAAATGATGCGAACCAACATGAAGATATTGTTCTGTGTGAGTTTTTTAAAACGAGTATTTTTATTAGACTTATTCTAGACAATGATGCATCAACAGTATTTATTCAGGAAGATCCTTGGGATTTTTCACCTTGTCCTGAGGATGAACCACATTAGTTGGTTCAAAACGTCAACCAACTCCTAATGATGTGACTAATCCGAAGACTTCTATTAACTGTATTAACAATAATATTAATATTTTTTTAATTACAATATTCCTTATTATTATTATTTTATTTTTTTTATATTATTAATATTAATATTAATAGAATTTTGATATTATTTATTAATTTTAATTTTAATTTTAACATTAATATTAATTACAGATTAAAATATATAATATAAATTTAAGTTTTTTAATTTTAATTTTAATCTCAATATTACATTTGTTAATATTAATTTGAATATTCATTATTGATATTAATATAAATTATTATGACTACAAATATTAATATTAATAGCTTTTAATTATTAATATTAATATTATTAATGATATTAACATTATTAGTATAAATAATATTAACAACAATGAGTATTATTAAGTTTTGATTTACAATATTCATTATTATTATTATTATTTTGTGAGCTCATGGGTTTTGAGCCCAAAACCTCTCCAACAATAACTTAATATAACGATGTCAACTATTCTTCTAACCACACAATTTGTTTTATTCACCATCACACTTTGTTATAAAATGTCATTCCAATGGTTTAAAGGGAACCATGGAGAATACATGAGAGATGAGGGTGCATGAAGGGCAATGAAGACACAAATCTCAAGAAGATACTAGGAATATTTTCAGAGCATATGTTAGGTCACTATTCCTTGGAATATTCCACCAAATATTCATTATACAAAATATTTAACGAACCTTGGATATTCCTTGTGGGATGATCTCTTATAGTGTTGGAAACATGCCGTGTTTATACTCATATGAATCAACTTCATTTGACATGATTAGTGTTCTTTTCAAATGGACCCAAATCATCATCATCATGTCAAATGAAGTCGAAGAATTACAAAAATTGTTTACCTCAAAAGAAGATGATGATGGCTTCACTAAGCCTTAGTTTCACTTCAAAATTTACAATGCGTATTTTGTGGCTTGTAATTGACGTTGAAATATTTTCTTGTCCTCTTTTGCTTCCTGTAGAAGTCTCTTCACTTCAACATTCTTCGCTTGAAGGCTTTCACTCCAAGATGATAATGGACCGTTTTCCTTTGCTCTCTCTTTCTCTTGTTCGTCTTTTGCAAATTTCACCTCATAATATGCAAATAGTATATCTACCATGTTTTCCATTCTCTAGAAGGCCTCGTAGATATATTGGTTCTTATCCATTTCCCTTCTTGTTTCACCTTCAATCTCACTCATGATGACATTCACAATCCCTGGAAATTTTTTTTGCCAGATTTGATACCACTTGATTTAGAAAAGTTTCATCAGTGCTTTCAAAAAAATTCTCCATTATACAAGACCCTTTACTGACACTTATATTTTCATGTGAAATCATGAGAAATGTGAATTCTTCAAAAACACTTCAACATATCATCAACATGAAAAAGGGAACAAATAAGAAGAAATTATAAACACATGATATTATAATGGAGTTTTTCCAGAGTGAACTATGTCTCTGGGCCCTAGGTCAAGAGTGGGGAGGCCATTTCATTAGTCACTGCAAGAATATGATGATTACATGGTGCAATATTTGTTAATACAAGGATTAACCCCCTTAATTCAAATGACATTTTTCTCCCAATAGAAATTATTCTATCAAGAAATACCACTCATAGAAGTTATCCTTCAACGTGAAAAAATAAAATTCTCTCACATAGTGGCATATAAGTATCCTCCAACGAAGTGGCATACATGGATCTCCAATTCAAATCATTGTCTCAACAAAAATCAAATGAACACATGCAAAGTGTAAACCTTATACTTCCAAGTGTGGGAAAAACCTCCAAATCAGTTACTGGGATGAAGAAAATACCCACGCAATTGCTTTGCTTGTGAAAAGCTGTGAGTTTTGACAATAAAGGCGTCCCCTTCCTATATTCTTTAAAATGGGCTCCATAGGAATCTTTTAGATTCCTCACAATACTCTCTTCTCGACATGGGTGAAAAATCCATTTCTCCTATGAAGAAATGGACTGTACCATCGGACTCCTGGTGAAATGTTGTTTCAGATGAGTATAAACTCAGCGTACAAATTCAACCCCCAAGGAATCTCCAAGATTCCTCAAATATTCTGCATAAGGAATATTCAATGGAATATTCCAAGGAATAATCCCCTAACATATCCTCTAACAATATTCCTAGAATCTTCTTGAGATTCATGTCTTCGTTAGCATGCATGTGCCCTCATCTTTCAAGTACTATCAATGGTTACCTTTGAACCATTTGAATGGAATTTCATAACAAAGTGTGAGGGTGACTAATACAAAGTGTGTGGTTGGCACAATAGTTCGCATAGTCATATTAAGTTATTTTTTGTTGGGGAGGTTTTGGTTTCAAAACCCATGGGTTGCCAATACTCCCAAACCATGAGAGTAAGAAAAATATGGAGGTTAGACAATATCAAAGAAACTTGGGCCTAATTTTAGGTTCCATGTGGTAGCATGTGATTGGGTCATGTGATAGTCTCTTATTGGTCCACATCATATGCCACTTTTCTCACCTACTTGACATGTGTCGACTTGTGGTGTTGCCACATCACCTAGTTGTCCGTCCACACGATTTGCTGATTGGGTTACCACATTAGCTCTATGGGTCCCACTTTGTATACTGACTTCATTGCCATGTGTCATATGTATGTCTTTCCACATGGCAGAAGGTTTACTTTGACTTTAACTTTTTTGTTGTTTGGTACAGACTTCAAATTGTAGTAACTTTCTCATACGGACTCAGATTAAGGAATTTTTTGTGTCATTGGAAATATCTCACCCAGATCTATGACTTCATCTTAGTTTCATAAACTTTTAAATAATTTTATTTTTTAGGTTTTCTGGAGTGATCCGGATTTATGCAGGAACGCAACGGAATAAACATATAACCATAAAAACAGAGATGCAGCGGAAATAACACTTCATTTCATTACTATCAAAGAACTGAAATTTTCTTACAGACAAAATGGAAATAAAACTAGCTAGGGCGCTGGTAGCTATCTCTGAGAAGAGATGTGGCGGCTACAGGCCTCTGAACTGAGTTACAATGAGACTCGAGGGCCTATTTATTATTTAGAAACAATGGAGAATCCTAAACGTCCAAAAACCTAACCCTAGGAGATGAAGCGCCAAAACTATGGGCCCCATTTGGGTAAATTGGTGTTTCAACTTCTGAGGGACGTAAGTTTGGCATACTATCTCCGTTTGACGCACATGATACATCATTAGAAAGATCTATCCGAGGACTACAACTTTCGCCACGAATATCATTTTGGAACGGAATGATATTTGTTGGAGGCGCGATGCCCAAAAAATGTCGTTTACGGCCTCAAAACAGCTCCGGAAGTTCAGGACCCAAAAAACTGCTAAAAATAGTAAGTTATGCTGAAACTGAAAAACTGAAAGGGACAATGGTGGGGGCCCAAGTGGAATAGGTAGGTGGCCACCAATATCCACCTGGATCATAGAGCCACCTAGATCAGATACCAAGGCACCTTTATTGGGGAAATGGTTGCTCATGGGAAGTGAAACAATGTAGTGATAAAGAGAAATGAGGAATACAAATAGAAAATTGCTTACTTACCCAGAGTGAAGGCCTCAAATCACACTTTAAATCAATAATTTGTAGATTGAATATTATGGAATATAAATGTCATAAATTTTCTTGAAGAAATTATTTACGAGTCACATGATGTTTGTGTTCCGTGAGTATGATTGTTAACTTCATAAACATAATAGGGTTCCAATAAATAAAGAGATGTATCTATGTGTTTATAGAGTTTATTTTTAGCATTAGGTGTGAGAAAGTGTTTTAGTTAATGTTAGATATAAATAGAACTATTTTAATTAATGTGTTATCATTTGTTGAGGCCTTAATAGCTCCCTTTGATTTTTTTGATAAAAATAGTCGAATATAAATTTGAAAATATTTCCAATGTTTGATTATCATTTTTTTTAATGTTTGATTCTTTATGTTTCATAATTTCCCTTTTTATATATTTCCATGATGAATCAAACCTTGCAAGAGATTTCTGGTGATATAAATTTTCCCTCATTTCGAATTATGAATGAAAAGTTGTCGCCTTCTAAAATTTTGCATTGTTATCAAGTTTTGATGATGTGACATGCTAACATGTTAGGTTACATATCATTCAACATGGATACTCATGTTATATGTTCACTTGGCATGTTGAGTAAGAATATGGTATACCCCTAGATCCATATGGAAAGTCATGATGTGCCAAATGATGTGTCTTTTCATTAAGGGATACATGCATGCATAGGTGCATTAACCTCGTGTACAAGTTTTCGCCTTGACTCCCTAGTGTGTTTGTATTATTGTTTTTTATTTTTATTATGAATATTATTTTGTTTTAATTCGTTGTTTTTTAAAATTAATAATTTTTTTCTTAGCTGTATTCGACAATATAGGTATTAGAAGGGTATTATAGTATTTTATTCATCTATCTCTCCTATAGAACGAATTTGGGGGGTATTGTAGTATTGTATTCATCTATCTCTCCTATAAAACGAATTTGGGGGGTGGGGTCTTATAGTATTTTATTCATCTATCTCTCCTATAAAAACGTACAAGGTGATACAGGGTCAAATTCAGCTCATTCTTCTTAGATTTTGGATTCTTAGATGACATGTGCTATGTTTTTTATTATTATTTATTTTGGATTCTTAAATGGCATGTGCTATGTTTTTTATTATTATTTATTTTGGATTCTTAGATAGTATGTGCTATGTTTTTTATTTTATTTTAATTATTAATTTCTCTCTCCTGACTAGATATATGGAAATCTGGGGTGGTACAAGGTGAACCCAAACTTGTCTATCTGAAATCCCTTTAATTTTATTTTATTATTCTAATTATTAAAGGTGATACAGGGTCAAATTCAGCTCATTCTTCTTAGATTTTGGATTCTTAGATAGCATGTGCTATGTTTTTATTATTAATTTCTCTCTCCTGACTAGATATATGGAAATCTGGGGTGGTATTTTAATTGTTAATTTCTCTCTCTTGACTAGATATATGGAAATCTGGGGTGGTACAAAGTGAACCCAAACTTGTCTATCTGAAATCCCTTTAATAACAGGGTCAAATTCAGCTCATTCTTCTTCGATTTTGGATTCTTAGATAGCATGTGCTATGTTTTTATTATTATTTTAATTATTAATTGCTCTCTCCTGACTAGATATATGGAAATCTGGGGTGGTACAAGGTGAACCCAAACTTGTCTATCTGAAATCCCTCGTTTAATCCCTTTCATTTTATGTTATATTTGTGTATGCAGTAAAAATTCAAATCACGAACTCAAAGTTCCATCTCATCCATCATTTTCATAAAAATACCTTAGTAAGTGAATTGCATTATAAAAATTTCAAATTTCCCTCCCATTATGCATGTGGGATAATAAATTGAAATTTTAAATTAATAATCAACATCAACCCTCAAATTTAATAAGTGTTGTTGGCGCTAACTTCAGAAGCTATATTATGAGTTTTAGAGCATTAAATTTTGAATAAAACAACTCATTGGAAAGATGAAAACGTGGAAAATAATTTAAAGGGTTAATATTCTTAAATTTTAGAGTTTAGACTTATGTTATTTATATTGTGTGAATTTACTTCCAAATTTATCATATTCTAGTTTGTTTGATCGACATTTTGAACCTTGATATTTGGTTCATCATTAGGATTAGTGAAATATCGTCATTTTGAAACCTCATACGTGGTTGTTCTTCATCATCATCAAGATTTTTAAATTAATAGAGAAAATGCATGTAAAAATTGAAAGAAATGCTTTGGATTTTATTTATCTTTTTCCTTTTTAGCAATTCTATTTATTTTGGTTTCATTAATGTATAGGTATGGATTTAAAATGGTATGGAAATAATTTTAATAGGAAAATAAAATGAATCAACTTCCAACAATTCAAGAGGTGGAGTCCGATTCCTCGTACATTTGAATAAACTCAATTATGTTAGATGCTGGGGAATTAATGGAAAAATGAAATGCCTTCAACAAAAATCTAACAATTGTACTTTAATTTGGGAGTGTAATTGATTAGATTTACTATCCACGGTTATGTTTCCAATTTTTAGCATATATATATATATATATATATATATATATATATATATATATATATTTAAATTAGATAGCGTAATATTTTTTTCTCGGGACTTTTCTACTATATGACTCTCTTCAAGGAGGATTGGGTCAGATAAATGTATATTGTGGATATTGATATTACTTATCAATTATTTTTAATGACCTTGAAACTTTTCAAAGAGGACATTTCATGTAATGACAGTGTGTATGTGATATATTATTATATGCATTGCAAAATTTATTTGATGAAAAATATGAATTCAATCAATAGTTTTCCTATATGAATATCATAACACTTAATTTGCTTCTATAGTTAAGATACATATTTATTCTTCACATTTTATTTAAGTTTTAGACTATTTCTGGGTCGTACATTTATTATTGTCTATCTAATATTCCCTTTTTAACTTATATATTAAATTTGACTACTGAGATATGGGGTTGAAACATTTTGTAATCAAAACACTCATATTATTATTAGGAATATCGAATACAATTAATGTACCTAGGAAGTTTTCTTGAACACTTCATTTGTGTTATGGAGGGGTGTATATGGTATTACTTGCATATTTCTCATTCATTTCCATGAATTGAAAGCATCAATTTATTTCTCGTTGAGTATTAGGATTTTTGTTTCTTTTTAAAATTCAAATATGGATTTGTTATCACAATTTTCCAAGCTTATAAATTGGTTCTAGTCCTTGAATGTTTCATCTTTCATGTGTAATAATCATATAGTTTTTTTTTTCTCATTCTTGTACTAGATATATGTTTGTTTATTTATTTTATTTTATTTTTCAGTACACAAGGAACTACATGAAGATAAATTTAATTTTAAAATTTTAAAAAATATTGTAGCTAAGCTCATTAGAGAGATAACCTTTCAGGTGGCTAACTGAGTTGACATACAAGTTAGGAAAAATACTAAAATTAGAGAGAAGCTTCCTCATGGGCCTACATTTGGGTAAGTTCCCTTCTCTTCTATCGCTTAAGAATCATCCGTTTAACATTTATAACATGACATATATATTAGGTAAGTTATATTTAGTTTATTTTAGAGTAGTTAGAATATATTACTGTTAGGTAATTTATTTTTCCTATTTTTGAATTTATTTAAATATTATAGATAATTTTAGTGAGAGAAAACTGGTATTATATACGAGTACGTATCATCACACCAAATGAGTAAGGGTATAATTGGGTCCCAGTTTAGGTGGTAACTCCCTATTGAATGCAATAATTTTCCCTCCTATCAAGACAAACCAGTCTGGTAAATTTAATACTACCCTTGTCTTGTACTTCTAGACCTCTTATACAATATTGTATACTCTATCAACTTTTCTTGAGTATCTAGAGATATTTCCTTTATGGAAGATATAACCTTCTCCTTCTCTTGGTCCATTATGGAAGTACCGCAAATTTTTATTTTCTAGATTCATTTCTATGTAAATTTACATATATGGGTGTAGACAAAGTTTGTAGGCATCACCTACCACCTTTTCAAATACCTCCAAAGGATGATAACATAGATCCTTGATTTTCTTGCTAGGACTTTGTAGCATTTCCTTGTTCAATAGTAACTATATTTTGTATCCCAAAATGAATTAATTCACTATATGTTGTTGATAACTCCTAACATTGTATTTTTCACATGAATTCTTTAGCACTTTTTATACTTGCAAATGGGTCTTCCTAATATTCTCAATATATATGTTATTTTATTATTTCAATGCATCTCCTATGATATCCTAAATCACTCCTCCTTTTTATCCATATACAACATCCAAAGGTGAAGGTGGAAAATGTCTAAAACAAATTTCAAATAGGGAATTACCAATAGAAGTGTGGGTTACTGAGTTATACGAGAGATGTATATATACAATATTTCCATCCCATGTCTTTGTATTATTCTAGTTGTATTCCCTCAAAATCTAAACCAAAATATAATTTAATACTCATATTTTCCCATATATTTGTGTATGAAATGAAAAACCTCTTTAACATCATGTCCATCTTTGCCCACAATGTATTATAAAATTAACTGATAAATATGGTATCCCTATCTAAAATATTTCTCCTTGGTATCACAAAGGGTACCCAGTATATTCAAAGAATATGTTTTCTACTTCTTTTGTTAGGTCCCTATATTACTAGTATAGTCCCTTATTGTTGTTAGTGTAACCCCCTTATTGTTATTATTGTACCCTTGTAACCCCCATTTTGTTATTATTATGCCCTTAAATTATTATTGTTAGGTCGGCTAGGATTACATTGTGGCCCACTAGGATTACATTATGGCCACATGGACTCCTATATAGAGAAAGGAGGTTTTGTAAATTGTATCATCCAAGAATTGTTCATTTATGTAATGTATTGGAGGTTTCCCCCTCGAAGTGGCTTATTTCTAAGGCGTTGATATCTCTTTTCTTCTCTTTTTGGAGCTGGTTACACAACATTTGGTATCAGAGGCTTTGGATTCTAGGGTTTCGCTGCTCCAAACAGGTCATCGTGGAATTTTCGCTATAACTTTTTTTATACGAAGTTTCAGAAGCTGATATTTTTAGGGTGTGAAGCCAAAATATTGAGGAACATCATCAAAAAATTTCAGATCTCGGTTCGCAATATTTTCGGAGATATGATCTGTGGACGTTAGGTCTTTTTTCAGGCTCCTAAATCAGTCATCGTGGCATTTGCGCTATAAAGTTTTTTCTACGAAGGTTCAAAATCTGAGAGCTAGTATTGACTAGGAGGGCAATAGCTGAAATCTGAGGAAATTAAGTCAAAAAATTTGAACTTGGTTATATAATATTTTGGAGATATGATCTTTGGAAGGTAGTGCTTTTCGGGCTCCAGAATTTCATCTCAAAGAGGTGCTCGTGGGAAAAGTTCAATAACTCTCTCTCTGGGCATCGAGATCGGAAGCCGTAAAAAATTAATTAAAGTACACAGGGGCTATGAGTTTCTTGGCTATCAATTTGAGACAAGGACAAGCATTGACATGTGGCAAGTCGTAAAAGTTCACTCTCTTGAACATTGAGACAGATTATAATTAGGTCATTGTGGGAGATTGGACACAACTTTGTCTTGGAGAATCCAAATCAGGTTAGACCTATGGCATTAGAAAGATAATTTATAGGGCTACGTTGGTACTAAAATTCAGATATTGAAGTGCTAAAATCATAGAGATAATCGAATTTCAATATCGAGCTCTTCAAAAGCAAGAAAAAGGTGTGTATTTTTTTCCCAAATTGCATAAGTATTGTTTGAAGAATCAATTTGAATTGATTCCATGGGCATATTGTAGAATATATATCAGTATTGGGTTCTAAAATATGCCCCGTAAAAATAATTCAACACCCATTAAGCCTTCAGAAGGGTTTACTATGACTCATGAAGATGAAGAATTGCAACATGATCTATCAAAATTTCAAGAGCAAGTGCAACAAATTTCACTCTCGCAAAGAGCGACAAAAAATGAAATGGAAGTTTTGAAGAAAGGAATGGAAGCTAAGATGGATGGCGTGGAATCTAAGACGGATGGCATGGAAGCTACGATGGATGACATGAAAGACAACATGGAAAGCATGAAGAATGATCTCAAAGTAGACATCAAAGGTTTGACAAAGTTGATACAAGAAAGGTTTCCTAATGGTGAAAAGATAGTAGAAGAACCTCATGATGAGAACAAAATAAATGTTAATCATGATTTCATAAACTCTAATGTTGCTGGGAAGAACCACCATATTCCAAAAATGGATATGAGGAAGTTTGATGGAAAGGATCACGTAACATGGATACTACGGATAGACAATATTTTGATCTCCATAACGTGCAAAACACACACAAAGATGCAGCATTGCAACTTTACATTTAGAACAAAATACATTTGTATGGTATCAATGGCTTTGCTCAGAGTAAAATTGTCACTTGGTCAATTTTTACGGAAGAAATGATAGCACATTATGAGGGATACAAAGAGTAACACCTTCTTTTCGCCAATTGATAAATCTCAAACAAAAGGTTTTAGTGGGACGGCACATTGAGGACTTCCAAAAATTGAATATAAGGGTAACTGCTATTCCAGAGGAACACAGGATTGATCTCTTCATATGCACTTTAAAGGATAACATCCAACATGAAGTTCGTGTTCTAGAACCTGATTCATTGGAGAAGGCATTCAGGTTGGCAAGAAAATTTGAATGTAAAATTATGTTGACAAGGAAGCCTACCACTCAATTCTATAAAGAAGGAAGTATTGCTACGTCTAGATTTCCACAACCTACAAGGTTGACACCACAACAATTGGAAGAAAAAAGAGCAAAAGGGCTTTGCTACAGTTTTGATAGAAAATACACTAAAGGTCATAAGTGTGCTGAGAAGAAATTATTTTACATAGATTGTGAAGAGGTATGAAAATGTGTGAGGGATTATGGAGGGAGAGGGTAGGGGGAATGTTGGGAATATTACCAATTGAAATTTGAAAATTAAAGAGTTTTAGGGGCAGTCACTAGGCTTCTTGGGATAGAATTTTGGGTTTGGGAATTTCGTAGTTAGGATGGGATATAGGGAATGAGTGATTTAGGGATATGGGGAATGAGGTTGATAACACTATAACAGTGATGAGGGAATAAGAAGGTGGGGAAGTGGAAGTGATAGGCACAAAACCAAACTATAAACCCTAAGGAAGCATTTCTTGAACAAGAAAATAGGGTTTTAATTTTTATTTATTAAATCCTCATAGACATCCTAAGACACAATTTCATTGGAATTTACAAAGTTTATATCTTACTTGGATCGGAGGCAGTCGAGTAATTTTGAGTTTGAATGAAATTGGGGTTCAAAACAAGTGGCAACTCTACGCGCCGCGCCCCCAACCCAATGCACCGCACCACTCCTATGTGCCGCGCTGGTGTGTTCTCAACATAGTGGAGGCTGACCCAATGCGTTGCGCCTGTCCAATGCACCGCGTCACCCAGCCAATGCGCCACACCCCTGAAATTTGACAATTTCCCTTAGAGCTGCTCCCTTTCTCCAATCACAGTTTCTCCTTTGTTCACTCTCTCCTCTTGGCATAAAAACGAGCTTTTGAAACATGAAGATGACTTATATACCAAGGATCTTTAATTCTCCGTTTCAAAAAACCCACTTTTGTAATGTTTTATATTTGACACTTTTTAAACTTTGTTTTAAACAGCTTGCTTCATTTTGGCTTTGATTGACTGAATGATGTGCTTTGTGTTTGCCTTGCAGGGAATGGATTTGCTAGAGCTTGACAAAGGTGACTAGGGTTGCTAGTGAAACTATTTTTACAACTGAGAAAACTTGAAATTACATTACATTTATACATAAAAAGATAAAATACTCTATTTTTCTTCAAAACAGAGTTTTGAAGAAAAATACATTATTAAGCATATGATAATGAAGTTCTTAGTACTGAAAACTTATTACAACTCCTCATGCGCCTGCTGACCATTATTGGGCATTTTGAAGACCTTATTAATGAAACCCTAGACATAATGAAACTAAAACCCTAAAAATGACTCTTTGCAAACTATGAGACAAAAAGTGACTACAAATGATCTTAATGAAAAGAAATGGGCCAGCAGGTAAAGGGCATGAGGGATATGAGCAACAAGCCACTACCTTCAGATGATCCATGCTCCTAATGGAATGCAGCTGACTGAGTAAGACACCTAATATGCAATGCAACAAGAGGATTTCGATCACTGATGGAGGGATGAAGATACTGACACTAACACAATCCATCTCTGATCTGTCTTCAGGGAAGGCCAAAGGCTAGTAAAATGTCTTATTAGACCCTTCTCAGCCAAAGAAAGAGCTGCCATGCATGGGAGAGAGGGAAGAAGAACAACTTCTTGCAAGCCATCCAACTTTTTAACAAATCTAGAAACAGGAGGTCGAGGTTTAGGAGGACCCAAGGAACTGATAAGATCAGTGAAAGCTCGAGCCTAATTCGAGCTTGCGGTCACCTTTGGGAGGGCCTGCGGAGTACCCCTGCAAAAAATATTAGCAGGGCCAAATCCCTAAGGTAAATGGTTCAGAGTGCAGATATGAGGCGGGGCAGAGGATCCCAAGTGCAGGGGCGCAGAGATGTAGAGGCGCAGGGCAGGAAGCCCAGTACAGAGGCGCAAAGGTGTAGAGTGAAAAGGCTAGGTCATCACTCTGATCACTTCAATTCATTGACTTGAGTATTGTTATAAGCATCAAGTATATGTTATTTAAATTCAACTAATATTTTCCATCAAATTTCTTATTACTGTGTTAGTGATGAATGGATGCATGTGTGTGACTGACTGTAGGGTTGTATTAATCTACAGGGACGGGAATTTATTTCACCCCCATATTATACCTCTTCATCACATCTTTTCATCTCTCAATCCCCTCTCTAAAATTCTATTTCCAAAATCATTTTTCCTGGTAACTTCAGGACATCGTGGGCATTCATCCTGGTGCAAGACAAACCTCTAAGAGGTCTCAAGATTTTCTAAGAGGATTAACAAGTCATCCTTCACTCTATCTAACATTGATCAACTATTCCTGCCTTCAAGGCTTCATATCCACCCTAAAAACACCCTCAGAATCCCATATGTAGCATTACAGGTCCTCCTGTAGCATTACAGGACCTCCTGTAACAGCCTCCTATAGCATGCCTATAACACCACTTTTGTTGGAAATATGATGTAATGTGTTGTCCTTGATGGCAACCTACTTGATGAAGTTGGCCTTGATGGAAACCTACTTGATGAGTCGCCTATGATAAGCAACCTATGTGCTAAATATGTAAGAATGATGTATCTACAGATCAGTTCAGATGTGACAGAGAAAAAAATTCCAGTAAGTGCCAGAAAAATGATAAATATAATATGTCACAATGTATACGCTACTTTTGTGAAGGAAACCCACATCTATACTCTACTTTTGTGAAGGGAACCCGCGTATACATTCAGGGTTAGCATATGCGCAGTTTTTATGAGGCGAAGTTGCGTATACACGCGGATACGCACGCTCAAAATCGTGTATGCCTTTTGCACTCTAAAAACTATGATACCTAGGGGCATTACCATGGTATTGGCCCACTATATTGAGTGATGGATTATCTATTTGATCCCGTCCAGGAACACCATTGGAAGTTGTGTGGTTTTGACTCATGGTATTGATAAAGGATAAATCTATATAAGGAGAAGAAGATCATTGTGAAAGGGTGTGCATGAGTAAGGGTTGTTGATGAATAAATATCTCTAAGGATCATCTACATGAATGAACTCTGTTCTTAATTGATAGATCTGAATTTATGATGCACCCATGGATCTGAGGATGGTTCAAGATCTCTAGATCTGATGATGATGATAAATCTCTAGGATGATTTGCAGCAGAAGAAATGGTGAAAATCTGGCGCAAAGTCTGCTGAAGATAATGAAGAAATCTGGGTAAGTTTATAGATCTGATCTGTTTTGTAAAGTTTTCCATTTACAGATCTATACGCTAGTTGGTCTCTGGAAAAGAGCGTGTATACGCGATATCTATTAATGAAAGGTGCGTATAGGGTTTTCTGAAGAATAAAATACACAGAAGTATATGTGGGTTGGTGTGCAGGAAAGCGCGTATGTACGCGGCTTCAGTAAAGAAAAGTAGTGTATGATATTTGATTCAATGAATGTTTAGGGTTGAGGTTACATCTGCATATCTATTCTGAAGTCTGGGCTATCTCTGATATTCTGATTACAATGGTCTCACTGTTCTATTTGAAGTATTGGGCAAAGTATGTTTGTTGATAAGTGAAGGGTTGTGTTGAAGCTATTTGATCCAGTATGAAAATTGATGAAATGTGGTCTGTAGTGGTGCTGAGGGTCGAAGATTTTAGTCAGGGGGTAGTAGCTCCCTTCCAGTGGTAGCTGGTAAATGAGAGCAAGGGTAGTAGCTCCCTTCCAAGAGAGGCTGGTAAATGAGAGCAGGGGGTTGTAGCTCCCTTCTAGGAGAGGCTGGTAAATGAGAGCAGGGGGTTGTGGCTCCCTTCCAGGAGAGGCTGGTAAACGAGAGAAGGTTGTAGCCTTCTGCAGGTGGGTGCCTGCGTGCTGGTATGAGTCTGCGCCAGTACATGGTTGTAAGAAGTTTTCTTTATATAATAAATATTGAAGACTGAGATGACGACAGCGGTGGTTTTCTCCCAAATTGGGTTTCCACCTTAAATCATGGTGTTCATGTGTGTTGTTTATGTGTGATGATTTATTATGTTCTTACTACAGCTGTTTACTGCTTACTAAACATCCGATGAATGAATGATGCAATGATCTAAGTTAAGAATTAAATGCATTATTAGATCTCTGGACATATGCAAGTTTTCTTAATGATATCCGCGTGTATACACGAGTTGTGTTCAGTAAAGTAGCATATGGTTTTAAAAGAAAGAAAAAGTAAAAAGTTTTTAGATAGCACAAAATACTAATTCACCCCCCCTCTCTGTATTTTTCCCAAAAATTGGTATCGGAGCAGGTCCTTCTAAAAAAATTTAGCCGCTAGAAGGAAGATCAAGCAAGATGAGCAATCAAGAAGGAATAGCATCTATCAGGCCTCCACTCTTTAATGGAAACAATTTAATCTTCTGGAAAACAAGGATGAGATCCTATCTTCAGTCTCTGGGAGCAGATGTATGGGCCATTGTTGAAGGAGGATATAAATATCCAGCCGCAGTACCAAAAGATCCGATGGAAAAGAAGAATTATGAATCAAATGCAAAGGTGGTCAATGCTCTAACGGGAAGTCTAACTGAATCTAAATTTGTCAAAGTCATGCAGCTGAATACTGCAAAGGAAATATGGGACAAAATCATTCTAAGTTATGAAGGTGATGCAAAGGTAAAAAGTGCAAACATAGTGATGAGAGTATTGCCAGTTTCTTTTTACGTCTTGATGATGTTGTAAATCATATGAGAAATCTGGGAGAAACAATAACCGAATCTACTTTGGTTGAGAAAATTTTAAGATCTCTAACGGCAAAATTTGAGTCAAAAGTTTCTGCTCTTGAAGAAAAATAGGATCTTCAAAATCTTACTGTGGTGCAACTTCATGGCATACTAATTGCATATTAAATGAGAAGAGGAGGACCATCTGAAGTCAAAGAAGCAGTCTTTAGAGCTTCTACAAAAGGGAAAGAAGTACAAGAAGCAGAAGGATCAGGATATATCTCAGAAGAGGATGAGGCAAATTTTGTAAAGAAACTTCAACTTGGCACAGGACGATTCAAAGGTAAGCTTCCTTTCAAATGTTTTGATTGTGGAAGAGTTGGTCATTATGCTGCTAAGTGTCCTCATAAAGAAACATCTGCAAAAGGGAAGGAAGTAGCGAAAAGGAATAAGAATCAGTTTAGCACTAGAAAAAGTTGCTACACTCATGAAGACAGTGATGGGTTATCTGATAGTGAGGAAGAATGTGAACAAGATCTTAGACTTCTCATGGCATTTGAAAAATAATCTAGAGAAGAAAAGGATACATTTGTGGATGCTCTAGAGGACAATTATTTTCTTGAAGAGAACAATCAACTCAAAATACGCTTAGAAGAAAGTAAAATACGCTTAGAAGAAAGTAAAATAACCATAGAGACTCTGGAAAATCAGCTTGAAGAAAAGGAGAAACGCAATGAGAATTTGGAGTGTGAAGTAGTAAGTCTAAGAAAAGAACTTGAGAAATTAAAGACTCTTAATCTTATATTTGCTAAAGGATCTGAAACCTTAGATGAGATTATTAAGGTACAACGTTCTCCTCTCATAAAGAAAGGTCTTGGATATATCGGAGAATCTTCTTAGGTTTCAGCACCAAATTATCTAAAGCAGTTACAACTGGTTTACAACATTCTGCAACTCAGCAAGGGAATAAAGAATCTTTACAGGTAAAGCATGATCATCTCAATTCAAAGAACACTAATGGGAATATATTTCAAAGAAACACCAATGAACAGGTAAATTCAAGTAGAAGATTTCATGATCGCAGAAATTTCTTCTTCAATGGACAATGTTTCTCATGTCACAATTTTGGTCATAAAGCTATTCAGTGTGTTGCATATAAAACCATCATGACAAGAGAAGCAAGAAAGAAAAGGATTGATATTGAAACAAAGAAGAATACCTATAACAACTTTTCTCCTCTTCTAAATGATGTTGAATGTGCTTATTGCAATAACTTTGGCCATGAAGAATCTGAATGCAGAAGCAAAGTTCAGCCAAAAGAGCATGTTCCTTCAAGCTCCAAAGTATGGAAAAATAAGGAATTACAGGTTGAAAATTGTGGCATAGCGTTATTTGCAGAAGGCAAAGAAAATCAATGGTACATTGATAGTGGATGCTCAAGACACATGACAGGTGAAAAAAACAAACTTCTTGCATATAGTGCTCTAGAAAAAGAAAAGAAGGTTACATTTGGAAATGATACTCCTGTTGTAATTAAGGGAAAAGGGTCTGTGTTTCTAAAAGAGAAGGTGAAAGCTAATGATGTCATGTATGTGGATGGATTAAGGCATAACCTGTTAAGTGTAAGTCAAATGTGTGATCAAGGAACTGAAGTTATCTTTAGTTCAAAAGAATGTGTGGTACGTGATCTTGATACGGGTAAAATAATTATAAAAGGAAAAAGAACTCCAAGCAATATGTATGTATTGAAAAACTACAAAGATCAATGTTACTTGAGTAAATATTTAGAAAACTGGCTATGGCATAGAAGGTTGGGGCATCTGAGCTTCTCTCAGATCAACAAATCAAGCAGACTTAAAGCAGTTCGTGATCTTCCCAATATTACTCCACCCGAAAATATCATATGCAAATCTTGCCAATTTGGTAAGAAAACCAGAGTACAGTTTAATGCCAAGGAAGGATCATCAAGCCTCTTGAACTTATTCATACTAACATATGTGGACCTGTGAGGAAAAATTCACCACGCGGTGAACAATACTGTATATTATTTATTGATGATTTCTCCAGAATGTGTTGGATTGGGTTGCTTAAACACAAAGATGAAGCATTTGAGAAATTTCAGACCTTCAAAGCACTAGTTGAAAATGAATTAGATCTGAAAATCAAGTGTCTTAGATCTGATTGAGGAGGAGAATATACATCAAATGAATTTCTTGAATTTTGTGAAAAACATGGCATAAAAAGACAGTTTTCTGTAGCTGGCACTCCACAACAAAATGGTGTAGCAGAAAGAATGAATAGAACAATTCAACAAATGGCTAGAGCTATGCTTGATGATTCTAGAACACCTGATACTTTTTGGGGAGAAGCAGCACATACAGCGGTAAATATTCTTAACAAGGCACATGTTTGAGTAAATAGTGATAAAACTCCATATGAACTCTGGTATGGTAATCCTCCCACTATGAAGCATTTTAGAGTTTTTAGAAGTAGATGTTTTATCAAAAATAATGATTAAAAACTTGGCAAGTTTGAATCCAGAGCAGATGAAGGAATACTTCTTGGTTACTCCTCTAGGAGTAGAGCATATAAATGTTACAATAAAAGACTTCAGAAGATTGTTGAACGTATTGATGTTATTATTGATGAGTCTCCTGCAGCCCCAAAAGAAGAAAAACAAACAACAAATGAAGACTATGGTGACATATGTCCTTCTACATCAAATAGCAATGATATAAACAGTGAACCCAATGAAGAACCTAAAGATGATTTATCTGAAAAAGCTCCATCCAGATATGTTCAAAAGAATCATCCAGAATCTCAAATTTTGGGAGATAAGGGATCAGGTGTACAAACAAGAAGGACTCTTGTGGGATCTTCTAGCTATCTGGCATTTCTATCCGCTATTGAACCACACAATGTCAATCAAGCTAGCAAAGATGAATGTTGGATTCAAGCCATGAATGAAGAGCTTGATCAAATTGAAAAGAATCACACTTGGGAATTAGTACCAAGACCTCATGACAAAAATGTCATTGGAACTAAATGGATATTCAAAACAAGTTAAATGAGAATGGGGATGTTATAAGAAATAAAGCTAGACTTGTTTTCAAGGGGTATGCTCAACAAGAAGGTATAGACTTTGAAGAAACTTTTTCTCCTGTAGCTAGACTTGAAGCCATAAGAATGTTTCTTGCTTTTTCAAGCTTCCAACAAATCAAATTTTATCAAATGGATGTTAAATCTACCTTTCTCAATGGTGATCTAGAAGAAGAAGTTTATATAGAACAACCAGAAGGATTCATTTTGGGAAATGATAAAAATCTTGTTTGTAGACTTAAAAAGGCTCTATATGGTCTCAAACAAGCTCCAAGGGCATGGTATTATCGCCTTGACAAATATCTTCATGAACAAGGATTTTCAAAGGGGTCTGTTGATAGCAACTTATACACAAAAACTGAAAATGACAAACTATTGATTGTGGTTGTATATGTTGATGATATCATTTTTGGAAGCAATGAAGAATCTATGAGTCAGAAATTTTCTTCAGCTATGCAGCAAGAATTTGAAATGTCTTTACTTGGGGAACTAACATTCTTTCTTGTCTTGCAAGTGCATCAAACTACAGATGGCATATTCTTATCACAAGAAAAATACCTTAAGAAAATTATGAAGAAGAATGGCATGGAAGAGTGCAAACCTGTAAGTACACCAATGATAACCAGATGTAATCTTAGTTCTCATGATGATTTTCCCACAGTGAATCAACCAGAATACAGATCTATGATAGGAATTCTAATTTTTCTCACTGGGAATCAACCAGACATTATGCATGCAGTTGGGATTGTTGGACGATTCCAAGCTAATCCAAAAGAGTCTCACCTTCAGGCTGTCAAAAGAATATTCAAATATCTACAAGGAACTCAAGACTTTGGACTATGGTATCCAAAGAATGTTGATCTCACACTTCATGCTTACACTGATGCAGATTGGGCTGGTGTTAGTATGAATCCTTTGTCGAAGTGTACGAAAAATGACCACTTTAGCTACGCATAAATAATAGCCCTAACAACAAAAGTGGCTGCCAATATCTTCATATCTGCGGTTAGTTGAACATAAAAGAGCTGCAAAAACCAGATCTATGCATGGAAAGACATTAAGCAGAAAAAACAAGGGTTTGCTCCATATACCAATAGACAAGACAAGAACAATTTTTGAAAGAAATTTTATATTAATTGGGCACCTGGGAGGAAAAAAAGAAGGCGTATCCAATTCTCCTCAGTGGGATGGGTTCTCGGAAGTCCTCAGCACTTCAGATCTAAGATTTCTCTCTCTTGTTGGTGTAGAAAACCCACACAAAGAATGGAACTCAAAGGGAGCTCACACAGCAAATGGTAGAAAAATGGGACCAAGTATATAGATCCAGAGTGATCTAATAGGCAACAAAAAGTGAAGAATGGTAGGAAAAACCCTCCTATTTATAACAAAATATTGGGTCATTCTAGATCTTGGTGCATGGGTTAACCAGATCTAGATCCACTTTTTATGGAATATTTTATTATATTTGTTGGAGCGAAAAGGTATTTGACTTGGGTCAAATCCCTTAATTTTTCAAAAATAAATAAATAAATGATTTATTTATCTTTTTAAGGAAGCGGTTAGAAGATAATCAAATAAATACTGATTTATTTAATTATTTAAGGAAGTGGTTGAAAGATAATTAAATAAATAGTGATTTATTTAATTATTTGTGGGTGATTTGGTCATATTTAATAAGGAATATTATCTAAATAAGGTTTAAATAATTATTCCTAGAAAATAATAAGATAAATAAAGGTTTATCTAATTAATTTCTTTGATTTTGGGTTAAACATGACTGGGAATAATAATTAAATTATGGTTTAATTAATTATTCCATGAGGAAAATAAAAAAAAATATAGGTTTGTTTAATATTTCCTTTTGGGGTTTCCTGTTTTAACATAGTGAAGGCAATTTTACTTAGGGTAAAATTGGTCTTACATGGTGTACTTGGGTCCATCTAATGATAATAGGTTAGATGACCAAAAAATGGTGTAACAGCTGGAAATATTGATGATTGGAAAATCACTAGTGGTGGCACATTCTATATGGGGCCCGAGTTGGTATCTTGGTTCAGCAAGAAGCAAAACTCTATTACCTTATCTACAGCAGAAACAGAATATGTGGTTTTCGCATCATGTTGCACTCAACTTCTTTGGATGATGCAAACCTTACAAGACTTTCAAATCAAATTTTCACCTCCTATCTCCATTATGTGTGATAATACAAGTGCCATCAGTATCTCAAAGAATCTTGTTATGTATTCCAAGACCAAGCACATTCCCATCAAGTATCACTTCTTACATGAACAAGTGCTTGAACAAAAGGTGAAGTTGGAGTATGTTCCCTCCAAAGAACAAGTTGCTGATATATTTACCAAACCTCTGCCCGGGGAAGCGTTCAAATATCTCAGACAGAAGCTGGGAGTAGTCTCTGCCATGCAGAAGATCAGATTTGATTAAATTCAAAATATTAAATTGGATACGCGGGTTTCCTGAAAGACAGTCGCGTATATATGCGAGTTTGTACACATAAAACTGCGTATGGGTGGTTGCTGACAAATTCTTCTAGGCCAGCATTCTCCAGCACAGCTGTGGTGCTATTGGGTATCTCTGGTGATGTTTCAGCTCTCATATTTCTGTTTCTGATATTTGATGCAGATGCCTTGATGATTTTCTGTTGAAAGTGTTCAGGATGCACAAGCTAAGGGGGAGATGAAGGAGTGAAATGGCTCAAGAATAGGTGTACAGGTTCAGGAGGAACATTAGCCTTGCTGAGAATTATGCATTGTTGGCATTATGATGGTTCTGAAATATGATCTCTCTCTTGAGGTCTTTTTGGTATTTGTTACAAAAGGTCATTGTTGTAATTTGATGAAAAGGTCATGTCAAGACCTATAATGTAAAATTGTAATGTAAGGACTTGATCAAATGTGTAAACCCACTTGGTTGGGTACTTGAGTCATATATGTAAATCCACTTGGTTGGATCTTTGATGAAATTATGAGTCCTTGGTGATAGGAAAAGTCATAGAGTCATGTACTTCATTGAAAAATATGTTTGAAGATTCAGCATGAACTCAGGGGGAGCATGGTAACTTCAGTGCACATCAGATCTACAGAGCTCTTCTTTCTACATGAGAAGAAAAACCTTGTTTTGGTTTTGATCTGCCCTTTGCCCTTGATGTCAAAGGGGGAGAGTATCATGGTGTTTATGGTGTTTGAATAGGGGGAGAGTAGTATCATGGTGTTTATGGTGTTTGAATAGGGGGAGAGTATCATGGTGGTTGCATAATGGTTATATTCAATGTATCTATCTATTGTGGTGATCAAACACCATCATGGTTGTCATCAAGTCCAAAGGGGGAGATTGTTGGAAATATGATGCAATGTGTTGTCCTTGATGGCAACCTACTTGATGAAGTTGGCCTTGATGGAAACCTACTTGATGAGTCGCCTATGATAAGCAACCTATGTGCTAAAGATGTAAGAATGATGTATCTACAGATCAGTTTAGATGTGACAGAGAAAACAATTCCAGTAAGTGCCAGAAAAATGATAAATATAATATGTCACAATGTATATGCTACTTTTGTGAAGGAAACCCACTTATATACTCTACTTTTGTGAAGGGAACCCGGGTATACATTCAGGGTTAGCATATACACAGTTTTTATGAGGCGAAGTTGCGTATACACGCGGATACGCACACTCAAAATCACGTATGCCTTTTGCACTCTAAAAACTATGATACCTAGGGGCATTACCATGGTATTGGCCCACTATATTGAGTGCTGGATTATCTATTTGATCCTGTCCAGGAATACCATCAGAAGTTGTGTGGTTTTGACTCATGGTATTGATAAAGGCTAAATCTATATAAGGAAAAGAAGATCATTGTGCAAGGGTGTGCATGAGTAAGGGTTGTTGATGAATAAATATCTCTAAGGATCATCTGCATGAATGAACTCTGTTCTTAATTGATAGATCTGAATCTATGATGCACCCATGGATCTGAGGATGGTTCAAGATCTCTAGATTTGATGATGATGATAAATCTCTAGGATGATCTGCAGCAGAAGAAATGGTGAAGATCTGGCACAAAGTCTATTGAAGATAATGAAGAAATCTGGGTAAGTTTATAGATCTGATCTATTTTGTAAAGTTTTCCATTTACAGATCTATACACTAGTTGGTCTCTACAAAAGCTTGTGTATACACGGTCTCTATTAATGAAATATGCATATAGGGTTTTCTGAAGAATAAAATACACAAAAGTATACGTGGGTTGGTGTGCAGGAAAGCATGTATGTACGCGGCTTCAGTAAAGAAAAGTAGTGTATGATATTTGATTCAATGAATGTTGAGGGTTGAGTTTACATCTGCATATCTATTTTGAAGTCTAGGTTATCTCTGATATTCTAGTTATAGTGGTCTCATTGTTCTGTTTGAAGTATTGGGAAAAGTATGTTTGTTGATAAGTGAAGGGTTGTGTTGAAGCTCTTTGATCCAGTATGAAAATTGATGAAATGTGGTCTGCAGTGGTGCTGAGGGTCGAAGCCTTCAGTCAGGGGGTAGTAGCTCCCTTCCAGTGGTAGCTGGTAAACGAGAGCAGGGCTAGTAGCTCCCTTCCAGGAGAGGCTGGTAAATGAGAGTAGGAGGTTGTAGCTCCCTTCCAAGAGAGGCTGGTAAATTAGAGCAGGGGGTTGTGGCTCCCTTCCAGGAGAGGCTGGTAAACAAGAGAAGGTTGTAGCCTTTTGCAGGTGGGTGCCTGCGTGCTGGTGTGAGTCTGCGCCAGTACATGGTTGTAAGAAGTTTTCTTTATATAATAAATATTGAAGAATGAGACAACGACAGCGGTGGTTTTCTCCCAAATTGGGTTTCCACCTTAAATCCTGGTGTTCATGTGTGTTTCTTATGTGTGATGATTTATTCTGTTCTTACTGCACCTGTTTACTTCTTACTAAACATCTGATGAATGAATGATGCAATGATCTAAGTTAAGAATTAAATGCGTTATTATATCTCTGGACATACGCAAGTTTTCTTAATGATATCTGCGTGTATATGCGAGTTGTGTTCAGTAAAGTAGCGTAAGGGTTTAGAAGCAAGAAAAAGTAAAAAGTTTTCAGACATCACAAAATACTGATTCACCCCCCCTCTCCGTATTTTTCCCAACAACTTTCCCTCACCATATTTTCTCCTGAGTTCAATTTTAGGTCAATTAGGATGAAAAATGACTTTAAACTGTGATTTGATGACCAAGATATGCTCTTAGACCACCCCAATAATTCCTTTTCCTCACTGCAAAAATAGAGTAGAATTAGTCTTTCCAATTACAAGTAATTTACAAGTTCAATTCTTTATTTTTTAGCAAGAGTGAGTAGAAAGATGATACATATAATTCTGAGACTAGTTTGATGAATGAGGAAATATAGATTAGTCTTGTTTCTTCATGTATATTATCTTTTTTTCACTTTTTTTACCCAAGATAACACAGGTTCTATTTTTGAATCAATTTGGTTAAGCTAGTTAGGGTTTTCAGTTTTCTTAAAAAATAATTACATGTACAAAGGTCATTTCTGTCATAGAGTTAGTTTGTATGGTCAATGTGAATTTTAGTGGGGTGTTAAGATAAAGGTGAAAATCAAATATTCCATGTCTATCGTGATTTTCTGGTAATAATTTGCATTTTGACAGTTTTACAAAAATTTGTAGCAAGTTTAGTTAACAAAGCTAAGGGTTTGCTATGGAAGTTCCTGACACTTTTGTAGCGAATCTGTCTCTTCAAACACTTGTCCCGCTATGAAAGTCCATTGTTGTTTTAACGATATTTTAACGGTGTCAATTTTTTAATACAGTTATTGTTAGAGTCATATGGGTTATGGTTACATTCCATTTGTCTTTATCTATCATCCCCAAAACGTGTACACCATATAGCTTCATTCCAATTTTGTTCTCTTTTCACTTTAGATGAGATTTGTTGTCATAAACTCAGTCTCATTCTCATTCAAGTTGTTCTTGTTTTCCATAAGCTCAGTCTTGTTGTGTTGTGAGTTTTTCTAGCTATATGTAGGGAAGGTATGTTGGTGTCAATAGTTGGTCTTGTTATCTTTAGGATATTTGCAGGTGTCAAGAAGTAGCTATCAACATGGTGAAGCCATGGTAGCTTAGAGGAAGCAATATAAAGGAGGCTCAGTTGCGACATATGAACTAGGGGATATGAAACTACTAGAGGAGGACCCTACCTTCACTCAAACATTTGCCAGCGTGGGGCACCTTTGTTTCTATCAGAAGTTGCAGGGATACCATGGGAAAAATTCCAAATATTTTTCCATTAATTTCACAAGGACATAACCAAACTTGGGCATGCTGAAATTTTCAGTGTCCCATAATACCATTACTTTTGCTACAAAAATACCTAGGTCTGGAGAAATGTTACTTAAAGTGCAGAAGCTTAAAATGTAGAATTGTGATGAGTCTCTTAAGGAATAGAACATAGGGATTGATATAACTACAAGAATTCCCAGAACTTACCTCAAAGAATATTTCTCTAAACTCCCGAAGGTGATCCAGAAGTACTTCACTTGTGAAGGCAGGTTCAACATGGTCTACCCATACCATTTCAAATTCCTACTACATTTCACAGGTAAAAAACCCCTAGACATTCCTTTTTATGTTTTTAGAAGATTGGGAAAGATGGCTGACAAGGTCCAAGCCAAGCCTGATGCTCGTAACACCTTTTTTTTCCATCACGGTCTTATTAAATTGCTAGTTTTTGAAATGTTGAATAGGTTGAAAATAGGTTGGATCACCTTTTTATTTTTAAGTGGTTATGAGCTAGATATTTCCACCCCTAGGAAAACTCCAAAGTCCAAATCAATAACCCTTAGGGAGGAGAAGCAACCTCAGGTTGAGCCTATAGTTGAACCTAAAGAAGAGATATAACTTGTAGCTCAACATGTAGCAGAACCTGTGGTAGCAGAAAAAAATTATACAATCACCAAGAGGAGGATGACTAGAAGTCAAAGAAAAGGGGAGTGTAAGCTATCATATATACTATAAGGTATTGAGATTGAAGAAAACCCAATTGCACAGCCTATAGAAGTAGCAAAGAAAGAAGTTTAGAAAAAAAGATTAAGAGAGCCAAAAAATTAGATTATTCACAAGAAGAGCTAAGTTTGTTTTCAAAACTAGGATGCCTGTCAAAAGATAACAACAACCAATTGAAAAAAATTCCTGAGCTTCCCTTAGAAAAACAGAGCCATCAAAGAAAAGGAAAGGCAAGGAGCTTGTAAAAGAAATACGTGAAGTGGATGTTTTAAAAGAACAGTTAAGAGCTGCTATGAATGAGGGGATATAATATAAATTACTTTTTGAGGAATTGAAGGAGGATATATCAAAGAAACCTGATTTCTATGATACGGTTGGAGATGAATGTAGAAAAATGTTGAAGAGAACACATCCTTTGCATTGAATGATGAAGTACTTGTGCAAGAGGAATAGATGGTTGCAAGAAGATAGGAAAAAGTTGCAGGGGAAGGTCAAAGCCTTAGAGACTCAAATTGAAATAATCAAAATTGAGCTTTTGAAGAAGGGTCTCAAGATTATTGCTAAAATAGATGGCACTCCTTAAACATGTAAAATTTTTAATTTTTTCCTATGCTATGTTTAAATAATATATTTAGTAGTATACAAGCTTGTGTGGGCTATTATAAATGACATGGAGGTGGAAGAAATCATGAAAGGGAAAAATCTCCTAAAGTTGATAGTTTAATAGCAACTCCCCATATTGAAGGTGAATATTTTTTACGAAATTTTTGTAGGTTTTCATGGAGGAAAGGATAAGTTTAAACCTTTGAAAAGGGAGTGATAAAGGCATGTGTTTAGCTAATAAACCTCAATGAATACCCTATAACTCTCAGAAAGGTAATATGGGTATCAAAAATATGTTTTTGCATTTTCTACCAGATTTTTCTACAAGAGTGCCTATACTCTGTTTTTTCTACATAATGAAGTTTTGATGAATTTTTGGGTAATCAGAAAACAAAGTAATGGATGGAAAACAGGTCAAAGGTTTCCACATCATCATCCTACGAACTCTTGTTTTTTAGGGTGACAGCTCAACAGGTCAATAGGTCATCATACACGTGGAAAGAGTAAAACATTCTAGCACTCCAAAAATCCAACACTCCAACACATCAACAATTGGTTGCATTCGATGAGATTCATCAAAATAATTTGTTGAGTTATTAAATGATAGGATAATCCTTTTTGTTTTCATTTTTTTTTGTAGCAGAAATATCCTTACAAAGGCTCCATGAGTTGTAATTCAATAAGAATTAGGTCTCTTAGCTGTGCATCGATTTTAGCCGAGGTGGTAGATTTTTGTTATGGATACCTCATCTATATATGTGTCACTTTTTCACTTTGAAAGGGTTTATGGATGATGTGAGAGAACCAAACTTGTAATATTTTTCTTCAGTTAATATACATTTGCAACAGATTATCTTTTGACATGAGATTCTATTTTGGCTCATATGTTTTATCTCTATGTTTTGCATAATATTATCAGTTCCATAGCAATTTGATTACTTGGAATTCATGTTATATGCTCCAACTTCCTTAATTTGCTATTTTTTATAGTAAATGTTTTATTTCCCACAATTTTATAGCCAAAATTACCTTAGCTTCCATGAAAGAAGTGTTGTTGTAATTGTTTTTCCTTAATTGACTCCATGCCCAATGGTGGCAGTCATCACATTATTTTTCACCTGCAAAATCACATCAAGTATGAATAGAGTTAGCCATATGATGTTTTGAGTTTTATACAAAAAATTTATAAGTAATTTGAGAGAGCCCTCTTAGATTGGAAGGGCTAAATTCCAGTCAAAAGCTGCTTTGAAATAGTTATGTTGGTTTGGAGGTTGACGGAGTCTAATATGTTCTAACCTAGTGATAACATTTTGGTGTGTCTGTCGGGAGTCGAAATTTATACTATCTTGGGTGTTTATTTTAAAAGTAGTTGAACTCTTTAAGGTAGCAGAAGATCAGAATTTTTGAGGCTGTACTTCTACCTTGGTGACTCTACTAGCATCTTCAGCTTAAAGGTGGCTCCTTAGAAGATTTACACAATGAGTAATCTAGATCTAGATCCATCGAAGATAGTTGATGATCCAGAGAAAATTGTTAGAGGAAAAGGTATCTCATGAAAATTAGATTGACAAAGGTTAGATATAACAACTCATGGTGAACAGTAATTGTATATCACAAAGATTATACATCATTCACCTAGTGGCTCCAATCCTGAAAAAATCATAAATTCATAGCTTCATGGTGACAGCTCTGGGGAAATGAGATACTTATATGAAACTACAATTTTTTCAAGGTATGCCTATGTGGACTTTTCAAAAATTTATGGATTTCCAAATATTTTCCTAGGGATGCATATCTTTTAAGCATTCGGCCTATATTTGATGGAGAATATTTAAGCTTGACTTTAGAGCATGTATCAAAGTTTCGTGACTTTAATGAACTCATTAGAGTGAAACAAGAAGATCTATTCATTATACTTTTATATGATTCATTTCAAGGAAAGTGTAAACCTAGGTGGAGAGGTTACTTGCTAGATCTATTAAATAATTTTCATCTTTTTGGATTATTTTCTTGGAAACATGGATGGAGAAGATAGAGTTTGTGGCAGGATCTCTTTCCATTCAGTGGTTCACACAATGGAACTATATGTGCTCTTATGTAGAAGTTGGTGAGAAATTTTCTTCATCACTTTATTTTTATTTAAAGTCATATAAAGGAAATCCTGAAAATAAGATCAGATTTTTAGATGAATTTTCATGTGAACTTGAAAAATATATTGAGGATGTAGAAGCTCAAATTCAATCTTATCATTGCTAAGATCATATGCATACTTTTGAAAGTTTTTTCCAGCAAAAAAAAATAGGGGAGATATTGTCTTTTGACATCAAGATGGATAAATGTTTTGTTTTAAAAAATAGATCTAGTGACACACAACTGAAAAACATATGATGACATTGAAGACAAGTTTGAATTGTTCAACTATGAGGATTTATTTGCTAAATATTTTAAAAATATTGATAAAAAATATCATATTTTTATTTATCCTATAGAAAACTATATGGAGGGTTTTTCCAGTTTGAGTTTTCAACCATGTTTTCACCGTGAGAAATATATCCATGACCAGTTACCATTATATTTTTCATATTTGATTTTGTTGATGCACAATCAAGCAGTTGTTGGGACTTGAAATTTTCATTTACTTCCATTACATTTTCACTTATATTTCCATATTATCACCTTCACTCCACCTCCATTTCATTGCATTTACCTTACCATTACCATTATTGGGTTATATTTATTTTTTTCCAAACTTTATTAATTCCTAGTATTTTTAAATGATTTTTTGGTTAAAAACTAGAAAATAATATGCACATACTTATACCTAACAAGTGGAATGAGTTTGTTTCCATTTGTATGTCAAAAAGAAGTTTCGAAAAGACCCTTATGTGGCCTCTTAAGTCCAAACTCTAATTTGGATGGAGAAGATCATGTGATCATAAGGATATGTGTCTCATTTCCTATTTTTATTGTAACTCTAAGAAGACATGTGCCTTATCACTTAATATTTGGATTGTAACTCGAGAGATAAGAGATTCATGGAATCTCATTAGTGAGATATCTTCTCATCTTTTGTATAAATAGGGGAATATTTCTCCTATCAAATCATGTGTAAAATTGGAGTTATGCTCAAGCTTTGAATATTTCATAAATATTTATTGTGATCTATTGGTAATTCATTCAAATTGCATAATAGAGGTCATGAATTCAAATCTTTTGGAGATTGGAATTTTTTAATTCACATAAACTTTTGACACAGTATCAACCAAAAATTAATAATAATTATAATTTTTTTTTTAATTCATGATTGAAGTAAATTGAAAAAGTTGTTTTGATGGTTTATTTAAAAACACGAGATATACACAATGATAAATATATCATCAGAGTTTGAAACAGTAAAAAAGGAAGAAATTGTTGAAAAGACACAACAGGTAACTTGAGGCACTAGTTTCAACACATGTATAAATTCTTTTGTTTCTTCTTCGTGAGCTTGTTCTATTAGTACCAATTCTCATTTTTTTGTGTATATGTCATAACTAGAGAGATTTATCACCTCTCTCTTTTGATAATCTTACATTCCATTGCAGAAGAAGTACTATTTTTTTTTTGCAGATTCTAGGAGGTAGGAGAAATGACTACAAGTGAACAGTGTTAATCTCAGAGACCACATTTATTTTACAAAAAATGAACATCAACAAAACATCGATGCATGAACACATCCTAATGCAGATCAGATCCAACACTTATTTCAAATGCCATCATCTCCATTACATCTATGTACTTCAAAAAAAAAAAAAAAAACATTCACATCATTTCCCTTTACATTCTCTATTTCATTTCTACTTAGTCATACCCTCGTCTCATTTTCTTTCACTACTCATTTTCTTTTTCACAGTAATTATATCTTCCTGCCCTGCTTTCACTAATATGTAACACATCAATAAAACCATTCATCTCCTCTACAAAGTTGATTCATTCCATTTCCATTTTCATTTTGTCAAATAAACCTTGATCCACTCCAAAATTTGTCATCCATATTCCTTCAAAAATTATTCTTTCATGCTTGCGTTAGATGATGGAGGATTCCTTAAGGCCTCCTTTCTACAAATTCTTGGCCTATTGACATCAGCACATTATCTAGGTCCAAGGCTAGAGTCCTTATTAGTACCTTGAGGCTTGTATGCATTAATGACAAGTTCTCCAACTGACAATCATGGGAATACATCAATGTCCCTTGATCGTCAGATCTTACAAGTGGTTCGACATCATCTGATCTATTGGCACTTCGCAAGATTTACTTAGGTACCTTGGCTCTCATTGACATTAATGGTGTGTTTGCCTCACATTGGTTAATGACATTCATCAATGGTCGGTAATCCAATGAATTCTCTTCATGATCTACACCAACACATTTATTCGTTGACTAGAATTGTACCATCATATTTTGTAACGATTGAAGTCTATGCCATTTTAGCAGTTTGCAGTAGGAATCAAATTGTATCAGCAACAATAAATATCCCAATCTTTTCATTACCGCAAAGAGAACAAAGAAGTGTATCGAATTCCTTTATTTTACATACTTCATGATCCAACAACATCAACAACCATACTCTTTAGTACACACATGCAACTCATCCATTTCCAAAGGGTAAGTTAAGGTATGTCATTTTCTAACTTTTCACCATAGAATTCCTTCAAAATATAGAATTATAATTTTTGGAAAAAACACTTCTTTTCCACATTTCATAAAATTTCCAATACCATCAGTTTGGGGTGGGGGGGTACATTCATACTCACATTTTGTCACATTCATATCACATTAAAAATCCCACATAATTTCAAAATATATTAACTATTACATTATTATTATGAACATACAATGGCTTTTCAAAAGTACTTAAAATATCATTGGATGGAAACACAATCATGGTTGTCAGGCAAGAACCAACCATGATGCAATCCAATAAATATATACTTTGCAACAATAATCAAGTTATCATTATGAAAAATTCAAATATAAAAATATAGTGCAACAAAAAAATATGGTTGAAACACAAGAACAAACCATGTTGCAATTTAGCTAAAATACTTTTCAGAAGTATAAAGTTATTGAATGATATCATGCAAATTTAAGCCGAAGCTCAAAGGATCAAAAATAATTAATGTAATATATTTCATGATGACATGTAATAGCTTGAGTTGGGGGGTATGTTGGGCCTTGAAATTGTAATTTACTTCCATTACATTTTCACTTATATTTCCATATTATCACCTTCACTCCACCTCCATTTCATTACATCTACCTTACCATTACCATTATTGGGTTACATTTATATTTTTCCAAAATTTATTAATTCGTAGTATTTTTAAGTGAATTTGTGGTTACAAAATAGAAAATAATATGCACATACTTATACCTAACAAGTGGAATGAGTTTTTTGCCATGTGTAGGTCAAAAAGAAGTTTCCAAAAGACCCTTATGTGGCCTCCTAAGGACAAATTCGAATTTGGATGGGGAAGATCATGGGATCATAAGGATATGTGTATCATTTCCTATTTGTATTGTAACTCTATGAAGACATGTGCCTTATCACTTCCTATTTGGATTGTAACTCTAGAGATATAGGGAGAGATTCATGGACTCTCATTAATGAGATAAATTCTCATCTTTTGTATAAATAGGGGAATCTTTATCCTCTCAAATCATGTGTAAAATTGGAGTTATGCTCAAGCTTTGAATACAAAATTAGGTTGTGTCACCTTAATCATGAATGTTCCTTCATTTTGACTTGGTTTTTCTTACATATGGAGAATCTCGATTTACCATCTCTCATACTTTTGGACCAGCTATCTAAAATGTGTGAGATTTATTTTCTTTTAGAGATTAAAATTTAATTTATTTCTTATATTAAATCCTCAATTATTTGTATAATTGAATTCTCCTAAAGATCATGTCAAGAGGGTGACTTTGTCATACTTCCAAATTGAATTCTCGAGTATTTAACCTATGCAATAATTGAGTTGTATTTTTCATGTTATGTTATTTACTTTCCTAGATCAAATCTTCAGTCATTGTATAATTGGGTGTTCCTAAAGATCAGGCCAAGAAGGTGACTTGCCATACTTCACAATTGGGTGCTTGAATATCTAGCTTATGCAATCATTGAAATTTCCTTTTACATACTTTTACATTATTTTTCTAGATTAAAATCCTCAGTCAATTGTATAATTGGGTGTTCCTAAATATCAAACAAAGAAGGTGAATTTTCATACTTCACAATTGGGTGCTCGAATGTCTAACCTATGCAATTATTGAGTTTTTCATTTAAATGCTTTAATTGATTTCCTAGATTTAAAGACTAAAGTACAATAGGTTTCTTGTACATCATCTCAAGAGGGTGATTCTATCATACTTCCATATTAGATGCTGGAGTGATTGAACATACCTTAGTTGTTTTTTTTTACCTGCTTTGAAATGCTTTCTTAGATTAAAATTTTAATTCCTGCAAGTGTGATTGCACACACTATATTTTATTTTTAATTTTTTTCTTTCTTTTCATTACTTGATTTCACAGGTTAGTTGAATTTAATGTTCATTATTTTATTTCATAGATTAGATGAACTGGTTTTCATTATTTTGTAGTTAGTTTGATCTAAACTGAAAGACATTTTCTAGCACATACAATGCACACATGCTTCACAAGTTTACGAAACCCCTAGGTTGACAAATTAAATGACAGGAAATTATTTTTGCCCACCATTTTTCGTCGTTGTTGGGGAAGTGTGCATAGGAACTCGATTTCATCCTAGAGTGTATTTATTTATTTTTTAACCATTTATCGACAAAGGGTCTAGAATGCAGTCCAAATACTAAATTGAGGAATGATATTGTTATCACCAAATTGAACTTGATTGGTTGCTCTTCAAGAAACTCAATGTAACTGTTCCAAACCACTTCTAACTAAGGATTAGCCTCTTCAATCTGAGAGGGCTCTCTCAAGGGGGTTTATGATTTTGAATAATGATAGTACTAGATTGCTAACTCTATAGAAATAGTAACTTGTTTTTACAATTGCAGGTTGAGAAATGTAGGCATGCTACCATTGGGCTTATGGGGTCAAAAATCAGTAGTTACAGTGACAGTGGTTCTTTACATGGAATATGAGGCAGATAGAGGTTTTTAACAGAGGAAACTCACATACAAAACACAGGAAAATAATTCATTTCATCATTAAAGGAATTCATAGCATAAAATTATGAATTCTGAGTAATTATAGATGAAATATACTTCAAGTTATAAAAAATAAAGGATATAGATCAATAAGATATCAAAAACCTCATGAGAATCTTAGGTTTGTAAAGAAGAATGTAATTTGTATTGCTAATAATAGTCAAAAGCATAAAAGCAGCAATTTGGTGCAAATGTTCTCCAACCCTTTACTACTTCAATGTTTTATCTTTAAATAGACATTCTTTGTAATAATAATGATCTGTCTGGTGGCTAGATCCTCAAATTCTCCTATGACACCTTTCATAACTGAAATACATAACTTCTAATAGAAAACTAATAGCTACCCTTTAAATAAACCATCTCCTAATAGGACTCTAACTCCTATTTATTACATTTCTCTATCATATATGTGAAACAATTACATGATGGTTAAAAAATGAATATCACATTCTCGAAGGAAAAATGACCAAATTCAGTACCACTTTACATATTTAAAACATCCCTAGACTTGTGGAGCATAACCCTATTTTTTTAGGAATGGATGAGCCTTATCTTCAACGTCATTTTGACTGATGACCTGTCTTCATGGAACTCCCTTTGAGTCATAAATATCTAATAATAAACTCCCTTGACATGTTGGAGGCCTTCAACTTGGAAAAAAATTCTTTTAATATGCTCAAAACCTTCAACAAGTGCTCGCTACGAAAATAGGATAGTTTCGTAGCGAGTTTTGGTAGCGTGGAAAAAGTGGCTTCTGCATATATTCTCTTCACTCCTTTGTGGTTCCATTATGTTAATCAAGTCATGACACCTTACCACCATCAATCCCCCTCCTTGAAACATTCAAAAACTGATTTTAAAATAAAAAATACACCTACAGGTTTTTTCGTAGTGTATTTTGGGCTTCAAGTCTGAGGTACGCTACGAAACTATGTAAAATGCCACAAATTTCCCCTTTAAAAATTGTCTTCAAAAAATGACCTCCAGCTGCAAAAAATTGATTCTCTAGATGTTATGAACCTTCTAAGACATATTCCATCTCAACTTACTACTCCTGTGGTGTTTCCACTTCATTTACAATCAGTTGAGCTATAGTCTCTTCTACCACTATCATCTTTAAACCTTTCTTTAACAATTCTTCATGAATCAACTCCAATTTCTCTTCAAGATCTTGCATTTTGTCTTTTAATGCCTTGTTCTCAAATTGAAAATGTAGGTTTATCATTTTGATGTGCTTGACCTCTCCTCTTCGTGGCTGAGTCCAGTTTATCAACTTTTCTGTATTGTCCAAGGTCTTTGAGACACTTGTGACTTGATCCTCCCAAATTTTCCTCATTTGTTCAAACTGAACCTTCTCATCTCTATGTTTCTTTTCCTCTTTCTTCAAAACCGATATCTCTTTTCCTGCCTCTTTCAGCTGCGCCTTAAGTGTTTCAATTTCTTATTTTTCAGTGATTTTCTCTTTACCCTTCTTTTGTTTCATAACCAACTCTTCTTTTGCAGGTGAAGAGAGATCTATGATGCTTGGTGGCTGAGTAGTTTCAATGACCTTTTGAGTCTCTCTGCTTCTTTCCATGACCTTTCTAGCATGTCTGGTCATTGGATTTCTAGCTTGAAACATGAATCCAACATCATCACCTCCAAACTATAACTTTTTAGTTGTTTTTCCTTTCTTTCGCTTTCTTCTGTTGGGAAAGATACTGAGAGGGGGGGGGGGGGGCTGAATCAGTATCTTGATTTGTCAATCAACTTTTTACTTTTATTTTCTCAAAAACCCATACGCTACTTTAAAAAACAAAACTACGTATATACGCAGATATCCTTAAGGAAACTCGCGTATGCTCAGATCTCTTATTATGCAGATAATTATTATCTTAGATTATTGGATCATTCACTTATTAGATGTTAGTAAGTAGTAAACATGTACAGTAAGAATAGAATAAGTCAACACACATACGCATCACACATGAACACGAGGATTTTAGGTGGAAACCCAATTCGGGAGAAAACCACCGCTGCTGTCGTCTCAGTCTTCAATATTTATTATAAAGAAAACATATTACAACTGTGTGCTGGCACAGACTCATACCAGCACGCAGGCACCCACCTACAGAAGGCTACCACCTTCTCTCATTTACCAGCCTCTCCTGGAAGGGAGCTACAACCCCCTGCTCTCGTTTACCAGCCTCTCCTAGAAGGGAGATACTACCCCCTGCTCTCATTTACCATCTATCACTGGAAGG
Source organism: Pinus albicaulis (assembly GCA_034641835.2). Lineage (NCBI taxonomy): Eukaryota > Viridiplantae > Streptophyta > Pinopsida > Pinales > Pinaceae > Pinus > Pinus albicaulis. Next base: position 1,451,550,190 of record CM076580.1, read on the forward strand.
GAGCTACTACCCCCTTACTGAAGGCTTCGACCCTCAGCACCACTGCAGAACACGTTTCATCAATTTTCAAACTGGATCAAATAGCTTCAACTCAACCTTTCATTTTTCAACAAACATACTTTTCCCAATGCTTCAAACTAAACAGTGAAACCACTATAACTAGAATATCAGAGATTACCCAGACTTCAGAATAGATATGCAGAAACACATTCAACCTTGAGCAACCTTTAGTTAAAATTCCATACGCGCTTTTATTTAAACAGACCCGCGTATACACCCGATTTTCATTAGACTAACCCACGTATACATCTGCGCAATTTTTAGTAAACCCTAACTTCCCATACACGCTTTTATCAGATCAGATCCGCGTATACACGCGATTTTTCCACAAAAAAATCGCGTATAGATCTGTAAATGAAAGCTTTGCAAAAACAGACTAGATCTATAAGCTTACCCAAATTTCTTCATTACCTTTAGCAGACTTTGCGCCAGATCTTCACCAGTTCTTCTTCTGCAGATCATCTTAGAGATTCATCATCATCATCAGATCTAAGGATTTAGAAACATCCATGGGTGCATCATAGATTCAGATTTATCAATCAAAACAAATTTCAATCATGCAGATATACTTCAAAGTGAAGTATTCATTCAATACCCAGACACATGCACACTCTTGCACTGATCTTCTTCTCCTTTTATAGGTTTAGCCTTTATCAATACCATGAGTCAAAACCACACCACTTCCAATGGTATTCGTGGACAGGACCAAATAGATAATCACGCGCTCAATACAATGGGTCAAAGCCATGGTAACACCCCTTGGTATTCTAAATTTGGAGCACAAAAAGGGCATACGTGACTTGGCACGTACTTTTCTGTGTGCATACGCTACTTCGCCTTAACAAACCCGCGTATGCTTTGTGACACATCATATTTATCATTTTTCTGTCACTTCCTTTCTTCTGTTCCTTCTGAGCTGATCTGTAGATACATCATCCTTACATATTAACACATAGGTTGCTTATCATAGGCAACTCATCAAGAACAACTTCATCAAATAGGTTGCCATCAAGGACAACACATTGCATCATATCGCCGACAATCTTATTTCATCAAGTAGGTTGCCATCAAGGACAACATATGCCAACAATCTCCCCCTTTGGACTTGTTGGAAACCATGATGGTGTTTGATCACCACAACAACAGATAGATACATTGATTATAATCATTATGCAAACACCATGATATTCTCCCCTATTCAAACACCATGCTACTCTCCCCCTTTGACATCAACGGCAAAGGGCAGATCAAGGCCAAGACAATGTTTTTCTCCTCATGTAGAAAGAAGAGCTCTGTAGATCTGATGTGCATTGAAGTTACCATGCTCCCTCTAAGTTCATGATGAGTCTTCAACATAATATTCAATGAAGTACATGACTCTATGACCTTTCCTATCACCAAGGACTCATAATTACATCAATGATCCAACCAAGTGGATTTACATATGTGACACAAGTGCCCAACCAAGTGGGTTTACACATTTTGACTCAAGTACCCAACCAAGTGGGTTTACTAATTTGAACAAGCCCTTTACAAGACTGAATATTACAATTTACATCATAGGTCTCAATGTAACCTTTTCATCAAATTACAAATATGAATTTTTATAACCAAGACCAAAAAGACCTCAAGAGAGATCATATTTTAGAACCATCATAATGCCAGCAATGCATTACATTCAGCAATGCTAATTCTCCCCCTCAAACTGTGCATCCAATGCATCCTTTCCACATGACCAGTACTCCCCCTTAGCTTGTGCATCCTGAACACTTTCAACAGCAAATCATCAAGGCATCTTTATCAAGAGACATCAGAGAAAGAAACAGAATTATGAAAACTGGAACACCACCAGAGATACCAAATAGCATCAGAGATGCCAAACAGTACTACAGCTGTGCTGAAGAATGCTGACCCCAAGTAAAATTTGTCAGCAACTAACCATACGTGGTTTTATTTTCATAAACTCGCGTATATACATGACTTCCATTCAGGAAACCCGTGTATCCAATTTAATCTTCTGAATTTAAGCAGCTCTGATTTTCTGCAAGGCAGAGACTACTCCCAGCTTCTGTCTGAAATATTCGAACGCTTCCCTGGGCAGTGGTTTGGTAAATATATCAGCAAATATTTCTTTGGAGGGAACATACTCCAACTTCACCTTTTGTTCAAGCACTTGTTCATGTAAGAAGTGATACTTGATGGGAATGTGCTTGGTCTTGGAATGCATAACATGATTCTTTGAAATACTGATGGCACTTGTATTATCACACATAATGGAGACAGGAGGTGTGCACTTGATTTGAAAGTCTTGTAAGGCTTGCATCATCCAAAGAAGTTGTGTGCAACATGATGCGGTAGCCACATATTCTACTTCTGCTGTAGATAAGGCAATAGAGATTTGCTTCTTGCTGAACCAAGATACTAATCGAGGCCCCATATAGAATGCTCCACCACTAGTGCTTTTCTAATCATCAACATTTCCAACCCAATCTGCATCAGTGTAAGCACGAAGAGTAAGATCAACATTCTTTGGATACCATAGTCCAAAGTCTTGAGTTCCTTGTAGATATTTGAATATTCTTTTGACAGCCTGAAGATGAGACTCTTTTGTATTAGCTTGGAATCGTCCAACAATCCCAATAGCATGCATAATGTCTGGTCTAGTTTTAGTGAGATAAAGTAGACTTCCTATCATAGATCTATATTCTGGTTGATTCACCATGGGGGAATCATCATGAGAACTGAGATTACATCTGGTTATCATTAGTGTACTTACAGGTTTGCATTCTTCCATCCCATACTTCTTCAAAATTTTCTTAAGGTATTTTTCTTGTGATAAGAATATAACATCAGTAGTTTGATGCACTTGCAAACCAAGAAAGAATGTTAGCTCCCCAAGTAAAGACATTTCAAATTCTTGCTGCATGACAGAAGAAAATTTCTGACTCATAGATTCTTCTTTACTTCCAAAAATGATATCATCAACATATACAACCACAATCAAAAGTTTATCATTTTCAATTTTTGTGTATAAGTTGCTATCAGCAAACCCCTTTGAAAATCCTTGTTGGTGAAGATATTTGTCAAGACGATAATACCATGCCCTTGGAGCTTGTTTGAGACCATATAGAGCCTTTTTAAGTCTACAAACAAGATTTTCATCATTTCCTAAAATGAATCCTTCTGGTTGTTCTATATAAACTTCTTCTTCTAGATCACCATTGAGAAATGCAGATTTAACATCCATTTGATAAACTTTGATTTGTTGAAAGCTTGAAAAGGCAAGAAACATTCTTATGGCTTCAAGTCTAGCTACAGGAGCAAAAGTTTCTTCAAAGTCTATACCTTATTGTTGAGTATACCCCTTGCAAACAAGTCTAGCCTTGTTTCTTACAACATCCCCATTCTCATTTAACTTGTTATTGAATATCCATTTAGTTCCAATGACATTTTTGTTATGAGGTCTTGGTACTAATTCCCAAGTGTGATTCTTTTCAATTTGATCAAGCTCTTCATTCATGGCTTAAACCCAACATTCATCTTTGCTAGCTTGATTGACATTGTGAGGTTCAATAGTAGATAGAAATGCTAGATAGCTAGAAGATCCCACAAGAGTCCTTCTTGTTTGTACACCTGATCCCTTATCTCCCAAAATTTGAGATTTTGGATGATTCTTTTGAACATATCTGGATGGAGCCTTTTCAGATAAATCATCTTCAGGTTCTTCATTGGGTTCACTGTCTATATCATTGCTATTTGATGTAGAAGGATGTAAGTCACCATCGTCTTCATTTGTTATCTATTTTTCTTCCTTTGGGGCTGCAGGAGACTCATCAATAACCACATCAATACATTCAACAATCTTCCGAAGTATTTTATTGTAACATTTATATGCTCTACTCGTAGAGGAGTAACCAAGAAGTATTCCTTCATCTGCTCTAGTTTCAAACTTGCCAAGTTTTTCATCATTATTTTTGATAAAGAATTTACTTCCAAAAAATCTAAAATGCTTCACAGATGGAGAATTACCATACCAGAGTTCATATGGAGTTTTGTCACTATTTACACAAACATGTGCCTTGTTGAGAATGTTTACCGCTGTATGTGTTGCTTCTCCCCAAAATGTGTCAGGTGTTCCAGAATCATCAAGCATAGCTCTAGCCATTTGTTGAACTGTTCTATTCATTCTTTCTACTACGCCATTTTGTTGTGGAGTTCCAGCTACAGAAAATTGTCTTTTTATGCCATGTTGTTCACAAAATTCAAGAAATTCATTTGAATTATATTCTCCTCCTTGATCAGATCTAAGACATTTGAGTTTTAGATCTACTTCATTTTCAACTAGCGCCTTCAAGATCTAAAATTTCTCAAATGCTTCATCTTTGTGCTTCAGCAACCCAATCCAACACATTCTAGACAAATCATCAATAAATAAGATATAGTATTGTTCACCACGAGGTGACTTTTTCCTCATAGGTCCACATATGTCAGTATGAATGAGTTCAAGACGCATACTTGATGATCCTTCCTTGGCATTAATTTCACTCTGGTTTGCTTGCCGAATTGGCAAGATTTTCATATGATACTTTGAGGTAGAGTAATATTGGGAAGACCATGAACAACATTAAGTCTACTTGATTTGTTGATTTGGGAGAAGCTTAGATATCCCAACCTTCTATGCCATAGCCAGTTTTCTGAAGATTTACTCAAGTAACATTGTTCTTTGCAGTTCTTCAATACATATAGGTTGCTTGGAGTTCTTTTTCCTTTTATGATTGTTTTACCTGTATCAAGATCACAAACCACACATTCTTTTGAACTAAAGACAACTTCAGTTCCTTGATCACACATTTGACTTACACTTAACAAGTTATGTCTTAATTCATCCACATACATGATACCATTAGCCTTCACCTTATCTTTTAGAAACACATACCCTTTTCCTTTAATTACAGTAGGAGTATCATTTCCAAAAGTAACTTTCTTTTCCTTTTCTAATGTACTATATGCACGAAGTTTGGTTTTGTCACCTGTCATGTGTCTTGAGCATCCGCTATCAATGTACCATTGATTTTCTTCTCCTTCTGCAAATAACACTATGCCACAATTTTCAACCTGTAAATCTTTCTTTTTCCATACTTCGGAACTTGAAGAAAAATGCTCTTTTGGCTGAACTTTGCTCCTGCATTCAGATTCTTCATGCCCAAAGTTATTGCAATAAGCACATTCAACTTCATTTAGAAGAGGAGAAAAAATGTTATAGGTATTCTTCCTTTTTTCAATATCAGTCCTTTTCTTTCTCGCTTCTCTTGTCATGATGGTTTTATATGCAACACATTGAACAACTTTGTGACCAAAATTGTGACATGAGAAACATTTTCCGTTGAAGAAGAAATTTCTGCGATCATGAAATCTTCTACTTGAATTTACCTGTTGATTGGTGTTTCTTTGAAAGATATTCCTATTAGTGTTCTTTGAATTGAGATGATCATGCTTTACCTGTAAAGATTCTTTATTCCCTTGCTAAGTGGCAGAATTTTGTAAACCAGCTGTAACTGCTTTTAGATAATTTGGGGCTGAAGCCTGAGAATATTTCCCAGTATATCCAAGACCTGTCTTTACAAGAGGAGAGAATTGTACCTTGATAATCTCATTTAAGGTTTCTAATCCTTTAGTAAATCTAAGATTCAGAGTCTTTTCTTTCTCAAAATATTTTCTTAGACTTACCACTTCACATTCTAATTTCTCAATGTGTTTCTTTGCTTCTTCAAACTGCCTTTTCATAGTCTCTATGGTTATTTTACTTTCTTCTAAGAGTATTTTACATTCTTCCAAGTGTATTTTGAGTTGATTGTTTTCTTCAAGAAAATCATTGTCCTCTAGAGCATCCACAAAAGTATCATTTTCTTCTCTAGATTCAAATGTCATGAGAAGTCTAAGATCTTGTTCACATTCTTCCTCACTATTAGATAACCCATCACTATCTTCATGAGTACAGTAACTTTTTCTAGTGCTAGATCGGTTCTTATTCCTTCTTGCTACTTCTTTCCCTTTTGTAGATATTTCTTTATAAGGACACTTAGTAGCATAATGACCAACTCTTCCACAATCAAAACATTTGAAAGGAAGCTTACCTCTGAACTGTCCTGTGCCAAGTTGAAGTTTCTTTACAAAATTTACCTCATCTTCTTCTGAGATAAATCCTGATGCTTCTGCTTCTTGCACTTCTTTCCCTTTTGTAGAAGCTCTAAATATGGCTTCTTTGACTTCAGACGGTCCTCCTCTTCTCATTTCATATGCAGTTAGTATCCCATGAAGTTGCACCACAGTAAGATTTTGAAGATCCTGTTTTTCTCAACCAAAGTATATTCAGTTATTATTTCTCCCATATTTCTCATACGATTTACAAAATCATCAAGACGTAACAAGAAACTAGCAATACTTTCATCACTATGCATCTTTAAATTTTCATATTCAATGCTAAGAGTTTGGAGTTTTGCACTTTTTACCTTTTGATGCAGTAGCAGCTCTGGCGCAATATAATATCTAATCCTAGTCTTTCTAAATCGATATCGGAATTGTAGTTCTAAATAGTTTAAAATATTTATGTCTTCTATATTTTTGGAAAGCGCAGGCCCTTTCTCACTGATATAAACCTCTGAATAAAAAAAATAACAACATTAAACATTGTTTTAAAACAATTTCAGGTAACAAAGATTGCAGTATGTCGCAATTCAAAATTATCACTATCTATTGACAGACTAGTCAATCCAAGGCGATATCACACAATTGCAAATGCGCCTTCAATCTGTAGCGATTCTTTTTTTCTTCCCTTTGTTCGGCGATTGCCACCTCCATTTTTCTGAACCCCAGCAATTATCGATTGACATTCAAATCTATTTTACTAATCCCGAATCACTCGCAATCCATTGAAATTTGATAGGCCATGAGAATCTGGCGTTTAATATGCTACAATGCATTAACTATCGGAGGTTTTCAATTCGCAAAATCTTTAGCTATCACAACGGTCGCACCTTATCAACCTCCGATGTGAAAATTCAGAGATTGGTGATCGCTGTCTTCCAGTGTTCACTTTCGATTCCTTCAATGCTCCAATCTGATCCTAATTGGAAGTCGGATTATTCACCAGAGTTAATACCGCCGATACAAACATCGACCCATATGTTTAAGCACAAACTATGCGCGCGCAGGCATGGGCACTAGAATCGGGACCTGATCGCCCACTTAATGCTTCACTCGAGATGATGTGAAAAGTTCCGAAAGGATTCAACCCGTATTGACTTTCCACGAGTGCACCTGTGTAAAAATGTGACGAGTGGCAGGAATTAATGGATATCAGAAAGTGGCCAAACACACAATATTCTGAAATCCCGATGAAGATGGAACCCAAAAAATCATTAAAATTCTACTTGCGATGATATCGGATCAGAGATTCAAGATCATCAGGGATTTTAATTGTGCTACTTATGATAGCTGGCAGATATCGGAAATATTAGATTCATCTGGTAAATCTTGATATCAGAGATTTATATCGGAGTGGATTATCGGATATCAGAAGAATTTCATATTAGAATTTTTTTAAGGCGTCACACAACCAAAATCCACAATCCAGAAAGCGGAATGAGGTGGAGTAGCAGGTATCATAGATATCGGAATATCTACATCATAATTTTTACAGTGTGCCTCTATTTTTGGAGCAGAGTAAACATTTGAAATGCCTCAATTACAAGAATTCTGATAAATTCAAACATAAATGTACACAGGACATTCACTCATTCAAACAACTTCCATAAATCATAACTCAACTACAAGGCGTATCACACAAAGGGACACACAAATTTTATTCATAATAATTAAGAAAAACAGAGTCCTCCCTTGGCTAATTCTCAGAAGGAGAAAACCTCTGTTACAAAAAAAACAATCCTCTCTCTACTTCTAAATTTATTCCACTAATTTCTCTAACAAATACATAACAAAATCTTCTATTTTCTCACTCACAGTTACACCTAATTAACAAATCTTATCACTACATTTCAAATAAAATAGTCGTATTTATTTCAATAACAACAAACTATTAACAAATCGACTTCCACAGTAAACTAAATTGACCAAACAGTAAATGAAATTCACTCCATCAAGCCACAACATGTGAACAGATTTTTCACATTGCTGGCTTATTCCGATGCTCCTGCATCAGAATCCCGGGGAAGAAAGGATTTGTCCTTAAAACATTCAGGACTTACTCCATATATCTATAATTCAGCCGCTGTCAACCAACTGGAGTCTTCGATTGGTTGCTCTTTCCACTTGACCAGATATTGGAAATATGCCTGTCCACGAGTTTTCTTGAACATTCTTTGATCTAAGATAACTTCCACTTCCTTCTTGGGTGCTTTTGGTGCCTGTTCCTTCCAATCTACAGTTTGAATTTCATCAGCTGTAATTTCATTCTGCAATTCAATTTATGCTTCTCTGAATGGATATAAGTTTGCAACATTAAAAATGGGGGATATTCCAACTCCTTCCGGCAACTCAATCTCATATGCATTGGCTAAAAACTTTCTTTTGATTTTACAAGGTCCTATTTTCTTCATTTTCAGCTTGTTATAAGTTTTTGTAGGAAATCTCTCTTTCCTCAAATATGCCATGACTAAATCTCCCACTTGAAACTCTTTTTCTCTTCTTTTCAGATCTGCTCTCTGCTTGTATCTCTTGCTGCTTTCCTATAGTTTACCTTTAATCTCTTCCTGTAGCTTCTGCATTTGTTCAACAAAATCTTCAGCACTTGCACTTCTGGCTTCTTGTTTCCCCAAGTCTCTTAGCTCATATACTCCTCTCGGATGCATTCCAAAGACAATTTGAAATGGACTCATTCCAGTGCTTCGGTTTGGTGTGTCATTGTAAGCAAATTCATCTTGGGCTAATGCCAAATCCCACTGTTTGGGATTCTGATGTACCAAAATTCTTAATATATTCCCCAAGCTTCTGTTTACAACTTTAGTTTGTCCATCCGTCTGAGGATGGTAAGCTAAACTAAAACTGAGTTTAGTTCCCAGCTTCTTCCAAAGTGTCCTCCAGAAATGCCCTACAAATTTAGTATCTCGGTCTGATACAATGCTCACAGGTAAACCATGCAATCTTACAATCTCAGAAAAGAATAAATTGGCTATGTGTGTGGCATCATTAGTCTTCTTACAAGCAATAAAATGGGCCATTTTAGAAAATATGTCTACAACAACATAAATAGAATCGTTTCCTCTCTGAGTTTTTGGTAAACCCAGAACAAAATCCATACTCACTTGCATCCCATGGTCGATCTGGTATGGGCAATGGCTGATATAGACCAGTATTCTGACTCCTTCCTTTGGCATACTGACATACCCTGCATTTCTCAACAAACTTTTTAACATCAGTTTGCATTTTAGGCCAATAATAAAAAGCATTCACCTGAGCGAAAGTTTTATCTTGTCCAAAATGACCAGACAATCCTCCACTGTGCTTCTCTTTAATGATGTTCTCTCTCATGGAACATTTAGGAATGCATAATTTGTTGCTTTTAAATAACAGGCCTCCTTGAATAAGGTAGTCCATCCATTGAATTCTGTTATGGCTCACCGGATTCTGCACTGTTGTGTAGATGTCTTTAAAATCCTCATCATCCTTGTACATTTCTATCATTTCATCAAAACCTACAACACCCACTTTAAATTCTTGCAAAAGAAAACTTACCCTGCTTAATGCATCCGCCACTTTATTAGACTTACCACTTTTATGCTTTATTACAAAAGTGAAACTTTGCATAAATTCCACCCACTTGGTGTTTGGTCAATTTAGTGTGTCCTAAATCGTTGCATTTAATTTGTCAATCCGAGAATCATAACGATGATGGCAAGATTACATGTGCAAGATAACTCTATTTCTTAACTTTTTGTCGTTTTTGGTTTTTCTAAGGTGAAATGGAATTCTAAAATGAAAACAAGTTTGGTTGTATTTGTTCAAGGAAGTGATATCCCTATAATGATTTAAATAAACTTGAAACTTTAAAAGCAAACTTGAAAATTACAATGATAAGACTTGAAAGAAAATGAAAATGTACTTAAATGAAAAGATGTCGCTAATCTATAATGTTAAAACTAGCGTTGGAATAATATGAAAATCAAACTATTCTTGCTGCCAACTAAACACAAAAGAAACTATGTTTAAGGAAATTCAAAATTGCAACAAAATAAATCTAAATCAGATTACATCAATTTATCTTCTGATCCTTCATCATTAGTCCAGCTATGATTTTCGGAAGTAATCATAAACAATTTGAGTAACTGATATTTAACTTGCAGAAAGTAAACTAATACTAAACCATACACTCATGATTCAATCCCTCACCATCAGTCCAGCTGTGGCTTTCGGAGGCAACTGAAGATGTTATGTATGATTTAATATATCTAAATTTGCAGAAAAGAAACTAATATTAAACTACACATTTCATAATAAAATCCCTCACCATCAGTCCAGCTGTGGCTTTCGGAGGCAACTGAAGATGCTATGAGCAGCTTAATATATCTAAATTTGCAGAAAAGAAACTAATACTAAACTATACATTTCATAATGCAATCCCTCACCATCAGTCCAGCTGTGGCTTTCGGAGGCAACTGAAGATGCTATGAGCAGATTAGTATATCTAAATTTTAACTACTGAAGCAGAAAAACAAAACTGAAATGTACAAAGCAATACTGAAATTAAACAAAAACTATGAAAAGCAAACTAGCAGCAGAACAATGTTAGATCCATGTCATTAGTCAAAAAGCTATAAAAATGCCCGGGCTGCCTATCTATAACCTGCACAAGAACACTGATCAGTGATTAACAATCATAAATCATGAAAGACAGAAATGAAATGGAAATTATGGAAATATATGAACAGAAATGAAACAACTGCAAAGTATGAACATATGGATGGATTATGATACAATGATTTTTAAAGAAATGAAATGAGAAATATACACTAATACACAAAACCTTAGCTGAGCAGGGGCCCTCTACACAACCTTGGTAACGGTCCTCAAACACGAATTAAGTTGAAAAACAGAGTCTTCTCATATTAAAAAGCAGTTCATTACAGAATGGTAATGTTACGGCACAAGTGCAGCGTAATCACTACAGAGCAGACTAATTAAAAATAACAGAGACTATATTCACGAACAACAACTAACAACTAACTTCATATGCGTATGCAAACGCACTATATATAACAACAAACTGTAACTGTCTCCTAAAGTTCATGCTGGCAGAGAGCACGTAGACCACTACGTCCACGGATATAGGAGCATGGTCGTGTTGGAAAGTGAATCTACGGAAGGTGGATGCTTGAATTCGACTCCAGAGCTCTGCACAGATGTCGATTTAACCTCCGCAGGCTTAGAAACGGCCGTATGGATCTTTATGTGCCACGAAACAAAGTCCGGCCGACATGAAACTCCATGGTTGACTTCCATGTGGACGCCTTTGACCGCGGCTTCTTTGGACGAGTTTGCTTGAACCAATAGGACACAAACCATGTCCACGTCATTCCTAGCCTGCCCATGTGGCTCGTTTCCCTTGTAGACACCTGTAGCATACAGTTTCACAAAATAGCTGCGGAAAGTTGCAGCAGCTGCGGAAAGTGGCAAGATTCCGCAGCTGAATGAACAAAATCTAGATCAAATAGAAAACACAAAAATATAATTAAAAACCATGTTAAATGCTCTTTTGCACATGATATTGACAATTTGGGAGGTTTAGGAGAGTGAAAAAGGTATGAAAAAGTGTATGGAAAAGATGCAAATTTGGGACTCAACACTTGGTGTGCTTCTGATTTAGCTTTGGATGATTATTAATAAACTGTAAAGCATGGTTGTCTGAATATAAGATGAACTCCTTCGGCAGCAAGTAATGCCTCCACTTTTTCAATTCCTGCACAATAGTGTAAAATTCTTTATCATAGGAACAATATTTCCTTTTCACGTCATTTAATTTCTCACTAAAATACGCTATTGGTCTTTGGTCTTGGCTCAGCACCGCACCAACTGCTTCTCCACTTGCATCAGTTTCCACTTGAAAGACTTTCTCGAAATTTGGCAATGCTAGAATAGGCTTTTCTGTTATCTTATTTTTCAGCAAATTAAAATTCCTGTCGGCTGCTTCTGTCCACTAAAATGGCTGATTGACCTCCCTGATTGTCTCAAGGATTGGTGCACAAACTTGAATAAACCCCTTTATAAATTTTTGGTAGAAAATAGCAAGTCCATGGAAACTTCTTACCTCGAATACACTCCTGGGAGTAGGCCAGTTTTTGATTGCTTGTACCTTCTCTGGATCCATTTTTAAACCTTCTCTGGAAATCACAAATCCCAAGTATACCAGCTCTTCTTTCATGAAACTACATTTCTTCAAATTGATTAGTAGTTTTTCCTTCTGCAAAGTTTTCAAACTAACTTCAAGTGTTCCAAATGTTCCTCTTTACTTTTGCTGAAAACTAGAATATCATCAAGGTAAAAAACAACAAATTTACCTGTATATTCTTTCAGAACCTCGTTCATTAGTCTCATGAATGTGTTGGGTGCATTATTGAGCCCAAAAGGCATCACTAAGCACTCGTACAATCCATTGTTTGTTTTGAACGTCGTTTTCCATTCATCGCCTTCCCTAATTCTGATCTGATGATATCCGCTTTTTAAATCTATCTTTGTAAAATACCTGGATCCACTTAAACAGTCCATTAAATCATCCATTTTGGACAAAGGAAATCTATACCTGACTGTTATATTGTTGATAGCTCTGGAATCGGTGCACATGCACCATTCTCCTCCCTTTTTCGGACTAAGCACCGTTGGCACAGCACACGGACTCAGACTTTCTCGAATCAGTCCCTTGTCCATCAGCTCTTGAACCTGTCTTGCAACTTCTGCGTTTTCCTGAGGAGTTAATCTATATGCAGCTTTATTAGGTAGACTTTCTCCTGGTATTAAGTCGATATGGTGACTTATACTTCTAATCGGTGGTAATTCATTCGGCAATTCATCCACAATGATGTCCATGTAATTATTTAACACAGATTGAATTTCTTCAGGCAAATCATTTAAATTTGTGGAGGTTAAAATTACCTTTGGCCTTCCCACGATAGCGAAATGCACCTCTTCGCTTTTATCAACCTCCTGTAGCAGTTCCTTACCACTCATCAACATAATACTATTTTCAGGCAGCTCTTTATCAGCATCATTCTTCACTGGCAGCAACGTATGTTTAACTCCATCCTTTTCTATGGTGTATGTATTTATTCTTCCATCATGAATCGCCTTTCGGTCAAATTGCCATGGTCTCCCCAATAACACGTGACATACATCCATGGGCATTATGTCACATAAAATCACATCTCTGTATGTGCCAATCTGCATTTCCACATTACACTATTCTGTCACGATGACTTGATGACCCTTCTGAAGCCAAGATACTTTGTAAGGTGCAGGATGCACTTTCCTTGTTAATCCGAGCTTTTCCACCATCTCTGTAGACACAAGATTGTCAGTACTTCCGCTATCAATTATAACCTTACAGCACTTACCCTTCGATTTGCATGTAGTTCTGAGCAAGTACTTCCTCTGCACAGGTTCTCCAATCTCTTTTTCTGATCTCAACAAAGTTCTTCTGAGCAGCAATGATTCACCTTCTTCTGGTGGTTCTTCCTTTTCTACAAATCGAGGTGGTTTCGGCTCTGCCTCAACCACATTTGCACCCCTCTGGCTTGCTAATTTGTTATGAGGAAAGTCCCGCGACATATGTCCCCATTCTCCACAGGTATAACACCTAACATCTCTTCCTCGCCCTCTTCCTCTGGGCGCGAATCTCCCTCTACTAGATTCACCCATCTGTGGTGATCTGCTGCTTGAACTTCCTGCTTCATACTGATGCTGTGTTCCTCTAGATCTGGCAGCTCCTCTACCTCTTGCTGAGCACTTTCCTCTGTTTCTTTGACTCTGTTTCCACAGTATTTTCTCCTCTGCTTTCAAACTTGCTTGATAGGCATCCTCAACAGTTTTCAAACTTAACAGCCTAATCTCATCTTGGATCTCATACCTTAGCCCATTAACATATCTGGCTACTTTCTCCAAATCATCTTCTGCATGCCCTGTTCTGATACTTAACCTGTAGAATTCTTCTGTATACTCTTTAACAGACATTCCTTTCTGCTTCAGATTTTGCATCTGCTTAAAAATATTCAAATGATAGTCTTTAGGCAAAAACTTGGCTTTCAGTTTGCTTACCATTTTATCCCACTGCTTGATCTCAGATTTCCCCTTTCTCGTTCTTGATGTCTGTAACTCGTCCCACCAGATAACTGCGTGACCTTTCAATCTAGTGACTGCAAATTTTACCCTTTTATTTTCCTCAATCTCTTCATAATCGAAGTACTGATCTATGGATCTGATCCAATCCATGAGCTCCTCGGCATTCAAACTCCCTTCATACATAGGAATCTCCATTTTGGGTTTGCTTCCAACCTTTGCCAACATCTTCATGAATTTAACATTTTCATTCTCTTCTTTTGCTTCCACATCTTCATCAGATTCTTCTGAAGAACTTTCAGCTCCCTCATCAGGCGCTCTTCTCTGGGCTGTCTCTATTGTCTCCATTCGTGTACGCAGTCTTCGCATTTCTTCTATCAAAACTGCATTTGGTTCTGGTCTCCCTCGACCAATTCCTCTTCTTGGCGGAATCTTTGCCGCAAACACCTATTTCTTTGGCTCTGATACCAAAAATATGACGCAGTAGCAGCTCTGGCGCAATATAATATCTAATCCTAGTCTTCCTAAATCGATATCGGAATTGTAGTTCTAAATAGTTTAAAATATTTCTGTCTTCAATATTTTTGAAAAGCGCAGGCCCTTTCTCACTGATATAAACCTCTGAATAAAAAAAATAGCAGCATTAAACACTGTTTTAAAACAATTTCAGGTAACAAATATTGCAGTATGTCGCAATTCAAAATTATCACTATCTCTTGACAGACTAGTCAATCCAAGGCGATATCACACAATTGAAAATGCGCCTTCAATCTGTAGCGATTCCCTTTTTCTTCCCTTTGTTCGGCGATTGCCACCTCTATTTTTCTGAACCCCAGCAATTATCGATTGACATTCAAATTTTTTTTACTAATCCCGAATCACTCGCAATCCGTTGAAATTTGATAGGCCATGAGAATCTGGCATTTAATATGCTACAATGCATTAACTATCAGAGGTTTTCAATTCACAAAATCTTTAGCTATCACAACGGTCGCACCTTATCAACCTCCGATGCGAAAATTCAGAGATTGGTGATCGCTGTCTTCCAGTGTTCACTTTCGATTCCTTCAATGCTCCGATCCAATCCTAATTGGATGTTGGATTATTCACCAGAGTTAATACCGCCGATACAAACATCGAACCATATGTTTAAACACAAACTATGCACACGCAGGCACGGGCACTGGCATCGGGACCTGATCACCCACTTAATGCTTCACTCGAGATGATGTGAAAAGTTTCGAAAGGATTCAACCAGTATTGACTTTCCACGAGCGCACCTGTGTAAAAATGTGACGAGTGGCAGGAATTAATGGATATCAGAAAGTGGCCAAACACACAATACTCTGAAATCCCGTTGAAGGCGGAACCCAAAAACTCATTAAAATTCTACTTGCGATGATATTGGATCAGAGATTCAAGATCATCAGGGATTTTAATTGTGCTACTTATGATAGCTGGCAGATATCGGAAATATTAGATTCATCTGGTAAATCTTGATATCAGAGATTTATATCGGAGTGGATTATCGGATATCAGAAGAATTTCATATCAGAATTTTTTTAAGGCGTCACACAACCAAAATCCACAATCCAGAAAGCAGAATGAGGTGGAGTAGCGGGTATCATAGATATCAGAATATCTACATCATAATTTTTACAGTGTGCCTCTATTGTCGGAGTAGAGTAAACATTCGAAATGCCTCAATTACAAGAATTCTGATAAATTCAAACATAAATGTACACAGGACATTCACTCATTCAAACAACTTCCATAAATCATAACTCAACTACAGGGCGTATCACACAAAGGGACACACGAATTTTATTCATAATAATTAAGAAAAAAAGAGTCTGCCCTTGGTTAATTCTCATAAGGAGAAAACCTCTGTTACAAAAAAAACAATCCTCTCTCTACTTCTAAATTTATTCCACTAATTTCTCTAACAAATAGATAACAAAATCTTCTATTTTCTCACTCACAGTTACACCTAATTAACAAATCTTATCACTACATTTCAAATAAACTAGTCGTATTTATTTCAATAACAACAAACTATTAACAAATCAACTTCCACAGTAAACTAAATTGACCAAACAGTAAATGAAATTCACTTCGTCAAGCCACAACATGTGAACAGATTTTTCACATTGCTGGCTTATTCCGATGCTCCTGCATCACCTTTGCATCACCTTCATAACTTAGAATGATTTTGTCCCACATTTCCTTTGCTATATTTAGCTACATTACTTTGACAAATTCAGATTTAGTCAGACTTCTCGTTATAGCAGTGATCGCCTTTGCATTTGATTCATAATTCTTCTTTTCAGTCGGATCTGTTGGTATTGTAGCTGGATATTGATATCCTTGTTGAACAATGGCCCATACATCTGTTCCCATAGACTGAATATAGTACCTCATCCTTGTTTTCCAGAAGATTAAATTGCTTCCATTAAAGAGGGGAGGCTTGATAGATGTTGTTCCATCTTGATTGCTCATCTTGCTTGATCTTCCTTCTAGTGGCTAACCTTTTCAGAAGGACCTGCTCTGATACCAGTTGTTGGGAAATATACTGAGAGGGGGGGGGGGGGGGGGGGTTGGGGTGAATCAGTATCTTGATTTGTCAATCAACTTTTTACTTTTTTTTTTCTCAAAATCCCATACGCTACTTTACAGAACAAAACTAGCGTATATACATGGATATCCTTAACGAAACTCGCGTATGCTCAGATCTCTTATTATGCAGATAATTCTTATCTTAGATTATTGCATCATTCAATTATTAGATGTTAGTAAGTAGTAAACATGTATAGTAAGAACAGAATAAATCAACACACATACGCATCACACATGAACATCAGTATTTTAGGTGGAAACCTAATTCGAGAGAAAACCACCGCTGTCGTCGTCTCAGTCTTCAATATTTATTATAAAGAAAACATCTTACAACTGTGTGCTAGCGCAGAATCATACCAGCACGTAGGCACCCACTTGCAGAAGGCTACAACCTTCTCTCGTTTACCAGCCTCTCCTGGAAGGGAGCTACAACCCCTTGCTCTCGTTTACCAGCCTCTCCTGGTAGGGAGCTACTACCCCCTGCTCTCGTTTACCAGCTATCACTGGAAGGGAGCTACTACCTCCTTAATGAAGGCTTCGACCCTCAGCACCATTGCAGACCACGTTTCATCAATTTTCAAACTGGATTAAACAGCTTCAACTCAACCTTTAATTTTTCAACAAACATACTTTGCCCAATGCTTCAAACAGAACAGTGAAACCACTGTAACCAGAATATCAGAGATTACCCAGACTTCAGAATAGATATGCAGAAACACATTCAACCATGAGAAACATTTAGTTCAAATTCCATACGTGCTTTTATTTAAACAGACCCACGTATACATGTGCTTTTCATTAGACTAACCCGCATATACATCTGTGCAATTTTCAGTAAACCCTAACTTCCCATACGCGCTTTTATCAGATCAGATCCACGTATACACACGCTTTTTCCACAACAAACTCTCATATAGATCTATAAATTAAAGCTTTGCAAAAACAAATGAGATCTATAAGCTTACCCAAATTTCTTCATTACCTTCAGCAGACTTTGCGCCAGATCTTCACCAGTTCTTCTTCTGCAGATCATCTTAGAGATTCATCATCATCATCAGATATAAGGATTTAGAAACATCCATGGGTGCATCATAGATTCAGATTTATCAATCAAGAACAAATTTCAATCATGCAGATATACTTCAAAGTGAAGTATTCATTCAATACCCAGACACATGCACACTCTTGCACAATGATCTTATTCTCCTTATATAGGTTTAGCCTTTATCAATACCATGAGTCAAAACCACACCACTTCCGATGGTATTCCTGGACGGGACCAAATAGATAATGACGCACTCAATACAATGGGTCAAAACCATGGTAACACCCCTTGGTATTCTAAATTTGGAGCACAAAAGGGCATACGCGACTTGGCACGTACTTTTCCGCGTGCATACGCTACCTCGCCTTAACAAACCCGCGTATGCTTTGTGACACATCATATTTATCATTTTTCTGTCACTTCCTTTCTTCTGTTCCTTTTTAGCTGATCTGTAGATACATCATCCTTCCTTTTAACACACAGATACATCATCCTTACATATTAACACATAGGTTCCTTATCATAGGCAACTCATCAAGAACAACTTCATCAAATAGGTTGCCATCAAGGACAACACATTGCATCATATCATTGACAGTCTTATTTCATCAAGTAGGTTGTCATCAAGGACAACATATGTCAACATCTTCCCCCATCTTCAACATCTTCATCTTGGACAATGGGATTTTCTTCAATATCAATTGCATGCAATATGTCCTCTAAGTTACCCTTAACCACTATTTGGCTCCTAGTAACTCTCTTTCTGCCATGTTTGCTGACTGTTTGCTTCTGTTTTGCAGGTGTGGTTTTAGGTGTTTGAATCTTCTCCAAAGGCTCTATCTCCATGCTCATCGGTTCTAGTGGGGATGATTTATTCCCGTCTTCAACTTCCTTTGTCACTCTAGGTGATGAAATATTTCTATGTTTGGAAACTCTTTTAGGAGTGAAAACATCAACTTTAAAACCACTCATGAACAGAAAGGATGTCCAATATCTGTCTAGTCTCTTCAACTCCTCTAACATCAAAAAATTAATCAAACCATGGTGAAATAGAGAACTTTCATTTCCTTCTTTTTTAACTTGAACCTTATCCGACATTATACCTAGACTTATGTATAAATAAAAGGGCAATTCAAGTGACCTCTTAGCCACAAAATGTAGAAGAAGCCTGAGGTGGTAGGAGTAGACCATGTGAAATCTTCCTTTACAGATGAAATACTTCTGAATTATCATCAAAAACTTTGAATAGTTGTCCTTCATGAAAATCCTAGGTATGGCATTTGTAAGATAATTTTCACTATGCTCTAATTTGATGAACTCTTTGCAATATTGCATGTTGAAATTAATTCCTTTAAACCATTGTTCCCCTCCTCTCGGGATTCCTATTGCTACTGAAATGCTATCTGGTGTTACTAGGAGGTTTAACATTCCCAAATTTCAAGTTGTTCCAGTGAAACTGTTAGCAAACTCCTTGGAATCCTGCAAATGACAACTGATGGGGATAAAACCCAAATTCCAGGTCTTTCTTTCCAAACTTCCAATATTCCGTGTGCTTTTCATGCCTCCAAAATTTCACCCAATTAAAACCCAGCAATCGGGAAATCTCACATTGCTCTTACCTCTTGAAATGGAAATTTAACTATACCTATGTGCTTTTAATATATCAATCTGAGATTGAGATATTAAATTAATTTCCTCTTATATTTATAAAAGGCACCCCATTTAAATGCCCCAATCACAATATGGGCAATTCAAATCTGAATGTGGAAGCTTCATCTTCTAGCTAATGGTTTAGACCATAACCCATACACTGCCTATACGGTGCTCTTATGTAAAACCCAAATTTCGTAAAGGCATAACAACATATCAAGGCGCGGTGATATTAAATCAAGGTATATGATTAAATCTTGTAATAGGGACTCACGGCCCTACCACTTAACATTACTTTAACACAACTTCTGCCTTCTATTCATATACCTCTCCAAATGATAGCTATTATTAAAGGTCCTCGGCCCCACAATGTTTATCAACATGACTCAATTAAAATCCTGAGCTTCACAAGATCATACCTTAGACCTTGGTTAATTAATCATCAAGGCATTGTGCCCACTCCAATTTTATTAAAACCTCCAACCACAAACAAATACATAACCCATATGGATACTCCAACCAAGGTTGAACTTATTATGGAACGTGACCTTTTTCAACATAGTATTCGAGCCCAATTATCATTATAATACCATGGCTTGTGTGACTTATGACTATGGTCTATAAATACATCTCGGTCCACAAGGTTTTGACCCTAAACCCATTAACATTTACGCCAGTGATTAACAAACTACATTTGGGCCCGCCGACTAGTTAACATTCCTTGCTCATCCAAAGGCTGATGGAGTGTCGCGTTGCCCTAGATGATCCAATGATCACAAACGTAGATCGCGTGACTTAAAGGCATGAGTGTTAATTTGCAATTGTTGCACGATGTAAGTGGTATCGCGAAACCGCTCTCCTCCACGTGTCAATCAGATTGTGATATCGCATTTGTTTTAAAAAAACAACTTACCACTTTCTAACTAGCGCGAACCCGCTGGTATTCTCCCCAGAAACCACCTCAACTGTTTATCCTCACGATTTTGATTCAAGGTTTTGTTCCTCACTATCAGTCACCATTCCGCTTCTTTCTTTCATTACAATCCGCCATGTTAACTCCCGGTTCACGTCTCAACACCATCGCTCCATTAATAACAAATCATGTAACTACTGTAACTGACAGGGTTCAATATCACCTGTCGCATTCATTACAGTCAGGCTTAATGCTCAGACCGAGGTTCAGCAGTATCCCTATGAACAGGGTATAGCTATTGTTCGACCTTCTAATAGAGCCCTTATCAAAACATCTTACGCCATGATTCAGGTGTTGACACTCTATTTTGATAGCCCTACAACATCTCAATCGAGATAAGTCCCTTTATGCCTTCACGAATTCACTTAAAAGCTGAATCTCCACTAAGTAATCGCTCACGGGTTTCAAAGGGTCCTTAGGTAGGAACCACCATTTACAACGTATCCTGTATACATGCATTCAACAGGAATACTCTTCTTCATACAATAGGAACATGATTCAATTGGTTGTCATTTAACCTCAACACAGGGTTTAATGCACATTCTCCATACGCTCTCAACATCGAATATACAGGAAAAATTTAAGGCAAATTACTGAATCTTACTCACACCTGGGAATTCAAGGCATTTCCACTCAGCGATTAAATCAACAAATGCTCATAAGTCCTGAGTCATGAACTCGCACTCCCATAGAGAATTTAATCAGCCAATACAAGCATAATCAAATCAACCAATGAAGATGTGTTTCTGAACAAATTCTTCATATATATACTATTGAAATTACTTACAAGTTATGGCCAGATATTCGATGCAAATGGCCTCCTACTCCATAGCACCATGCAGTATATGCAGGTCTCTTCGCAGGACTACTTATTATGCCTGTTAGGCTTATTTTAATACAAAATCCATTGAATCGACTCAACTTCTCTAACACTCAAAAACTCTTCAAATCTCTACTCTTAGACTAACCCTCTGACAGACAGAGATGGACTGTCTCTTCCTATGCCCACTAATCATCCGGGTAGTTTCATTTTCCTCTCTAATTAACTAAAAATAACTCAATTATGAATAATTTCATTAGGAAATAAAACATGAGACCCCCCTTTATATTTATTTATGTACAAAGATTGCTTTGAGCCTAATGCCCCTACATAATACTCCCCATGTTAAAATAGTTCATGATCTCTTGATCATGTGCTTTCATCTTTGTCTTCCTGCATCCCATTCTTTGTTCTGCAACTAGCCATATGTTGCAGCATTCTTCCCTTGTATTCCTCCTAGCTTCCATACTTTGTGTTGTAGCTTTCCACTGGCTGCACTTTTATAGCCTCCTTCTGGTTTTCTTTTGCTGCCACTTCTTTGTTTCTCTGCTGTTGTATTTTTCTCAGTCACCTTCATCATCAATTTTCTTATAGTTTCAATTTCTCTATCTAATATTTCTTCTGACTGATGGGTACTGTTCCTCCTTGATTACTGTCAGCTATGTCTGTATCCCTTCTTACTACCTCCCAATCATCCATACCCTCTTTTCTTCTGCTACAGAAAAACTCTTCTAGATTGTCATTCATGAAAATTTCTCTACTCTCTGTCTTCAGCAAACATTCAGACTAGTATTTGAGTTTCCAGTCATCATCCTCATCTCTTCTATTATTCTAGACTAAACATGCCTTAGTCCTTCCATCAGTGCCTGCAGTCATAAAACAAACATCAAAGTTATGAAATCTTTGAGTTTCTTTCTCCTCTCCTGGCAACACTTCCAATTGTTGCTCCAGCATTTTCTCCAGCAACACTCCAAGCTGTTGTTTCGGAATTCCACAATCTTTTCTGAATGTCTTCAGTAAAAATTCTAGCTACTTGTTTTGTGCTTGTATCTCATTGTTAGCATGCTGTAATTTCAATTCAGCATGTTCTTCTTCTTCTTCCTGGGAAATCTTCAGCAATTGCCTTCATTCTTCTTGAATGAATCTGCTAATCACCTTAAGTCTTTCAAAAACTGAGATTTAATCTTCTATCAGAGTAAAAATCTGATTTTCCATTGCTACAGTAGCCCCAAAAGTTTGCCATATATCCTTCTCTTCAACCTTCTCTTGGCTATCTGAACAAGCCAATTCTTCTCTGTCCTCTGTAGAAATAATAAGTTCATTTCCAGGAGGCATGATAGCCTCACCTTCATCCTTCTGCAACAATCCATCACCCTTCAAAGCAACTCCAAAATATGGATTTTTTTCTGCCATGCCTGTCAACACAGCCAATTTGTAAAATTTTAATTCACAAGACTCAATGGTCTTAATTGATGACTCAATCACCAATTTCTCTTTCTGCAGTTCTAAGTCTTTCCCAACACTCAGCAAATCTTCCCTAGATTTATTCCTTTGTATCTTCTCATGTAGCAATCCCCAATATTGAGATTGAGGTTCCCTCTTTTGTATAGAATCTTGCTGATTCATCATACTCTCTATCAACTCAATTCCTCCATTCCGTGGTTCAAAATCTTCCACAGAATTCTTCTCCTTTTTCAATGGACTGCTCAATGCTGCCAACCTAACTTCAATAGGATCTGCATTCATCAAACAATTGTCAAAACAAAATTCATAAGGCCTCAGAGCCTTTCTCTCCTCTGCCAGCATTTCAGGATGCTGTCTCAAATTTCTTTCCTCCTCAATCAACACATCAGCATGCTGATTCTTGAGATTGTCAGTTAGTCTCTCCTCTACCTCATCCTCTTCAAGGATGTTTCTCTGTTGTAGTTCATAAAAATGAAATTTCTCATCCTCAGTAATCTCCGTCCTCACAATATGAACACCTTCCTTCTATACTTCTATCCTCTACCCATGCCACAATATTGGCATCTCATCTGAGAAAAAATCTTCACAATCTTCACTATCTTTTGTTGTCACTATCTCCTCAGCCTTCATCAAAATAGAAGTATGACTCCCCATCTCTGAAAAAAATTCATATATCTATCCATCACTCTTCATTTGGCCATTTGAAAAAAGAAATTTGTCATTATCAGCATTAATGACAAATTCATCTTCATCAAGTACAACTCCATTGAAAGAATCTCTTCTATAAAATAAGGAATTAATGAATTCCTTCTGCTGCAATAATTCGATCTACTCCTCATCTGAAAGATACTCATCATACTTCACTTGGAAACAGTCAGCTCCATTTAGCATAGCCTCATCACATGAGCTGTCTCCATCAATACATGCATTCATACACAACTTGTTAGTTTTACAAACATAAGGCCTCATGGTCTCATTTGATGATTTGATCATCAAATATTCTTGCTGTTCCAAGTCTTCCATATGCTTCAAATATTCTTTAATAGTCTTCTCTTCTTCAAATTCTTCAAGCTGTTCAACCTCCAGCTTCTAGCCAATATCATAAACTAAAGCTCTTCTTCTTCCAATATGTTGGAAAGAAGAATCTTTCTCCAACTGTGCATGGACATCTTCAAAACATGTAGCTGCTCCATTTTCCTTCTCAGTGACAACATCAACATTTTTTTTATCTCCACATGGCTTTCCTGCAATCATACAAAATATGTCAGATGTAAGGCTCTTGGACCCCTCGGTCCCAC
Source organism: Pinus albicaulis (assembly GCA_034641835.2). NCBI lineage: Eukaryota > Viridiplantae > Streptophyta > Pinopsida > Pinales > Pinaceae > Pinus > Pinus albicaulis. The sequence continues at coordinate 1,451,574,456 of CM076580.1, forward strand.
TTGAAGCTTCAGTCTCCAAGTCCTTCTTCAAATACTCAATCATTCTGAGAATTTATTCTTCTTGTTGAGAATTTATCATCTGCTCCTTCTTCTTTTCTGGCCTCTTCCACTTTAACTTTTTATTCATGATCCAACCACCTCTATAGTTTCCCTCTATCATCCTCTCCAGTTCATAAATTTGATTACTAATCTCAGCTATCTCTTTCCAATATTCTTCATCAGTGAGTTTCTTCCTCATGCCATTTCCTTTGGCATCTTCCCTCACTATTCTGTTGTGGCCTGCCTCAGAAAATTTGCAATCTCTGTTGTGGCTATCAGTAGCCATTCTCTCTTCCATGAGTTCTTCACTTACAAGTTGCACTAAGCCTCTACAACAACAAGTTATCTTGTTTCAACTTATCTCACCAATCCCTTCCTCTGGATCTAGCTTTTGGCAAGTACGGGTTCCCTTCTGCTGGAACCTCTTGAGCACTCTCTTTTGCTCTAGGTTTCACCCTGCAACTCCTCTCAAGAAAACCTCTATTATTCCTTCATCCAACCTCAGTTGGGAATATTCCAGGTTCAGCCACACTCTTTCTGCTCTCATAATCCCTTGTTGGACTTCTTCTTATCACTTCTATCAAATATGTGATCTACTTCTGCTGATATTTCTTCCTCAATTGCTCTCACTCTGCACTCTGCAAATAATACCTTCAAACTAGAGTCAAATAAGGCTCATCATCTTACCTCTCAAGATCCCTGAATTATATTGCTTCTTCTTTCACCTGCACTGCATCTCTATCTCCTACAATGTTCAAGACTCCTTTTCTTCAACTTAAGATTCTGCAAATTTGAGTTATCAACCTTCACTGCATAATCAATCAAATCTGAAATTCTGTTAAACATATTTAAAACAAAACTTTCTCACTGTTCAGTACATGTGAATTTCAAAATAAACTTTCAAATAGTTGTTTCAATTCAAGCTCTGATACCACTATGATGGGGATAAAACCTACAGTCCCGGTTTTTCTTTCCAAACTTTCAATCTTCCATGTGCTTTTAATGCCTCCAAAATTTCACCCAATTAAAACCTAGCAATCGGGCAATCTCACATTGCTCTTAACTCTTGAAGTGGAAATTTAACTATACCTGTGTGCTTTTAATATCTCAATCTAAGATTGAGATATTAAATTAATTTCCTCTTATATTTATAAAAGGCACCCCATTTAAATGCCCCAATCACAATCTAGGAAATTCAAATCTGAATGCAGAAGCTTCATCTTCTAGCTAATGGTTTAGACCATAACCCATACACTGCCTATACGGTGCTCTTCTATAAATCCAAAATTTCGTAAAGGCATAGCAACATATTAGGGTGCGGTGATATCAAATCAAGGTATATGATTAAATCGTGTAATAGGGACTCATGGCCCTACCACTTAACATTACATTAACACAACTTCCGCCTTCTATTCATATACCTCTCCAAATGACAACTATTATTAAAGTTCCCTGGCCCCACAACGTTTATCAACACAACTCAATTATAATCTCGAGCTTCACAAGATCATACCTTATACCTTGGTTAATTAATCATCGATGCATTGCGCCCACTCCAATTTTATTAAAACCTCCAACCACAAACAAATACATAACCCATATGGATACTCCAACCAGGGTTGAACTTATTATGAAACAAGACCTTTTTCCACATAGTATTTGAGCCCAATTATCATTATAATACCACGACTTGTGTGACTTACGCCTATGGTCTATAAATACATCTCGGTCCACAATGTTTTGACCCTGAACCCATTAACATTTACGCCAGCGATTAACATAGTACATTTGGGCCAGTCGACCAGTTAACATTCCTTTCCCATCCAATGGCTGATGGAGTGTTGTGTTGGCTTGGATAATCTAATGATCAGAAATGCAGATTGTGTGACTTAAATGCATGAGCACTAATTTTCAATTGTTGCGTGATGTAAGTGGTATCGTGAAACCACTCTCCTCCACGTGCTAATCAGATAGTGATATCGCGTTGGTTTTACAACAACAACTTACCACTTTCTAACTAGCACGAACCCACTGGTATTCTCCCCAGAAACTGCCTCAAATTTTTGTCCTCACGGTTCCGATTCAAGGTTCCATTCCTCACTTTCAGTCACCATTCTACTTCTTTATTTCATTACACTTCGCCATGTTAACTCTTGGTTCACGTCTCAACACCATTGCTCCACTAATAAAAAATCATGTAACTACTCTAACTGACAGGGTTGAATATTACATGTTGCGTTCAGTACAGTTAGGCTTAACACTCAGACCAAGGTTCGGCAGTCTCCCTATGAATAGGGTATAGCTATCGTTCAACCTTCTGACAGAGCCCTTCTCAAAAAATCGTACGACAAGATTCAGGTGTCGACACTCTGTTTTGATAGCCCTACAACATATCAATCGAGATAAGGCCCTTTACACCTTCACGACTTCACTTAAAAGCTAAATCTCCACTAAGTAATCGCTCACGAGTGTCATAGGGTCCTTTGGCAGGAACCACCACTTACAACATATCATGTATACATGCATTCGATAGGAATACTCTTCTTCATACAGTAGGTGCATGATTCAATTAGTTGTCATTTACCCTCAACATAGGGTTTAACGCACATTCTCCATACGCTCTCAACATTGAATATACAGGAAAAAGTTAAGGCAAATTACAAAATCTTACTCATACACCTGGGAATTCAAGGCATTTCCACTCAGGGATTAAATCAACAAATGCTCATAAGTCCTAGGTCATGATCTCGTGCTCCCATAGAGAATTTAACCAGCCAATACAGGCATAATCAAATCAACCAATGCACATGTGTTTCTTAACAGATTCTTCATATATATACTATTGAAATTACTTACAAGTTCTGGCCAGATCTTCGACGCAAATGGCCTCCTACTCCATAGCACCATGCAGTCTATGCAGGTCTCTTCGTAGGACTTCTTATTATGCCTGTTAGGCTTATTTTTATACAAAAGCCACTGAATCGACTCAACTCCTCTAACGCTCAAAAAATCTTCAAATCTCTACTCTTAGACTAACCCTCTAATATACATAGATAGATTGTCTCTTCCTATGCCCACTAATCATCTGAGAAGTTACATTTTCCTCTCTAATTAACTAAAAATAACTCAATTATGAATTCATGCGGAAATAAAACATGAGACCCCCCTTTATATTTATTTATGTACAAAGTTTGTTTTGAGCCTAATTCCCCTGCATCAACAACCCTGCAATCTTTGATAGAATTGTAGGAAACTTGTTCTTCTAAAAATATCCATGGCCGTTGGGTCTTCATTGAGAAAATTCATGTCCATGGATTCATACCTATGGCAGTGACCTCCTTTGTTATTTTTCTTCCTTGCAGCCATGGTGACTTTATATCTTCTCATCCTCGCTTGCTTGATGACACCTGTAACCTTTGAATCTACCAGCAACCTACTTGGCTCGATGAAGAAACTCTCCATAAATCCAATAACATGCAAAGATAAAGTGGAGTATGAAAAAAATACTAATTAGGTAATGCTTTATGGTTTAAATGACAACTCATGCCTTATTCATGACACATGCATGCTAAAAAGGGTAATGATGACCTAGAAGTTGGCTTTGTACATTTGAATTAACCCTGACAGACCCAAATGACATCCACTCTACTTCCTCTAATCATGAACTGACACCTTGCATCGAGTTTAACAAGACAGACAGGAAAACATTTTTTCGTAGTGTATCTAGTTTATCCTCTAATAGTTTCATTGCGAAACTATTAGGTAGTTTTGTAGCGAAAATTGCTATTTCACAGTGTAAAACACTATGAAAAGAGGTAAAACTGGATTAAGTGTCCTTTTCAAATTTAAACGCTTGGGAAATGAAATATGATACCAAATGATGACTGATGGGACATGATATGACCTAAATGAAGGTGGCCTTGAACCTTAGGATAGGTTAAATATGTAAAAAATATTGAAATTTTCCTATACCAAATTGAAAAAGGCTTAAGGAGACCTTATCCTTTTGAGGAGTGAACAGTAATACCATGTAAAATAATGTTTCACAAAATTATGAGTGATAACAGTGGCTCCACTTGCAATGGTGTGCCCCTGTGGTACACCAAAGAACCTATAGTTCCAGTGCCATCCATCTTCTTGGAAATAAAAACTCTAAAATTTTCTAAGCCTTCTTCAAACTCTAATGGCCTTCACCTCAGGCTCAAGTTTGATGATCATCCTGTCTTTATTATCATAAAAACATAATAAAATGTAATATATACAATGGAGTGAAATATCAGTAGAACTTTAAGAGGAATAATGCTTCAAAAACCTGGCATTGACAGGCTCTCCAGCACAAGGTTGTCCATCCATCTCCTGCAGTCGGTAAGTGTTGTTGCCATGGAATGCAGCTACTATGAATGGAACTTTCTAGATATTCTAAAAATTACCATTTTTCCCCTTTTCTTCAATTCTATCCTCCCACTTCAATACCACATCTTGAATTTGAAAATTTTCCTCTTTGACCTTCCTTTAAAATGTCTTCTTTATTCTGTTTTGAGACTACTGATTGATATTATATACTGCCTCCCTTTTTTCCTCTGAATATAATTTGGCTCCTCCTCTAATCCTTGCAAAAATTTCATAACAGGAACTCCCAAGGATGTAGAAAAATGGCTTTAGCTCCATACACCAACTCATAAGGTGAAGTACCAATTGACCCTTTTGTACACACTTTATCAGCCCACAAAGCATACTTCAGCTTCATATGCCATGGCCTTTTATTTTCCTGCAACACCTTAATAATTCTCACAATGCTTATGTTAGAAGATTCAGCAAGACCATTACCTTGTGGATAGTAATCAGTAGAGTGTCCAAGTGTAATGTGATATTGATGACAAAAACTGATAAATCTCTTAGATTTTAAAGTCTATGCATTTCCAGTGATGATATTCATAGGAAAACCAAACCTAGACAATATGTTATTCTCTAAGAATTGAATGATGACTGAATCATTTTCTTTCCTTGTAGGGATTTCTTCAATCCACTTGGTGAAATAATCAGTTGCTGTCAGGATCCATTAATGCTTCCCTGAATATGATGGATTTAATTCACCAATAAAATATATCCCCCACTGTTGGAAAGGTGCCTCAACATAAATTGGCATCAAGGGTAAAGGAACAAGCTTTTTATTACCATAAAAAATCTAACATTCAAGGGAGGAAACTATATTTTTGTAAACATCTTTGAACATGGTAGGCCAGTAGTACCCTGCTCTGAGAATTTAATTTTTTGTGGCCTTCCAATAGTGATGTCCTCCACAATATCCTTTATGAAAATTTTCAATCACCCTTTTATCTTCCTCTTCTAGCAAGAAATTCAAAAGAATGCCACCAATATCTTTCCAGTACAGATTTTTATCTATGATGCAATACCTCAGAGATTTCAACTTCACAAACCTTCCTTTAGATTTACTCAATTCAGCAGGAGTTCTATGACGATGTAAAACAAACACAATATCTCTATACCACTCAGAAAAAATTTACTTCTCTTCAATAGGAATCAGCTCTTCATATTCATATGATAATTTTGAAATTTCTTCAATAAAATTCATATCAAGATAGTAAAAATTGGATTGTGCCATCAACTTTGCTAGCCTCTGACCTTTCAACAATTTTGTAGGTCTGATTTCTATATCATATTCCACCATGTTAGCTATCCACTTCCCTCTCTTGCCATTAGGATCAGCTTGAGTCAAGACGTCTTTCACTACAACACTAGGCACAAATGCTATGACATGAGAATGCAGAATATAAATTTTGAAGTCTTTGATGGCTTTGACCAAAGCATATGCTTTTTTTTTTGAGATATTGTACTGCAGCTCTTAATTAGCAAGGGTTCTGCTAAAAAATTAAATGGGCTTTTCTATACCTTGATGTCCTTTCTACAGCAAAAGTTCAACAATTGTGTTTTCTGATGCAAATATAAAAACCAGAAATTCCTTTGAAAAATTTTGGCTAATCAACACTAGGGCCTGAGTGAGTGCCTTTGTAATTTCTTGAAATGACTACTTTGCTTCAACTGTCCATTTAATATTAGCTCCTTTCTTCAATATCTTAGTTATATCTTTGACAATCTCAACAAAATTGGTAATAAGCCTTCTCAAAAAATTCACTCTTCCAAGGAAAGAATGAATTTCCTTTCTGCTTCTAGGAAGATCCTTTTTTTGAATGGCATTGACTCTATTTGGATCAATATCTATCCCATATTTAGATATAATGTGCCCAAGAAACGCTCCAGAATTTAAAGCAAAAATACTCTTAGTGGGATTAAGATAAATACCAAACCTTCTACAGTACAGCAAAACTGATGCAGGGCATCCGAACAAATTTGAATTAAGTTCAAATCTGAAGCTGAAAAGGCAGGTACATGAATAGTCACACAAAATTGGGGAAAAATTTGTTAAAACCGATACTAAATTTTTGTAACTGATTGAGTGAGATGATTTTCCAGGTGTGCGAAATAGGAGTCTAAGGGTTTGTTTGAGAAAGCTCAGTAGAGACTTGTGCATCTCAACCAATTCATGATATTTTGTAATTTCTATATAAATGACGAGTTGTAATGTGTGAGTGGGGGAACACAATGTAATAGCATGAGGATTTATGGCTAAGGCTGAAATGCCTTAGATGTAACCGAGTCTGCATATAATAGAAATAGGCGTGACATGGATTGATGTGTATTTGTGCGCTTTAAGATGTTTTGGTTGTGATTAAATCTACAAGTAAATTTTCATGTTGATTTATTGCCCATCGAGCACTATAATGGTTGATGGTGATCCTGTCCAAAGTGTAATAGAATGAGTTGGAGCATTGATGGATTTAAAAATTATTCAAGCCTGTGAAATTGATTCAAAAAGGGAATTAAATCTTTGTTTTCTTTAGGTTGGGCAGTATTAATCGATTTCGTGCTTAACTTTGTTTCCCAACGATGAGGATCAATTTATTATCTGATCTATGCTGTTAAATTTCTGAGCGGAATTGAGAAGAAGGGATTCGATTTATATAATCGATATCGATTCTTATGTTATGTCACAATACAACGAGTCAATGAGGTTCAGCCTTTGATGAAGGATGTAAGCAGTGTTAACCTATGTTTATTGAACGTGTTAAATATGCATTGAATTCTGTTTGTTGAATTGACATCAAATTGTATCGAATTCTATTAAGCATGTAAACCGATCCATAGCATCAAGGAGGAGAAGGCGGGTTTGGAAGGAGAAAAATACCGTGACAATCCTGAGTTGAATGCGTCGATTTGAGTTGAGTGATTTTGTGGGAAATACCACCGGTCTCGCGTGGCAATTGGCTTGAGGAGTAGTTTTTTTATTTGGGACATGATCCAATAAATTTTGGGCACGTCATATCCACAGAACCACTAATATCACGTTGCCTTTGCGTGTTAAAGTTCAGTGGTGGAAATAACGCGATTTCCATTGGATTAGATTTGCCAGAGATCTAATGACATTCACATGGTAAGTTGCATGAAAGTTAAAGTGAGTTATAATCAGTGTTCTTTCCATTTGAAAACGTTTATTAACATTTGAAATCTAAATATGTGGGCTGAGGAACTAAACATTGATTAAAATGTTTTATGATCATCACTCCAATAAGTTGATAGCGTAAGCTCAAGGTTGGGTATTGGTTTCAAAGGGTTGAACCATTTATTCATAGAAATTACAAGTCAAGGTTTTATATTTCTGAAGGGTATTAAAACGATTGATTAAGTGGAGTATTTATATTCCCGAGAATTTTTCAAAGAGACGGTTTGTGTGCTTGCAATACACATGTAGATTTTATGTGTCATCGGAGTGGCGCAGTGGAAGCAGAGTGGACCATAACCCACAGATCACAGGATCAGAGTATCAGGTTTATGAATCTGCATTTTGATACAGTTTTGAGGTTGTAGGTTCATTATGTAAAATGAAAGGTGAACCTGCTTATAGTAGGTTTCACTCTTCATCAAGTGGTATCAGAGCGGGAAAATAAATTCCTGCGAAGAAGAAGTTTGCGTACAGAGGAAGAAGAGGTATAGTGTTCTGAAAATTTCTAAGCTTGTGATTTTCTTTTATATTGTGAAGGTAGCAACAGAGGAAGGTGAGAAGATGTAGTAGCTTAGAGAAGGAGTGCTCAATGGTTCCATAGGAGCAAACCAGGGAGATGCTGAAAGACTGAGCCCAGGAGAGAAGCTTGGTGAGGTATCTGGTAGTAGGGAGAACTTGCTATTGCAAAGGTTTTGTTGTAGCTCAAAGAGGACAATTCCACAGAGGATGATGGTATAATTTTTCAAGCATGTTGTTACAGGAAGATCAGAAGGAGTAGTTCCACAAATGACGTGGGTAGAATTTCCAACAGATGTAGAAGACATATGACCAGGAGGTGATAAATTTTTGTGCCTCCAGAGTCTGATGCAGGGGCATTCGAACATATTTGAATTAAGTTTGAATCTGAAGCTGAACAGGCAAGTACGCAAGTAGTCACACAAAATTGGGGCAATTTTTTTTAAAATCGATACTAAATTTTTGTAACTAATTGAGTGACATGATCTGCCAGGTGTGTGAAATAGAAGACTAAGGGTTCATTTGAGAAAGCTCGGGAGATACTTGTACATCTCAATCGATTCATGATATTTTGTAATTTCTATATAAAGGACGAGTTGTAATGTGTGAGGGGGGAACACAATGTAATAGCATGAGGATTTCTGGCTAAGGCTGAAATGCCTTAGATGTAACCGATTCTGTATATAATAGAAATAGGCATGATATGGATTGCTGTGTATATGTGCGCTTTAAGATTTTTTGGTCGTGATTAAATCTACAAGTAAATTTTCGTGTTGATTTATCGCCCATCGACCACTGTAAGGGTCGATGGCGATCATGCCCAGAGTGTCATAGAATGAGTTGGAGCATGACGGATTTAAAAATTATTCAAGCCTGTGAAATCGATTAAAAAAGGGAATGAAATCTATGTTTTCTTTAGGTTGGGAAATATTAATCGATTTTGTGCTTAACTCTGTTTCCCAACAATGGGGATCGATTTATTATCTAATCTATGCTGTTAAATTGATGAGCGAAATTGAGAAGGAGGGATTCGATTTATATAATCGATATCGATTCTTATGTTATGTCAAAATACGAGGAGTCAATGAGGTCTGTCCTTTGATGAAGGATTAAGCAGTGTTAACCTCTGTTTATTGAATGTGTTAAATATGCATTGAATTCCATTTGTTGAATTGATATCAGATTGTATCAAATTCTATTAAGCATGTTAACAAATCCATAGCATCAAGGCAGAGAAGGTGGGTTTGGAAGGAGCAATATACCGTGACAATCCTGAGTTGAACGCATCCATTTGAGTTGAGAGGTTTTGTGAGAAATACCACTGGTCTCACGTGGCAATTGGCTTGAGGAGCAGTTTTTTTATTTGGGACGTGATCCAATAAATTTTGGGCACATCATAAAACCACTAATATCGCGTTGCCTTTGCGTGTTAAATTTCAGTGGTGGAAATAACAGGATTTCCATTGGATTAGATTTTCCAGAGATCCAATGACATTCGCATGGTAACTTGCATGGAAGTTAAAGTTAGTTATAATCAGTGTTCTTCCCATTTGCAAACGTTTATTAACATTTGAAATCTGAATATGTGGGCCCAAGGAACTAAACATTGGTTAAAATGTTTTATGATGATCACTCCAATAAGTTGATAGTGTAAGCTCAAGGTTAGGTATTGGTTTCAAAGGGTTGAACCATTTATTCATAGCAATTACAAGTCAAGGTTTAATATTTATGAAGGGTATTAAAACGATTGATTAAGTGGAGTATTTATATTCCCGAGAAGTTTTCAAAGAGATGGTTTGCGTGCTTGCAATACACATGTAGATTTTATGTGTCATCGGAGTGGCACAGTGGAAGCAGAGTGGACCATAACCCACAGGTCACAAGATCGGAGTATCGGGTTTATGAATCTACATTTTGATATAGTTTTGAGGTTGCAGGTTCATTATGTAAAACGAAAGGTGAAGCTTCTTATAGTGGGTTTCTCTCTTCATCAAGAACTTTCTCCAGATGCTTCAAATGGTGTTCCTCTCTTCTTGAGAAAACAGCTATGTCATATAGATATAAAACCACCAACTTATCCTTCTCCTTTACAAAGGCAATGTCCATTTCTCTTTCAAAGGTTGCTCCTGCATTCATAAAACCAAAGGGAATATTGGCATACATGAATTTTCCCCCTAGTGTAGTAAAAGCAGTTTTCTCCTAGTCTTCTGGGTGCACTAATATTTGACTGTATCCTGAAAAACCATCCAGCATAGACATCCTTTGGGAACCAAAAATGTTCTACAGAACTTGATCCATATTAGGGAGAGGGTAATTGTCCTTCAGAGAAGCTTTGTTCAAGTTTCTGAAGTCAATGTAGATTTTGATCTCTCCACTCTTTTTTCTAACTAGAACCAAGTTAGCAAGCCATTTTGAGAATCTGATGGGAAAAATAATTTTTGCATCAAAGAGTTTCTTAATTTACTTTTCAATCGGAAGCATAAGCAGTGGATTAATCCTCCTGAAATTCTGTTTGAAATGATTCTCTTTTTCTTTAATAGGAATGGTATGCTGAATAATAGTAGAATCATATTTATTCAAATCAACATAACTCCATGCAAAAACATCAATGAAATTTCTCATCATCTCAATATATTTATGTCTCATCTCTACAGAAAGAAACTTTGAAAGCTTGATCATTTTAGGCATTACTATTGTACCAAGGTTACAACTCTCTACCTCTCCATCATCAGCTTGTATCCTAGAAGATTTGAACACATCATTTTGGTCAAAAAGATTTTCAAGTGGGATGATACCTTTTGGTATACAATTATTCTTCAGCTGTAAAACTTTAGAATTACCCTTAGTTTCAACAAGAATGTTTTGGTGATCTACTTGTGTGCTTTCAAACTCCTCTTTCAATTATATAAAGTTTTTGAATTGTTGGTAATCTTCAAAAACTTGCCAATGAATGATGTTGTCTAGGATAGCAGGCCTATGATGAACTTAAACCTCATATACTTCAGTGGAATGTGCAGTGATAACAAACAAAATTGCAGAAAAAGCTAGGGAATCAGCGACTGAGTTTTGATCCCTAGTCTTCACAATAAATGAATATTCTTGAAATTTTTATAACATCTTCATGATCAAACTTTTGTATGCTCTTATTCTCACATCTGTGGTTTGATATACACCTTCAACTTGTTTAATAACTAATTTAGAATCTCCACAAACTAAAATTTTTTGGGCACCCAATCTTTTCAAAATTTGTAAACCCAAAAACAGAGATTCATACTTAGCCATATTATTTGTACAATTAAAGTTCAGTTTGAAAGAATAGAACTTAATTTCATCATCAGGAGTTGTGATCCAAATACATGATCCATCCCCCTCTCTTCTAGCTGATCCATCAAAATGCAACAACCACCAACCCTCTACCTTTTCTTCAATGATTTCCTGATTTTCATCTTGCTGATTTTCAACCTCCTAAATTTATGCTTTCTTTTCATCTTCTTCTTCATCAGTTAGCTCATTGAAAAGTATAGCTGGTCCTAATTCAGTTTGAAAATCATAAATTGGGAAATTTTGAGGCTTATCCTTACTGATTACCATATAAGCCATCCTTATTTCTTTGTATAACTTTCTTTTCTCACAAAAAACAGGAATGGTGGCATATGTTAGGTCCATCTGCATGGTGCCTTTGATCTTTGCTGCCCAAGACCTAGATAGAAGCATGCCAAACTTGGGTGGATTGTCTACTACCACAATTTCCATTGTCATTGTATTGACAGGGACTTGTGTAAGACCAACAACAAAATATTTTATCATTCCAATGCATTGAACTCTTTTTGAATCAAAAGAAAACAAATCCTTATATGGCCACAAATCCTTATATGGCCAAGTGATTTCTAATCCCATCCTTTCCATAATCACTTTAGGAATGAGGTTATGAGAGGTCTCTGAATCCAACATGGCATTGTGTAATGTCATGTCATGGATACTAAGACTGACATAGAAGTGAGGTACCTCTTCATTCTTCTCATCTCCCAATCTTGGTCCCAAGTAGATGGTAGGATTTATACAGCTCCAGGTTGGGAATTCAACATTTTTACAATTTTACTTCTGAATTCATTCACCTTAAGAATTTCTCCAAAAGGGACTGGGATCTTGATTTTGGAAATCTCATTCTCCAAACTGAAAACAGAAGTATTTTTTTTCAGTCTCTTTAAGAGGAGGAGGAGGTGGTGGATCTTTTATAACCTCAATTTCTTTAGGGCCATCTTTCTTGGGCCATTTTTTATTTGCAGTAATAGGGAAATTTCTGTATCTGAGGTTGTATTTCTTCTGCATCTCAAATATTTCATGTTGATAACCCTTAAGGTAATCAGATGGTTCCTCACCCTTGTTTACATCATGACCAGATTCATCATGCTCTTCTTATTCAAAAAAATTCCAGACATGTTTTCATATAGGAAATGAATGGAGTCTTCTGTTATCTCAGGATAATCTTCTTCATCAACTAATTTTTGCTGAAAAGGAGGCCTTACTTGAGGGTCAGGATGATTTCTATTTTCCCTTGGTATTTGATGGTTTTGAGGTCTTTTGAACTATGGATTTATAAATTGGGGTTCATGTTGTGCAGGAGGTGCAGAAGCATTTTCAAGGGCAAGCCTATCCATCAGTTTTTCCATTGTCTTCATCACGGAGTCAAATTTTTCTTTTGAGGTGGAAGGCCTATATTATTCTTTCAATTTCGCTTTTCCCATATTGGACTTTTTAACTGCTATCATGTTGACTCCCACCTTCATAGCATTATTTTTCATTTCTTCTAGTGAAGGGGATACTCTCTCTCTAAGTAGGATAGAAAATTCATAGTCAAAAGCCTCAGCATATCTTAGTTGAGCTACTCCTGGTGGAGGCTTTAGATGGGAAGGAATGGAATCATAGACTTTATTAAATCTCTTGGAGAAATTTTGGACAGTTTCATCTACAACTCTTTTCAAACTATTGTACTCAATGAGGGCTTGCATAGGGTCTGTTCTATTTCCCCACTTTCTCAAGAAGTTATCTTCAAACTCATTCCAATTATGAAAGCTTCCTAGAGCAAGGGCTTTGAACCACTTTCTGACCTCACCAGTGAAACTCTCAGAAAAATCCTCATTTTGACATCTTCATGGTCAACCTCCTCCTAGTCTATGAAATCATTAAACTGGTATACATTCTCTTCATCTTTAATATCTTCATCACTTCCCCAAGTTTTGATTCTAGCAGAATATTTTCTTGGAAGGGCATTAAGGGTAGCTGGTAGAATAAGAGGGGAATACCTAGTAGGTGCAGGAATAGATGGAGATGGAACATTTATAGCCATGATGATAGGGACTGTGGTATTTTTAAGGATGAAAATAGTAGAAGAAGAGGAATTTTTAGGAGGTGGAGTAGTTGGTGTTTTTAGTCTAGTTACAAATGAAATCCAGTCAGGTAAAGGAAAACTAGATTTTATTCTTAGCAATATTTCAAATGGATCTAGCTTCTTAAACTTATCCAAATATTACCTTTCTAACAATAACTCTGATGTGACTACCCCCCATAATTCTTCTTTATCTTTTTGGGTCACTAAGGCTGAGGTATCAATACCTCTTCTTTGTAGGTCTAGAACAATCTCAGTAAATTCTTTTTCATTTTCAGACCTAAACAAGACTTCCTGAATTTTATCATCAAACTTTTTATCTTCCGGACTTCTTAAAACTTCAGAGGACAAGGCTTTTGTGTGTAATGGATTACCTGACTGTGCAGGATTTCCTTGAATGCGTCTGGAAATTGTGTTTCAATTATCCACAATTGAAGGTGGATTTGGGTCAGGATTAATCTTCGTATATCTCCTTTTCGAAGCCAACTTTAAACATGAGAATTTTATATGGAGTCACCAAGGTATTTGTAGCCTCGAAAAGATTGTGAGCTCTTGCTACCTTCAAGAATTCAACTTCAAAATTTCGGGAAATGTATATCTTCAGGCTCCCGACAGACACACCAAAATGTTATCACCAAATTGAACTTGATTGGATGCTCATCAAACAACTCAATGTAACAGTTTCAAACCACTTCTAACTGAAGATTAGCCTCTTAGATCTAAGAGGGCTCTCTCAAGGGGGTTTATGATTCTGAATAATGATAATACTAGATGGCTAACTCTATAGAAATTGTAACTTTCTTTTATGATTGTAGGTTGAGAAATTTAGGCATGCTACCATTGGTTTTATGAAGTCAACAATCAGTAGTTTCAGTGACAGTGATTCTTCACATGGAAGCTGAGATAGATAGAGGTTTCTAACAGAGGAAAATCACATACAAAACATAGGAAAACACAGTCATTTCATCACTAAAGGAAGTCAGAGCATAAAATTATGAATTCTAAGTAATTAGAGATGAAATCTACTACAAGTGATAAAACATAAAGGATATATATCAATAAGATATCAAAAAACTCATGATAATCTGAGGCCTGTAAAGTAGAATGTCACTTTGTATTGCTGATAATAGTCAAAAGCATACAAGCAGAAATTTGGTGCAAATGTTCTCCAACCCTTTACTATTTCAATGTTTTGTCTTAATTAGACATTCTTTACAATAAGGATGATCTTCCTGGTGGTTATATCCTTGAATTCTCCTATGACACCTTTCATAACTGAAATACATAACTTGTAACAAAAAACTGATAGCTACCCTTTAGAGAAACCATCTCCTAATACGACTCTAAATCCTATTTATTATACTTATCTATCATATTTGTGAAACAGTTACATGATGGTTACAATAAATATCACATGCTTGAAGGACACATGACCAAATTCAATACCACTTTGCATAATTAAAACATCCCTAGAGTTTTGGAGCATAACCCTTTTTTTTAGGAATGGATGACGCTTATCTTCAACATCGTTTTGAATGATGACCTGTCTTCATGGCACTCCCTTTGAGTCATAAATATCTGATACTAAACTCCCTTGACATGTTGGAGGCCTCCATCTTGGAAAAAGCTTCTTTTAAGATGCTCAAAACCTTCGACAACTGCTCACGATGAAAATATGATAGTTTCGTAGCGAGTTTTGGTAGTGTGGAAAAAGTGGTTTCTGCATATATTTTCTTCACTCCTTTGTTGTTCCATTATGTTATTCAAGTTATGACACCTTACCACCATGAATCCCCCTCCTTGAAACATGAAAAAACTGATTTTAAAAGCAAAAAGACACCTATAGGTTTTTTCGTAGCATATTTCTGGCTTCAATTATGAGGCACACTACAAAACTGTGTAAAAATCCAGAAATTGCCCCTTTCAAAATTATCTTCAAAAGCTAACCTCCAACTATAAAAGCTTGATTCCCTACATGTTATGAACCTTCTAAGACATATTCCATCTCAACTTACTACTTCTGTGGTGTTTCCTCTTCATTTACAGTCATTTGAGGTATATGCTCTTCTACCACTATCATCTTTAAACCTTTCTTTTCCAATTCTTCATGAATCAGCTCCAATTTCTCTTCAAGGTCTTGCACTTTGTATTTTAATGCCCTATTCTTGGATTGCAAGTGTAGGTTTATCCTTTTGATGTTCTTGACCTCTGCTCTTAGTGGTTGAGTCCACCTTATCAGCTTTTTTGTATTGTCTATGGTCTTTGAGACACTTGTGACTTGATCCTCCCAAATTTTCCTCATTTGTTAAAAATGAACCTTCTCAACTCTATGCTTATTTTCCTCTTTCCACAAAAATGATATCTCCTTGCCTGCCTCTCTCAGCTACTCCTTAAGGGTTTTAATTTAGGATTTTTCAGTGATTTTCTCTTTACCCTTCTTTTGTTTGATAACCATCTCTTATTTTGCAGGTGAAGAGAGGTCTATGATGCTTGGTGGCTAAGCAGTTTCACTGACCCTTTGAGTCTCTTTGCTGCTTTCCATGACCTTTCTAGCATGTTTGTTCATTGGCTTTCTAGCTTGAAACATGAAACCAACATCATCACCTGCAAACTCTAACTTTTTAGCTATCTTTCCTTTCTTTACCTTTCTTTTCCCATCTTCAACATCTTCAGCTTGGACAATGGGAGTTTCTTCAATATCAATTGCATGCAATATGTCCTCTAAGTTACCCTTAACCACTATTTGGCTCCTAGCAACTCTCTTTCTTCCATGTTTCTTACTATTTTCTTCTATTTTTCAGGTGTGGTTTTAGGTGTTTGAATCTTCTGCAAAGGCTCTGTCTCCATGCTCACTGGTTCTAGTGGGGATGATCTATTCCCTTCTTCAACTTCCTCTGCCACTCTAGGTGATGAAATATTTTTTGGTTTGGAAACTCTTTTAGGAGTGACAACATCAACTTCAAAACCACTCATGAATAGAAAGGATGCCCAATCTCTTTCTAGTCTCTTCAACTCCTCTAAACACCAACAACTTAAGCAAACTATGTTGAAAGAGAGAATTTTAATTTCCTTATTTTTTAACTTGAGCCTTATCTGACATTTTACCCAGAATTTTGTATAAATAAAAGGGCAAGTCAAGTAACCTCTTAGCCAAAAATGTAGAAGAAGCCTGAGGTGGTAGGAGTAGACCATGTGAAATCTTCATTCATAGGTGAAATAATTTTTAATGACGATCAACAGCTTTGAATAGTTGTCTTCATGAAGCTCCTAGATATGGAATTTGTAAGATCAATTTCACTATGCTCTGATTTGATGAACTCTTTGCAATATTTCACGGTGAACTTGATGGCTTTAAACCATTGTTCCTCTCCTCTAGGGATTCCCATTGTTACTGAAATGCTTTCTGGTGTTGTGTTGGTGTCCCTTGTTTTGATAGTTTGGTAAAACAAAAGACAAGGAAACATCAGAACCAATATTTAGAGTTACAGGATCTAGTCCTCCTGTTCTCAGAGAGGGATCTCTCAAATGTTTGTTTACAAAGGTTTATCTTGTGTGCTCAAAGTATGGATTTTAGACTAGTTATTAAGTGCAGATGTTTTACTGTTTCTTTGGTTGGATTGATACAACAGAACATGAAAGGCCTAGGAAAGATATATAGAATGAAGGAACATCTGGTTCATTGGGCAACGGAGTCAAAAAGAGGTCATAACATACTTATCAATGGATATGGGATATCAGAGGGAAAATCTAACTTGGCCACAGGATCCTTTGGTCTTTGGAATGAGATGGACATCAATGATTTGAAAAGAGAAGTTTAATTCTCAACAAAGCGAATTTGAAAACACAATTTGAAAAATAAAGAGCTTTTTGATAGACAGGGCTAACCATGAATTCTACAAATCACACCTTTAAGTAAACAATGATTTCAAAACAACTTTTAAAATGAAATATAAGATGTGGGGAACACCCTATTTCCTCAAAGATTTTATTTCAAATGACTTAGAAAACATAAAATATTCACTGATAACTGCAGTCATAGAAGAGGGAACACCTAACACATCTATGATTACAACTATAAAGACCTTTGATACAACTATTTAAGTAAGGACAAAGGGAAAGATCAGAACAGACCTCCTTGACTCACTGTAAACAGAAAACTTCAAAGGGAGACTTCAATAACAGTTTTAAAGTGGCAGTAGACAAGCAGGGAGAACCATAAATCATGCTGCAACCAACTATTCGAACTATTAAGGAAATAAACAAGCACGAAGACTAAAGAGAGAGATTAAAGATTCTAAAATACTTCAACAGAAGAAAACATAAAACAGTGAAGGATGAACAGGTCTAATGTGCTTCCAAGAGTCATTTCTTAGCCTAAAACTTTCAACCTATTGTAGTAAGAAATTGTGGAACATAATGAAAACAGGGGAAAACATTAAACAGTTTAGAATACTTCACCAACAACCAATCTCATGGATCCAATGACAGAACCTTCATAGTAACAAGCATACAACAACATCATCAGGGCATCCAAGACTTCAATTTCTTCTTCAACTTCAATATACTATGTATTATTTCAGAGAGTTCCAATATTACAACTAGTGATCAACCAGCCCCTCACTCATCTTCTTCAGAAGTATATATAGAAGAATGAGGAGGTGAGATCTGATAAAAGATCTCAAATTCTAATTAATACAGACTTAAATGGCTTCTTGGCCTTTGGGGGATCAATGAAGCAACTTACATAGGTGTCCTCGGTATAAAATAATTTACATTAACTATTAGGTTTGATGGAAAGAATTTGTTGACTTTGAGGCTCCTCGTCATCCTTGTAATAACTTCTGCTGACAGCTACAATAAGTTCCTTTGGTTGAAATAATTTTTCAGCTATATTGATGCAAAATATCTCCTGGTCTGATAATAACTTCGACTTTCCTTTGATTGTTTTGAGGCTGTAGGTGGCTCTGTGATGGATGTGGAATTCAATTGGCCCCTGATGTGGCAGAATATGCTTTTTATCTAATAAAACGCTCATGATTTTCTTTAAAATTTGTTTTAGGCTTTTGATAATCCATTTTAGCCATAATCCATATAGATCTGTCTTTAATTTACTATCTTGTTATATTTTTGTCTTCGGCACTGATACTCTTTGATTTGTGTCTAATTCACTATGCTTTTCTGGTATGCAGGGTTGTGCAGGGATGATATGGCATCAATGCCTCATGAATCATTGATGAAACATGAATTTTAAACCCTGCGAAGGATTTTATTTGATGAATCAAAGGCGGGAGGATCGTCACCCTCTGCCTTCAAATTTTCTTCAGTCATAGCGGAAAAAACCATAAAACCTTGCAAAAGTACAAACAACTATTATAAAATCCTGCATGTATAGGTTAACTGCTTCAGAAGGCACGTGGAGGGAGCGTGGCCGTTGGATGGTATCATCCAAAAGTTGGGATTGATCAGAGGAATTCAAAGGGAAGGCAAAAAAGGAATATGAATTGGAGCCATCAATCGCATAGAGATCGATGGTCGGGAGTGGAGGCGAAAAGTCAAAGTGGAGGAATCAGGACGATGAATGATGGGCCGTCGATCTGCAGGTCAGATTGATGGTAGAGATATTTTAAATGCTGTGTTGTAGCCTGGTTAACTTTCGGGCTTATTTTTTGAGTGATCATCGTCCGATGGGCGGCCTCAGAACGGACGATGGACGTCAATATTGTGCTGGGTCCACGTCCGATCTTTAACGCACGATGGATGGAAATTTTGTGAATAGTTCCCAAGACACGTGTCAGCTAGTGTATGGAATCATTGTGAAATGAAAAAAAATCGCCCCGCGCTCAAAAGCGATGTGATGGATACCACGTGGTTTTGCAATGGTGAGTGGTCGGCGGGGACCACTGGGCAATGGATTGTGTGCCATCGATCTGCAGATCAGATCGACGGTGGAGAGTGCTTTGAATTTTGGACCAGCGGAAAACCTTAGAAAATAATAAAAAACTTGAACTTTCAAAATAACATAAGGTTTTAATATTTTTGGGGGCAGGAAATATATAAAATATGGTTAGGCACTCGGCTGCGGGGCCATGGGTTATATGGGAGAACATTTGACTAGGGGTTTTAAAAGGAAGGGCTAATTGGCATCGGGTGATGCGATAAGCGCTTGGAGGGTTGGTGCTCGGTTCCAGCACCAAGACGTATGGAAGGGAGGGTTAAAGACTTAGCCCAAGGGGGCTTAAGTCATAAACAATGTATTTTTATGGATTTTTAATGGTTTTGAAAGGAGTTTGAGGGTTTCGATAAGGCTAAGAAAGGGTCTTAGACCTTATCAAAGGGGTTTTGATGAAGGGAGAAGGGGAAAACATGAGAATGAAGGCTTTCATGGAAAAAGAAAAGGCAAAGATGAGGTTAGTTTTGGCAGAAGGGGGGAAAGGAAAATGGTGGTAGCAGCAGTATTCTTTCTTGGGAATCAACAATATTTCTGAGTTGAAAAGGGGGGAAAAGTAGT
The DNA here is from genome assembly GCA_034641835.2 of Pinus albicaulis. Lineage (NCBI taxonomy): Eukaryota > Viridiplantae > Streptophyta > Pinopsida > Pinales > Pinaceae > Pinus > Pinus albicaulis. The sequence continues at coordinate 1,451,594,484 of CM076580.1, forward strand.
GACAATTATCCAAAGGATAAGATATTATCAAAAGACTTTAAGCATCAACAATTTTTAGCAAATGAAATTGTTTCTTGAAGGCTAGCCAAAATCATTTAGCCACCACTTGATATAACAGAATTTATAGGTGGCTAACAGTGGCTCCACTTGGGGATGGTGCCTTTTTGAAGGCATCAAGAATTTCAGACTTGGATTTTTTGGGAGGCTAGTAGTTGCCTCATCCATTGGGCTGCCCTTCCTTTGCTGGGATGATCTAGTTTTGAAAATATATTAGCATCCATAAAAACAATGGATCCTCATCAATACAATCTTTCTACCTACCCAATCCTACTGATCTAACATTTTTTCTTCATTAGAGTGCACGTGGATTGGCAAACTCTTTCACAACATTTTATTATTTTTGAAAGCAGGAAATCTAATCTATTTCTACTTCTTATTTCTCCATGGACTCAGATTAGACATTTGAGCCCATATGATTCTCTACCTAATCTATTATCTGTTGGGATGAAACTATCCAACAGAGTTTATTTCTCTAAATTCTAAAACATAAATTTAAAAATAGTCAAATCAAGATTAAGCTGTTTTGACTTGCTGTGATCTATGGCATAAAAACAAGTTGCACATAGACATTTATTTTGCAGAAAATTTAAAACAAAAATGGGAGGTTTGAGATCTGAGATTTTAAAACATTTCCTTCCTCCTTTCTTCAGCTCTGTTTTGACTCTTTATTGAGTTGCCTTTCCTTTATTAACTGGTTCAGACTTTGGGCAGATTAGAACCAGACTTTTACATCCTTTGACTAAGAACTTGAAACAAATTTGAGTCATTTTCTCCTTGGAACTCAGGTTCAGATTTTGAGCATGTTTGAACCTTTAATTTCTATCCTAAACTATTTACTGATAAGCCAAGATTAAACAGTTTGGAAAATCGAATTTACTAACCTATTAGCAGAAAATTTAAAGCTAATTAGTCAAGATTAGGTTGTTTGACTAATTAGAAGTGTGTTTTTTAGGAGTGGCATTTAAGCTTGCACAATTTCAGATTTGTTTTTCTTTTTGGTATGGGGCTATACCTTTCTTGTTTTTACAATCTGCCCTATTTTCTTTCTTTTCTTTTTTTTTGTATTTTTTATTTTTCCAACTTTAAAAGCAATGTCTAGACTATGATATTGATAATGAAAAATAAAATGCTTTAAACTCAAGACTCTTGGCAGAAGTAATGCTTGAGCATCCTGCCATTGACATGACCTCCATATAAGTCTTCTCCATTCGATTCTTTTAGGAAAAATGCATTGTGACCCCTCTCAGCATGAATAATATAGGGCCCTTTCCACAAGTTCTCAAACTTGCCATGTTTTCCCTTCTCTTCTCTTCTTGAATCCCATTTAAGAAAAACATTTCCAATTTGGAAATTATTTTCCTTAGTCCTCTTATCAAATAGCTTCTTCATATTTTCTTGGACTAACTGTGTTCTTTCATAAACTTCTTCTCTGGTCTACTACAAATGGATGGTTTGATTGACTCTCCTCTGCATATCATTCTCTTCAACCTGTAATTCTTGAAGGAGCTTCATGACTGGCATTCCCAATGAGGTGGGAAAAACTATGTCCATTCCATAAACTAGCTGATAGGGGGACACATTTATTGATTTCTTTGTAGTTAACCTATCAGCCCATAAGGCATGAACCAATTTACTGTGCCATGATTTCTGATTTTGTTCCAACTGCTTTTTAATGATATTTATGAGGCTCTTGTTGGAAGACTCAGCTAATCCATTTCCTTGGGGATAGTAAGCAGTGGAATGGCCCAAGGTTATGTGGTATTTGTAATAGAAGTCAACCATCTTTTTAGTTTTAAAAGTGACAGCATTGTCTGTTATGATTTTTCGGGGACAACCAAATCTGGATAGGATATTTGTTTCAAGAAACTTGACAATGACAGAGTCATTAGAATTTCTAGAGGGTATAGCTTCTATCCACTTGGTAAAGAATTCAGTGGTCGTGAGGATCCACTTATGTTGAGTTGAGGAGGATGGGTGGATTTCCCCAATGAAGTCTAGCCCCCATTATTGAAAAGGTGCCTTAACTCTGATAGGATGTAAGGGTAAGGGAAGGAGTTTTCTCTTGCCATCAAATATTTGACACTTACGGTAAGACATGACCATCTTCTGATTGTCTGGGAAAAGGGTAGGCCAATAGTAATCTGATCTAAGAATTTTGTTTGCTGTGGCCTTCCAGTAGAGGTGTCCTCCACATTCTTCATCATGCAACTCATGCATGATTTTCCCTGCATTATCTTCAAGTAAAAATTTAAGTAAAATTCCAACAGCGTTTTTCCAATATAATACCCCATCTATGATGCAAAAACTCAAAGCCTTTTGTTTCAAGAATCTAGCTTTATTTTTAGACAAAGAAGGAGGGGCATTTAAATATAAAAGCACATAAATAATGTTAGCATACCAAGGAGAATTCAGAAATGTTTCTTCAATAAAAGGAGCAGTAAATTCTTCTATTTCTTCCAACACATCTACCATATTCATGTCTAGTGCTTGGAAGTTAGACTCAGCCATAAGTTTTTCTAATCCTTGTCCTTTAACTAGTTTGGTGGGCCTGATCTCTAATTCATACTCAAGAATAGTAGCAATCCATTTTCCCCTTTTTCCATCAGGGTCTTGACTTAGGATGTCCTTGACAACAGTATGTGGAACAAAAGCAATTATGTGAGAGCGTAAAATATAGACCCTAAAGTCTTTTAAAGCTTTTATTAATGTTAAGGCTTGCTTCTCCATGATATTATATTTGAGAGGAGCATCTCTTAAGGCCCTACTAAAGAAATATATTGGTTGTTCCTACCCCAAATCATTCTTTTGAAGTAAAACTGCAGCTATTGTATGTTCGGATGTAGAAGAAAAGATGTAAAAATATTTGGTAAAATCTGGACTAACCATGACTGGTGCTTGAGTAAGAGCTTTTTTGACCAGTTCGAATGATTTTTTAGCTGGTAAAGTCCATTTTACACCGACATCTTTCTTAAGAATATTTGTAATGTTTTTTAATAGCTCAGCAAGATTAGGAATAAACCTCCTCAGAAAATTAATCTTTCCGATGAAAGATTTCAACTCTTTGAGGCTTCTTGGATGACTGATTTGTAATATGCCATCTATCCTTGTAGGGTCTATTTTGATTCCCTCTTCTGAAATTATATGGCCAAGAAGTTTACCTTCTTGGAGACCAAAGAGTGTCTTCTTGGGATTCAATGATAAGCCAAATTTCCTACACTTCTCAAAAACTTTTCTCAGGTGAATTAAATGTTCTTCATCAGTTTTTGAGAAAATGCTTATGTCATCAAGGTAGATGATTATGAAATATCCAATGTCTTCATAAAAGGCTATGTCCATGGCCCTTTGGAAGGTGGCCCCTGCATTCATTAATCTGAAAGGAATTTTGACATACATAAAGGTTCCCCAAGGTGTGGTAAAAGCAGTTTTGATTTGATCACTTGGGAGCACTAACACCTGTTTGTAACCCGAGAACCAATATAAGAGGGATATCCTTCTTGAACTAACTACCCTTTGAAGTATATGGTCCATCTTGGGTAAGGGGTAGTTGTCTTTTAAAGAGGCTCTATTTAAATTTCTGAAATCAATACAAAGCTTGATTTCCCCTGTTTTTTTTCTAACAGAAACTAAGTTTGATACCCACTCTGAAAATCTAATGGGTACTATTATTCCAACATCATGCATTTTTTCAATTTCTGCCTTAACTAAAGGTAGTAAGAGAGGATTTATTCTCCTTAGTTTTTGTTTGAAAGGCTTTTGATTTTCCTTCAGGGAAATCTTGTGCTAGATGATGCTGGTATCATAAGATTTCAGGTCTTTGTATCCCCAAGCAAAAACATCTTTAAACTCTTTGAACAGCTCCATGTATTGCAATTTTATGTGAGCTGGGAGAGTGCTAGATAGTTTGATCATCTTGGGTTCTGCTAGACTGCCTATGTTATGCTCTTCCACATTGGTTTCCATAGGCTCCGTTCTCGGTTCTTTGGCTACATTGTTAAAATCGAAATGGTGTTCTAAAGGTGTGAGACCTCTTGGAATTTTTTTCATTTTTGCATTGTAAAACTTCCAAGTCCTCTTGGTCTCCATCGTCAGTTATCTCTGCTTCAAAAGGATTCTCATAATGATTTATATCAGCAGAATATGTCATTTCAACTTCTAGGATTTGTTCAATATTAAAACAGTTGTCTTTATGGCTGGTTTCTGATATTGGTATGCTGAAATCGTTTTCTGGTCTCAAGAAATCATCTATTTGTTTTTCAGATTCAAAAACTTTCCAGTGATCCTCGTTATCAGGCACAACAGGCCTGTGTTTTACCTTTACACTGAGTTGTTCATTTATCTTAGGTATTTGGTAGTTGTTGGCATTGAAGGTGAGTTCATTTTCTAGATGATTCAGTGCTCTAGGGATGAAAATGAGTTCATATTTTTCGAAGGTTTTCAATAAATCAAGGGTAGCGTTCCGATATTCCCTAAGCCTTGGATTTCTAGTTGAGTATTCTCCTTTGATTTGTTTTATGATAAGTTCAGAATGCCCTAGGATGGATATCCTTTGGGCTTCTAATTGTTTAAGCAATTGTAAACCTAGGAGAAGGGCTTCATACTCAGCAATATTGTTAGTGCATGGGAAATATAACTTATATGAAAAACTTTGATTCGTATTTTGAATCCAAACACCTGCCCCTAAACTTGTTTTGTTACAGGATCCATCAAATTTTATTGTCCAAAGTACATTTGCCTCATTTTCATTTTCTTATGGCTGTTGATTGTCAATGTTTTGAATTTGATTGAAGGGAAGATTTGATTGTTTTGATGAACTGATTGGGTGCATGTTTTCCTTATCTGGTTGGGTGATTTCGTCTTCGTTACATAAGATAAAGGAATCTAAACTTGATTGAATAGAATAGATTGGAGTGTTGTTTGGTTTGTCTAGGTTGCTCACCATGTACTTCATATGAGATTCCTTGTATAGTCTTCTGTTTTGGTTAAAAACAGGGATGGTGGCATAAGACATGTCCATTTGAAGGCCTCTATTGTGTAACCAGCTCCAAAAATAGAAGAAAAGAGATATAAACGCCTTATAAATGAGCCACTTCGAGGGGGAAACCTCCAATACATTACATGAATGAACAATTCTTGGATGATACAATTTACAAAACCTCCTTTCTATATATAGGAGTCCATGGGGCCATAATGTAATCCTAGTGGGCCACAATGTAATCCTAGCCGACCTAACGATAATAATTTAAGGGCACAATAATAACAAAATGGGGGTTACAAGGGTAAAATAATAACAATAAGGGGGTTACACTAACAACAATAAGGGACTATACTAGTAATATAGGGACCTAACATGCCCCTCTCCTTCAAAAAAAGTGTTGTCCTCAACGCTTGAGTAGCTCTGGGTGCTTTTGTATAAAATTCTCATCCTCTCATGTAGAATCTTCAGTGTGTAAGTTCTTCCACTTGATGAGATACTCTGAAATTGATCGATTCCGTAGTTGTCGAGTTCTTGTTTCCGTGACCGCTTCCGGTTCCAATATGATTTTTCCTTCCTCATCAAGTTCTGGCAATATTGTTTGAACTGGAAGATTTTCACCTATAACCTTCTTTAAACACGAAACATGGAAAACTGGATGTACTCGCGAAGAAGCATGAAGCTCCAATTTGTATGCCATAGTACCGATCTTTTGCAACACCTTGTAAGGACCATAGTACTTTGGCGATAATTTATTATCCTTCTTAGCTTGCTTGAGGGACATTTGTTTATATGGTTGTAGTCGTAAAAATACCCAATCTCCTACATCAAAACTTCTCTCGCTGCGATGTTGATCTGCCTGTTGTTTCATTCGATTTTGTGCCAAATTCAGTTTATCCTTTAAGAGTTGGAGAACTTCTTGCTGATGCTCGATGTGATCTTCCACTGCTTGAACCTTCGAATTTTCCCTTAAAGATGATGTGATGGATGGTGGATGATATCCATAAAGTGCCATAAATGGGGTCATTTTTGCTGCAGTATGGAGGGAAGTGTTATACCACCATTCAGCAAGAGGTAACCACTTGACCCATTGTGTTTGTTTATCAGATACAAAACAACGAAGATATCCTTCCAAGCATTTATTTACTATCTCAGTTTGACCATCAGATTGAGGATGATAAGATGAGCTATGAGCTAATTGAGTACCCAAACAAGAAAATAACTCCGTCCAAAAATTTCCAGTAAAATGGGATCTCTGTCGCTCACAATAACCCTTGGGCTTCCATGTAGCTTTTGAATTCTGTCCATAAATGTAGTAGCAACTGTACTTGCTTTAAATGGATGAGATAATGCACAAAAGTGTGCATACTTGGTAGGTCTATCAACTACCACCATGATGACATTCTTTCCTTCGGACTTAGGTAAACCTGTGATAAAATCCATTGAAATCTCCTCCCAACGTTGACTTGGAATGGATAAAGGTTGTAGAAGTCCCGGGGTCTTAATTGTCTCCACTTTATTCTGCTGGAAAACCAAACATTCCTCCACAAACTTTTGAATATCAGATTTAAGGCCATCCCAAAAAAAATCTTTCTTCACCCTGTGGTAAGTTTTTAAAAATCCTGAGTGTCCTCCTAAAGGAGAAGTGTGCAATTCCCGAAGAATCTTTTGTTTTAGTTGGGAATTCTTACAAAGATATAAGCGATCTTTGTACCATAAGGAATCATTTTTCCAACTAAATGTATCAGATGTACTAGGATCTTGTTGCAGCTTTTGAATGAGTGTCCATACATCTTTGTCCTTCTTCTATTCATCTCTTGCTTCGGTTATCCAATCTGGTTGGATAATAGAAATGGCACAAAGCAATGCTTCCACCTCTTCATTCTTTCTTGAGAGTGCATCTGCAACAACATTAAGCTTTCCTTTTTTGTAGATTATTTCAAAGTCATAACCCAACATCTTTGTAACCCATTTTTGCTGCTCTTCTGAAGATATTCTTTGTTCCAAAAAGTGTTTAAGACTATCATGATCAGTTTTTACCTTGAAGTGTCTTCCCATTAGGTAAGTTCGTCATTTATTTAGTGCATGCAGTATTGCTAACATTTCCTTCTCATAAATAGTTTTATGTAAATACTTTCCTTTGATTGGACGACTTTCAAAAGCAATGGGTCTTCCTTCCTGCATTAAAACTGCACCAATTCCATTTCCTGAGGCATCACATTCCACAATAAAGGTTTTTGTGAAGTCTGGCGTAGCTAAGACCGGTGATAGGCACATTGCCTCTTTAAGATGTTCAAAGGCCTTAGTTGCTTCAGGAGTCCATGAAAATGCATCTTTCTTCAATAATGTTGTTAGAGGTGCTACTATTCTCCCATAATTCTTAACAAAATTGCGATAATATCCTGTTAACCTGAGAAATCCTCGCAACTGCTTTATGGTTGTGGGGACTTTCCATTCCTTAAGGGCTTTAACTTTGTTAGGGTCTACTTTAACACCCTCGTGAGATACAATATGACCCATATATTCCACCTCTTGTACTCCAAAGAAACATTTGGATGTTTTTGCATATAATTGTTTCTCCTGCAATAGTTTGAGCACCCCGTCAACATGTTCAACATGATCCTTCCAAGACCTGCTGTAGATTAGTATATCATCAAAAAATACTAGCAAAAATTTTCTAAGGAAGGGTTTGAAAATGGAATTCATCAACCCCTGAAATGTAGAAGGTGCATTGGTAAGGCCAAAAGGCATGACCAAAAATTCATAATGACCCTCATGAGTTCGAAATGCTGTTTTTGGAATATCTTCAGTCTTCATTCTAATTTGATGATATCCTGAACGAAGATCCAACTTGGTAAAATAAATTGCTCCATGTAATTCATCCAATAATTCACCAATCATAGGAATGGGAAATTTGTCTTTAATGGTGAGCTTATTGAGCTCCCTATAATCCGGACACATTCGCCATGATCCATCCTTCTTGTGTACCAATACTACAGGAGCAGAGAAAGAACTTTGACTAGGTTGAATTATAACCGCCTCTAACATTTCTGCAATCATACGTTCAATTTCGCTCTTTTGGAAGTAAGGATATCTATAAGGTTGGATGTTTGGAGGAACACTTCCTGGAATCAAATGAATAGCATGATCATGATCACGAATAGGTGGGAGTCCTTTGGGAGTTTCAAACACCTTGGAATGATTGTCCAAGACTTGTTGGAGATCTGCAGAAATAGATGATTTTGATGTCGGAACTTCTAGTGAGCATAATTGTGCAATTACGCCTCGTTGTTCTTTCTTTAGAAGCTTTGTCATGACATTAGAGCTTATTATCCTTCCCGTATTCCCTTCAATACCCCGTAATTCGACTTCCTTTCCTTCTGAAAAAAATTTCAAGAAAAGTTCTTGAAAATTAAAAGCTACCGTCCCCAAAGATTGTAACCATTGTACTCCTAGTACAACATCAGCACCTCCCATAGGAATGGCAAGCATTGGACTAGTCAATACATATTCCCCCATGGTTAGCTTGATATTATGGCATTTTCCGTAGCAATTTATAGTTCCTCCATTTGCAACCATCACTTGACATTCTGGTGCTGGGTATAGGAAACAATTTAATTCCTTGGCTACCTTATAATGAATAAAATTATGGGTGCTACCTCAATCAATCAACACTATTACCCTTTTCTTCTTTATATGTCCTTCTATCTTGAGAGTTTGAGGAGTGGTAATTCCTGCCAGCGCATTACACGATATGGTCGGATTCATTTCTTCCTCTTCTAGGGGTGGTTCCTGGTGTATATCCTCTTCTCGTTCATTTTCTTCTTCTTCTTCACAATCTATGTAAAATAATTTCTTCTCAGCACACTTATGACCTTTAGTGTATTTGCTATCACAACTGTAGCAAAGCCCTTTTGCTCTTTTTTCTTCCAATTGTTGTGGTGTCAACCTTGTAGGTTGTGGAAATCTAGGCATAGCAACATTTCCTTCTTTATAGAATTGAGTGGTAGGCTTCCTTGTCGCCATAATTTTACATTCAACTTTTCTTGCCAACCTGAATGCCTTCTCCAATGAATCAAGTTCGAAAATGCGAACTTCATGTTGGATGTTATCCTTTAAAGTGCCTATGAAGAGTTCAATCCTATGTTCCTCTGGAATATCAGTTACCCTTATATTCAATTTTTGGAAGTCCTCAATGTGCTGCCCCACTAAACCCTTTTGTTTGAGATTTATCAATTGGCTAAAGAAGGTGTTGCTCTTTGTATCATCATAATGTGCTATCATTTCCTCCGTAAAAATTGACCAAGTGACAATTTTTTTACGGGAGCAAAGCCATCGATACCATACAAATGTATTTTGTTCTAAATGTAAAGTTGCACTGTGTACCTTTTGTGTGTTTTGCACATTATGGAGATCAAAATATTGCTCCATCTGTAGTATCCATGTTACAGGATCCTTTCCATCAAACTTCCTCATATCCATTTTTGGAATATGGTGGTTCTTCCCGCTAACATTAGAGTTTATGAAATCACGATTAACATTTATTTTGTTCTCATCATGAGTTTCTTCTACTATATTTCCACCATTAGGAATAATTTCTTGTTTTAAGCTTGTCATCAAGCCTTCCATGTATGCTTTTAGATCATTCTTCATGTTTTCCATGTTGTCTTTCATGTCATCCATCTTAGCTTCGATGCCCACTTCCATGCCATCCATCTTAGCTTCCATGCCATCCATCTTAGCTTCCACGCCTTTCTTCAAACCGTCCATCTTCACTTCCACACCATCCATATTAGCTTCCATGCCTTTCTTCAAACCGTCCATCTTCACTTCCACGCCTTTCTTCAAAACTTCCATTTCATTTTTTGTTGCTCTTTGCGAGAGTGAAATTTGTTGCACTTGCTCTTGTAATTTTGATAGATCATGTTGCAATTCTTCATCTTCATGAGTCATGGTAGAGCCTTCTGAAGGCTTAATGGGTGTTGAATTCTTTTAGGTGCCATTTTAGAATCCAATATTGATACCTATTCTACAATAGGCCCTTGCAATCAATTCAACTTGATTCTTCAAACAAGACTTATGCAATTCGGAAAAAAATACACACCTTTTACTTGCTTTGAGGAGCTCGATATTGAAATTGTATTATGTATGTGATTGCAGATCTTAAATATATGAAATTCATCACTGACGTAGCCCTCTAAATTCTCTTTTGAATGCCACAGGTCTGACCTGATTTGGATTCTCCAAGACAAAGTTGTGTCCAATCTCCCACAATGACCTAATTATGGACTGGTTCAGTAGAGAGAACTTGTACGACTTTCCACCTGTCACTGTTTCATCCTTTGTCTCTAAAATTGATAGCCAAGAAACTACAGTCTATGCAATTGCGACCACTTTTTATGGCACTCCAATCTGATGCCCAGAGAGAGAGTTATTGAACTTTTCCCATGATCACTTCTTTGAGATGAAATTCAGGAGCCTGAAAAAGCACTACCTTCCATTGATCATATCTCCAAAAATATTGCGAACCAAGATCTCAAATTTTTTGATGAATTTCCTCAGGTTTTGAGCTTCACACCATATGAATTTCAGATTCTGAACCTTCGTAGAAAATTTTTTATAGCGCAAATGCCACGATGACCTGTTTAGGAGCCTGAAAAAAGACCTAACTTCCACAGATCATATCTCCGAAAATATTGCGAAACACTTCCTCAAGATTTCAGCTTCGCACCCTAAAAATTTCAGCTTCTGAGGCTTCGTAGAAACAAATTTATAGCGAAAATGCCACGATGACCTGTTTGGAGCAGCGAAACCCTAGAATCCAAAGCTCTGATACCAAATGTTGTGTAACCAGCTTCAAAAATAGAAGAAAAGAGATATAAACGCCTTAGAAATGAGCCACTTCGAGGGGGCAACCTCAGGTACATTACATGAATGAAAAAATTATTGGATGATACAATTTACAAAACCTCCTTTCTATATATAGGAGTCCATGGGGCCATAATGTAATCCTAGTGACCTGATAGCAATCCTAGCCGACCTAACAATAATAATTTAAGGGCACAATAATAACAAAATGGGGGTTACAAGGGTACAATAATAACAATAAGGGGGTTACACTAACAAAAGTAAGGGACTATACTAGTAATATAGGGACCTAACAGCTTCCCTGAAGTTTGGCTCCCCAAGATCTTGATAATAGCATGCCATACTTAGGGGGAATGTCAGCTACGACTATATCCATTACTAGACTCTTAGCAGGGATTTGAGCTAGATTAACACATAAATCTTTGATTAAACCCAAAAATTTGACTCTGCTTGAGTCAAAGGAATACAAATATTTGTATGGTTTAGTAATCTCTAAGCCTAAGCTTTCCATTACCACCTTAGGCATTATATTGTGTGAAGCTCCCGAATCTAACATGTAATTGTGAAAAAAATTCTCGTGTATGTTCAAGCTAACATAGAAGGGAGGGACAACCCCTTCTTGGTATTTTCCTTCAACTTTTCGACCAAACAACAACTCAGGTTTGTCATCTGTCAAGTTCAAGGTGTCAGTATCACTTCCTAAGTTCAAATCTTTCAAAACTTGGTTTTTTTACACTTCTTGGGTTATAAGTTCAGCTAGGGGAATGAAATTTTTTATCTTGGCAATCTCTCCCTCAAGGCTGAAAGGAATAATTGACTTGTTGATATTTACATCTATCTTTTCAATTGAATTCTTTTCAGCAAATTTGATTTGTTGAACCTTGTTTGGACTGGTAATTGGGACATTTTTATTAGGACCAGTAGCTGAAGTGCTAGGGGTGCTCTGTTCAACATTTGGCTGGACACTTTTGTCTTTGTTTAAGTCTGGTTTCTTGGCCAAAATGTTGGTTTTATCTGCTATCTTTTGGGTTGGTTTTCTGCATTTTTCTTGAAAGTAGTGCTAGTGTTCTTATCCTTTGAATTATCTATGCTTCCCTTGCTCCTAAGATCATACTATTTGTGTACCTCCATGATTGCATTTTCAAAACCAAATCTATAGTCATCAAAATCTTCATAGGTGTTCGTATTTTGATCATAAGAGAAGAAACATTGTTCTTCCTCAGTGAGGAAAACATCATCCCCACTGTCTGATCCAATCAAGTTTACATGAGATTCTTCCAACCTTTCCAACTCCGTATCTTTCGCATATTGATCTACATAGTTCTATTGGAAGGGAGGTCTAATCTGTTGGTCGCTTTCCTTTTGCTTGTCTTGATTTTTTCTCTTCTATAATTCTGATTTCTATTTCTGTTTTGATTGTTTTGAGGTTCTCTTGGTGGCAGTCTCTCATTTAAATTGATCTTTTCAAGCATCCTCTCCATCACCTTCACTAGGTTTTCAATTTTTGTGTCAGAAGCTGAGGTTGAGGGTAGTAGGTCATCATTATAAGTTACCCTCTTCTCTAATCTCAACCTATTTATTTTCTCGATTATGTTTTCTTCTACACTCAAAGCTCCTTTCTGCATGTCTTCCAAGGTTAAGTAATCTCTCCCTCTTAATTCATAAGTCATTTAAGCATCAAGGCCTTCGGGATACCTTACCAAGGCCATGCCTTGGGGAGGTTTCATGTGAGGTGGGAGAGCATTGTAAACACTGTTGAACCTAGTGGAGTAATCATGGACACTCTCCCCTTTATTTCTCTTGAGGCTACTATACTCTACTAGTATTTGGAGAGGGTTCCTTTTGAGTTCCCATTTGTTAATAAATGTTTGATGCAGGGCAGGGAGATCATTTATGTTATTAGGAGGTAAGTTTTTAAACCATTTCTTTACATCTCCTCCTAAACTTTGGGTGAAGATCCTCATCTTCACAGTCTCATCTTCTATCTCCATGTAATCAAATGCATCTTCCATCCTATCTACATGATGTTGAGCTGTTGTAGACTCTTTTCCAGTGAAGTGAGGTATTTTGGATTGGTAATCATTTGGTAAGGGAAGTAGAGGTTGTGGTAACACTAATGGGGCATACCATGTTTCCATGGCTGGAAATAAGGGTGGATTTACAAGAGGTGGGTTTACAAAAACTGGCTGAAATGGAGTGTTTTGCACAGTGGTAGTATGAATTGGAATGGAATAAATACTTTGGCCAACACATTGATTTTGAGAAAAAATTTTATGGAAAAGGCTAAAGTGATAGAGAAGCTGGGAATCAGGTGGAGTGGAAGGTGAGGCTTCTCTACTAAAGCTCTATTACAAATCTGAAAAGTTAAGGTTAGTCTGGTTTAAATCAGCTTGAGATCTAGTTCTAAAGATTTTTTGTGTATGATGTAAATCAAAGTGTGAATCCCTTAGGAAAACAAGGTTTTCAGGGACGGAAATTGTTCTTAAGAGGCTCCTATTAGTAGCTGATTTTCCAGAGTTAGAATTCTACCACAGAATTCTCTCAGGATTGTCAACGATTAAAGGAGTATTTGGGTCTGGATGGGATCTAGTGTTGATCCTATGTGAAGCCAGACTGTTTTTCAAAAGTGAGAGAGGTTGAGGTTTTAAGGGTTTTTTTTTGGAAATTTTACCTCTCACGATGTCTTATCTAGTAAGGGACTAGGCTCCTAAACTTCTTCAAAGTTGGTTAACACAGTCCTAAAGAGACCTAGGAACCTAGATGAGAAATAGGCCTACTGGGGTTAGTGGAGTCGCCAGGTGGAAACTTTTTAGCTTTTGTGAAGGTAAGATATTGGATGGTTCCACCACCATGTTTATTTGTGAAGCCAAACTGAAACGTTTTTGGGTTTTTTTGAGTTATTCTGGTCTTATAGGTTATCAGAGTGTCCTAAATCTGATTTAACACTTAGCTAGGGTGTCAAATCATACAAAGTTCACTCTTATGGCTTGGTAACTGAAATCCTTCAAGGTTTGATAAGGATTTATAAGAATCCTAAGGGTTTCTTAATTTTTCACCGATTCAAAAGGTCCTATCATGATTACCATTAATTGGTAGTGCTTGAGGGAGGTTACTTATGTTATACTAGAAAGTGAGTGTTTTGTTTTGAATATTTTACTCAACGTCCCACCATGATCGCAATTATGTTGGTGTCCCGTGTTTTGATAGTTTGGAAAATCAAAAGACAAGGCAACATCAGAACCAATATTTAGAGTTACAGGATCTATTCCTCCTGTTCTCAGAGAGGGATCTCTCAAATTTTTATTTACAAAGGTTTATCTTTTGTGCTCAGAGTATGGATTTTAGACTATTTATTAAGTGCAGATGTTTGATTGTTTGTTTGGTTGGATTGATACGGAAGAACATGAAAGGCCTAGGAAAGATATATAGAATGAAGGAACATCTGGTTCATTGGGCAATGGAGTCAAAAAGAGGTCATAACATACTTATCAATGGATATGGGATATCAGAGGGAAAATCTAACTTGGCCACAAGATCCTTTGGTCTTTGGAATGAGATGGACATCAATGATTTGAAAAGAGAAGTTTAATTCTCAACAAAGGGAATTTGAAAACAAAATTTGAACAATAAAGAGCTTTTTGATAGATAGGGCTAACCATGAATTCTACAAATCACACATTTAAGAAAAAAATAATTTCAAAACAACTTTTAAAATGAAATCTAAGATTCGGGGAACACCCTATTTCCTCAAATATTTTATTTCAAATGACTTAGAAAAAATAAAAGATTCACTCATAACTGTAGTCATAGAAGAGGGAACACCTAACACATCTATGATTACAACTATAAAGACCTTTGAGACAACTATTTAAGTAACGACAAAGGGAAAGATCAGAACAGACCTCCTTGACTCACTGTAAACAGAAAACTTCAAAGGGAGACTTCAACAACAATTTTAAAGTGGCAGCAGACAAGCAAGGAGAACCATAATTCATGCTGAAACCAACTATTTGAACTATTAAGGAAATAAACAAGCATGAAGACTAAAGAGAAATATTAAAGACTCTAAAATACTTCAACAGAGGAAAACATAAAACAGTGAAGGATGAACAGGTCTAATGTGCTTCCAAGAGTCATTTCTTAGCCTAAAACTTTCAACCTACTGTAGTAAGAAATTGTGGAACATAATGAAAACAGGGAAAAACATTAAATAGTTCAAAATACTTCACCAAAAGCCAAGCTCATGGATCCAATGATAGAGCCTTCACAGTAACAAGCATACAACAACATCATCAGGGCATCCAAGACTTCAATTTTTTCTTCAACTTCAACAGAATATGTTTTGTTTCAGAGAGTTCCAATATTACAACTAGTGATCAACCAGCGCCTCACTCATATTCTTTAGAAGTATATATAGAAGAATTAGGAGGTAAAATCTGATAAAAGATCTCAAAAACTAATTAATACAGACTTAAATGGCTTCTTGGCCTTTGGGGGCTAAATGAAGCAACTTACATAGGTGTCCTCTATATAAAATCATTTACATTAACTATTAGGTTTGCTGGAATGAATTTGTTGACTTTGAGGCTCCTCGTCATCCTTGTAATAACTTCTACTGATAGCTACAATAAGTTCCTTTGGTTGAAATAACTGTTCAGCTGTAACTTCGAATTTCTTTTGATTATTTTGAGGCTGTAGGTGGATCTGTGATGGCTGGGGAATTGAATTAGCCCCTGCTGTGGTAGAATATGCTTTCTATCTGATAAAACACTCATGATTTTCTTTAAACTATGTTTTAGGCTTCTCATAATTCATTTTACCCATAATCCCTATAGATCTGTCTTTAATTTCCTGTCTTGATATATTTTTGTCTTCAGCACTGATACTCTTTGATTTGTGTCTAATTCACTGTGCTTTTCTGGTATGCAGGGTCATGCAGGGATGATATGGCATCAATGCCTCATGAATCACTGATGAAACGATAATTTTAAACCCTGCGAAGGATTTTTTTTGATGAATCGAAGGAGGGAGGATCGTCAACCTCTGCCTTCAAATTTTCTTAAGACATAGCGGAAAAAACCATAAGACCCTGCAAAAATACAAAAAACTATTATAAAATCCTGCATGTATACGTTAACTGCTTCAGAAGGCACGTGCTGGGAGCATGGCTGTTGGATGGCATCATCCAATGGTTAGGATCGATCAGAGGAATTAAAAGGGAAGGTGGAAAAGGAATATGAATTGGAACCATCGATCGCGCAGAGATCGACGGTCGAGAGCGGAGGTGAAAAGTCAAAGTGGAGGAATCAGGGTGATGAATGATGGGCCGTCGATCTACAGGTCAGATCGACGGTGGAGATCTTTTAAATGCCACGCCGTAGCCTGGTTAACTATCGGGCTTCTTTGTTGAGCAATCGCCATCCAATGGCTGGCCTCAGATCGGATGGTGGACGTCAATATCGCGTCGAGTCCATGTCCGATCTTTAACGCGCCATGGATGGAATTTTTGTGAACAGTGCCCAAGACACGTGTTAGCCAAATTATGGAATCGCTGCGAAATGGAAAAACACAGCCCCGCGCTTAAAAGCGATGCGATGGATATCGCGTGGTTTTGCAACGATGAGTGGACGGCGGGGACCACCGAGCAATGGATTGCGTGCCGTTGATCTGCAGATCAGATCGATGGTGGAGAGTGCTTTGAATTTTGGACCGGTGGAAAACCTTATAAAATAATAAAAAACCCAAATTTTCAAAATAACATAAGGTTTTAATATTTTCAGGGGTGAGAAATATATAAAATATGGTTAGGCGCCTAGCTGTGGGGCCATGGGTTATATGGGAGAACATATGAACGGGGGTTTTTAAAAGGAAGGGCTAATTGGCATCGGGTGATGCGATAAGCACTTGGAGGGTTGGTGCTCGGTTCCAGCACCAAAACGTATGGAAGGGAGGGTTAAAGACTTAGCCTAAGGGGGCTTAAGTCATAAACAATGTATTTTTATGGATTTTTAATGGTTTTGAAAGGAGATTGAGGGTTTTGATAAGGCTAAGAAAGGGTCTTATACCTTATCAAAGGGGTTTTGATGAAGGGAGAAGGGGAAAACATGAGAATGAAGGCTTTCATGGGAAAAGAAAAGGAAAAGATGAGGTTAGTTTTGGCAGAAGGGGGAAAAGGAAAATGGTGGTAGCAATAGTATTCTTTCTTGGGAATCAGCAGGATTTCTGAGTTGAAAAGGGGGGAAAAGTAGTGACGATTATCCAAAGGATAGGATATTATCAAAAGACTTTAAGCATCAACAATTTTTAGCAAATGAAATTGTTTCTTGAAGGCTATCCAAAATCATTTAGCCACCACTTGATATAACAGAATTTATAGGTGGCTAACATGTTGTACTGTGAGGTTTAAAAAATTCCCACCTTTGAAGCTATTCTAGTGAAACTGTTAGCAAAATCCTTGGAAACCTGCAAATGACAACCCTGTAATATTTGAAAGAATTGCAAGCAACCTGTTCTTCTGAAAATATCCATGGTCGTTGGGTCTTCATTGAGCAAATTCATGTCCATGGGCTCATACCTATGGCAGTGACCTCCTTTGTTAGTTTTCTTCCTTGCAACCATGGTAACTTTATATATTTTGAGCCTCGCTTGCTTGATGACACCTGCAACCTTTGAATCTGCCAGCAACTTGATTGGCTCAATGAAGCAACTCTCCAAAAATCCAATAACATGCAAAGATAAAGCAGAGTATGACAAAAATACTAATTCGGTAATTTTTTATGGTTTAAATGACAACTCATGCCTTAATCATGACACATACATGCTAAAAAGGGTAATGATGACCTCAGAGTTCGCTTTGTACGTTTGAATTAACCTAGCAGAATCGAATGACATCCACCCTACTTCCTCTAATCATGAACTGACACCTTGCATCGATTTTGAAAAGACAGATAGGAAAATAGTTTTTTGTAGCGTATCTAGTTTATTCTCTAACAGTTTCGCTACGAAACTACTAAGAAGTTTCGCAACGAAAACTGTTATTTCATGGTGTAAAACGTTATGAAAAGAGGTAAAAATGGCTTAAGTTTCCTTTTCAAATTTAAAATATTGGGAAATGAAATCTGACACCTAATGATGACTGATGGGACATGATATGACCTAAATGGAGGTCAGCTTGAACCTTAGGATAGGTTAAATATGTAAAAAAAAAATGAAATTTTCCTATACCATCTTGAAAAAGGCTTAAGGAGACCTTACCCTTTTGAGGAGTGAACTGTATGACGAAGTCAAATAATGTTTCACAAAATTATGAGTGATAATAGGTATCAAAAAGCAATTGTGCGACACCATTAATCTATTCTTCAAGATATTCTTGCGGAAAACCGAAAGATCAAGATGATTATTCATATCCTTACAAACAATCAGGTACATTTGATAAATTTGGATATGAATATTTCGAAGATTTTAATCCATAAATCGCTTCATTCGAAGCATTCATATACTTAAAAATAATAATAAAAAAATATTTTTTTTTAGATAGATAGGAAAAATAAAAATAAAACCAAGCTTGGCTAGAATTTTAGAATTTTTAATTTTGTTTTCGAAAAAAAACAAAAATAAATTTTTATAATTTTTAGGATAAATTTGATTTTTTATGGTGTAGTAAGAACCACCCATTTACTAACCTTTGGCAGGAAATATTTGCAATAAAACAAATGATTGAGAACAAGGAGCACAAGCGGAGATCATGCGTGATAATTTAAGGTATGAGATCGATCCTTTTCATTTTATTTTTGCAAAATTTACACAGGAATCGATTGATTAAATCTTGACTATGCTAAAAAATTAAAAATATGAAGTTTGCTCTCCTCCTGCACTTTGTGTGATATGGAGGATCAGAAAAAGAACTACATAAGATCAAACAAACTCGCACGAAATTAAAGTGGAAATGCGTAATTACTAAAAAACGTCAATTTTGAAACATGTTTTCTGCTCAATTGATGGTGAATCATGAAAAACCGAGACATGGGTTTTTCTCAAAACGGGGTGAAGTAATTAACTTAAAAATGGTTTCCTCAATTTCACAAATTTTTGGGATAAATACGTTGTTCTTTGGAGCCTTAATTTTCAGGCTACGTGATGAAAAACCGGTTTTCAATGCAGAAACAGTTGCAGCCATGATGGAAGGAGAAATTCGATTTTTTTATCTACAAGAGGTAGATTCACCATAGCCTAGCTATGAAGTCTCATGCAAGCCTTAAAAGTAGCATCTCCATGCCCTGTGTGCCTGCACAATAAAAAAAAATTAACATTAAAAAAAAAACTTAAAAAAAAACAAATAAATTACTGCAAAAGTTTTGAATTATCTTCATGTTTACAACCTACAACAAAAATAATAAATAAATCATGAACAATTTCAGAACTTTTATAGTATAAAAATTGGTTATGAGATCCACTATTTGGGAAATAAAGATGAATTCAAAAGATGTGAGAAATTATTTGGAAAATATTTTAGAATCTCATTTTCCTAAAAATCTTGGATTTAGAGGGAAAAAATGAAGAGTTCAAAAGATATGAAAAATGGCAGATATTTTGGAATCTCATTTTCCTAAATATCTTGGATTTAATTTGACCACTTGTCAATTTTTTTTTTTGTTTTTTTAATAATTAAATGAACAAAATTCCATTAAATTCATAAATATTTATTGTGATCAATTAGTAAGTCATTCAAGTTGCATAATAGAGATCATTAGTTCAAATCTTGTGGATATTGGGATTTGTTAATTCACATAAAATTTTGACACAGTATCAACAAAAAAATAAGAAATAAATAATATATATACATATAGAAAAATTTGTTTTGATGGTTTATTTAAAAACACAAGATCCACACAATGAGAAATTTATCATCAGAGTTTGAAACAGTAAAAAATGAATAAATTGCTGAAAATACACAACAGGTAACTTGAGGCACTAGTTTCAACACAGGTATAAATTGTTTTGGTTTTTCTTTGTGAACTTGTTTTATTAGTATCGATTCTCAGTTTTTTGTGTAAATGTCATGACTAAAGAGATTGATCGCCTCTCTCTTTTGACAATCTTACATTCAATTGCAGAAGAAGTATTATTTTTTGCAGATTCTAGGAGGAAGGACAAATGACTACGAGCGAACAATGTCTCTCTCAGAAACCACATTTCTTTTACAAAAAAATGATTAGCAACAAAACATCAATGCATGAACACATGATAATTCAGATCATATCCAACACTTATTTCAGATGCCATCATCTCCATTACATCTATGTACTTCAAAAAAAATTAAAATTAAAAAAACATTGACCTCATTTCCCTTTACATTCACTATTGAATTTCTATTAGTCATATCCTTGTCTCATTTTCTTTCACTACTCATTTTTCTTTCATAGTCATTATATTTTTCTACCCTACTTTCACTAACCTGTAACACAGTACTAAAACCATTCAGCTCCTATAAAAAGCTGATTAATTCCATTTCCGTTTTCATTTTGTCAAATAAACCTTGATCCACTGCAAAACTTTTCATCCATAGTCCTTCAAAAAATATTATTTCATACTCGTGTTAGATGACAAAGGATTCCTTAAGGCCTCCCTTCTAGGAAGTCTTGGCCTATCGACATCAGAACACTATCTAGGTCCAAGGCTAGAGTCCTTATTAGTACCTTGAGGCTTGTATGCATTAATGACAAGTTCTCTCGTTGAAAATCATGGGAATCCATCAATGTCCCTTGATCGTCAGATCTTGCATGTGCCTCAACATCAACTCATCTATTCGCACTTCGCAAGATGTACTTAGGTACCTTGGCACTCATTGACATTAATGGTGAGTTTGCCTCGCATTGGTTAATGACATTTATCAATGGTCGATAATCCAATGACTTCTATTCATGCTCGACATCAACACATTTATTTGTATGACTATAATTGTACCATCATATTTTGTAACGATTGAGCACTACACCATTTCAACAGTTTGCAACAGGAATCAAATTGTATCAACAATAATAAATATCCCAATCTTGTCATTAGCACAAAGAGAACAAAGAAGCAGATTGCATTCCTTTGTTTTACATACTTCATGATCCAACATCCTCATCAACCACACTCTTTAGTACACACATGCATCTCATCCATTTCCAAAGGGTAATTTAAGGTATGTCATTTTCTAACTTTTTACCATAGAATTCCTTGAAAATATAGAGTGATAATTTTTGGAAAAAATAGATCTTTTCATAAAATTTCCAATACCATCAGTTTGGGGGGGGGGGGTTGGTATATTCATATTCACATTTTTCCACATTCATATCACATTTAAAAGCCCACATACTTTCAACATATATTAACTATTACATTATTATTATGAGCATACAATGGCTTTTCAAAAGTACTTAAAATATAATTGGATGCAAACACAATCATTCTTGTCACACAAGAACCAACCATGATGCAATCCAATAAAGATATACTTTACAAAAATAATCAAATTATTGTTATGAAAAGTTCAAAGATCAAAATTCAATGCAACAAAAAATATGGTTCAAACACAAGAACCAACCATGTTGCAATTCAACTAAAAGACTTTGCAGAAGTATAACGTTATCAAATGATATCATGCAAAGTTAAGCCAAAGGTCAAAGGATAAAAAAGAATTAATGTAATAGATTGCATGAGGACATGCAATAGCTTCAGTTGGGGGTTATGTTGGGCCTTGAAATTTTCATTTACTTCCATTACATTTTCACTCATATTTCCATATTATCGCCTTCACTCCACCTCCATTTCATTACATTTACCTTGCCATTACCATTATTGTTTACATTTATGTTTTTCCAAAATTTATTAATTCCTAATATTTTAAAGTGAATTTGTGGTTAAAAAGTTAGAAAATAATATTCACATACTTATACATAACAAGTGGAATGAGTTTGTTGCCATGTGTAGGTCAAAAAGAAGTTTCCAAAAGACCCTTATGTGGCCTCCTAAGGCCAAATTCGAATTTTGATGGAGAAGATCATGGGATCATAAAGATATGTGTCTCATTTCCTATTTGTTTTGCAACTCTAAGAAGACATGTGCCTTATCACTTCCTATTTGAATTTTAACTCTATAGATATAGGGAGAGATTCATGGACTCTCATCTTTTGTATAAATAGGGGACGCTTTCTCCTATCAAATCATGTGTGAAATTGGAGTTATGCTCAATATTTGAATATAGAATTAGATTGTGGCACCTTACTCATGAATGTTCCTTCATTTTGACTTGGTTTTGCTTACATATGGAGCATCCTAATTTACCATCTCTCATAATTTTGGACCAGCTATCTTAAATGTGTGAGATTTCTTTGCTTTTATAGATTAAAATTTAATTTCTTTCTTAGATTAGATCCTCAATTATCTGCATAATTGAATGCTCCTAAGGATCATGTCAAAAGGGTGACTCTATCATACTTCCAAATTGGATGCTCGATTATTTAACCTATGAAATAATTGAGTTTTCATTTTCATGTTATGTTATTTACTTTCCTAGATCAAATCTTCAGTCATTGTATAATTGGGTGTTCCTAAGGATTAGGCCATGAAGGTGACTTGTCATACTTCACAATTGGGTGCTCGAATGTATAACCTATGCAATCATTGAACTTTTATTTTACATGCTTTTACATTGTTTTCTAGATTAATATCCTCATTCAATTGTATAATTGGGTGTTCCTAAAGATCAGGCCAACAAGGTGATTTATCATACTTCACAATTGGGTACTCGAATGTCCAACCTATGCAATTATTGAGTTTTCCCTTAACTTGATTTAATTGTTTTCCTAGATTTAAAGAATAAAGCTTAATCGGTTTCTTGTACATCATCTCAAGAGGGTGATTCTAAAATACTTCCATGTTGGATGCCAGATTGATTGAACGTACCTTAGTTGTTTTTCCTGACATGCTTTGAAATGCTTTCTTAGAATAAAATTTTAATTCCTGCAAGTGTGATTGCGTGTGCTATATTTTATTTCTTTTTGTTACATGATTTCAAAAGCTATTTGAATTTATTTTTCATGATTTGATTTCATATATTAGATGAATTTGTTTTCGTTATTTTGTAGTTATATTGATCTAAACTGAAAGACAATTTCTAGTACATATAGTGCACGCATGCTTCACAATTTTACGAAACCCCTGGGTTGAAAAATTAAATGACAAACAATTATTTTTCCCCAACAAAAGTCCTTTTATTTTAGCAACTACTTGACTAGCTTCGCTAGAATTTTTGAGTCATTTGTTTCAACAACTTCTCAATAGTATAGGGTAGGTAGGCATGAGTGTGAGTAATGTCAGTATTCTGACCATCTTTTCAAGATGTCACAATTTAGTTTTTAGCTTGGATTGCAGTTTGGTTTGGTTGCATAAAATTTAAATATGTAGGGTAATAGTGGGATTAGCCCAATGGATAAAGCCCTAGTTTAAAAATTTAGAGATCTGTGGTTCTTTGCTACAACACAGGGGACCAACATCCCCATTGGAGTAACTATTATCCAAGATAACACTTAGGTTTTTTCTTTGAGTCAATTTGGTTAAGTTAGTGAGGATTTTGAGTTTTATTAAAAAATAACCACATGTACAAAGGTAATTTTTTTCATAAATTCAGTTTGAAGGGTCATTATGAATTTTAGTGGGGTGCTAACATAAAGGTGAAAATCAAATATTCCATGTCTCTCGGGCTTATCTGGTCATAATTGGCATTTCAACAGTTTTAAAAAAATCCATAGCAAGTTTAGTTTACAAAGCCGAGGGTTTTCTAAGGAATTTTGTGACACTTATATAGAAAATTTGTCTCCTCAAACATGTGTCACGTTGCGAAAGTCTGTTGCTATGGTAACGGTATTGCAACTCTGTAATTTTTTTAAAAAATTTGTGGTGAGAGTCATATGTGTTATGGTTACATGTCATTTGCATTTATATATCATCCCTAAGACACTTACACCATATATATTCATTCCAATTTCATTCTCTTTTGACTTTGGATTAGCTTTGTTTTCATAAAATCGGTCTCTTTCTCATTCGAGTTGTTCTTGCTATCCATAAACTCATTCTTGTTGTCTTGTGAATTGCTATAGTTGTCTTTAGGGAATGTTTGTGAGTGTAAATAATTGGTTTTGCTATATTTAGGATATTTTTAGGTGTCAAGAATAAACTATCAACATGGTGAAGCCATGGCAGCTTAGAGGAAGCAATATAAAGGAGACTCAGTTGTGAGATATGAACCACTTGATATGAAACTACTAGAGGATGACCCTACCTTCATTCAAGAAATTTCTAGCATGGGATGCCTTCGTTTCTGTCAAAATATGTAGGGATACTGGGGGAAAATTTAGCAAAGGATTTTCCATTAATTTTGCAGGGACAAAATAAAAAATGGGCATGCTGAACTTTCTACTGTCCTCTGACACCATTGTTCATGCAAAAAAATCCATATGTCTAGATAAATGTGGTTTAAAATGTAGTTGCAGAATTTTGGTGAGTTTCTTAAAAGCGGAGAGGGATTTATATGACCACAGGAATTCCTAGAACTTGCCTCAAATAATATTTTTCTAAACTCCTGATGGTCATCCAGAATTACTTTACTTATGAACGCAGGTTCAGCATGGTCTACAATACCATTTCAAATTTCTACTGCATTTCATAGGTAAAAACCCCTAGAAATTCATTTTTATTTTTTTGTAAGTTTGGTAAAGATGGCTAACAAGGTCCAAGTCAATCCCGACACTAGTAACACCTATATTTTCCATCACGGTCTTATTGAATTGCTAGTTTTTGAAGCGTTGAATAGGTTGAACATAGATTGTCTCACCTTTTTATTTTTAAGTCGATATGAGTTAGATACTGACACCACTAGGAAAACTTTAATGTCCAAATCCATAACAACTAGGGAGGAGAAGAAGCCCAAGGAGGAGCCTATAGCAGAACCTGAAGCAGAGATAAAACATGTAGTTGAAAATGTAGCAGAACTAATGGCAATAGTAAAAACTTCTATAGGCACAAACAGGAGGATGACAATAAGTAAAAGAAAAGGGAATGGTAAGCTATCAGATATCCTAGAAGCTATTGAGATTGAATAAATCCCAATTGAGAAGTCTATAGAAGTAAAAAAGGCTAAATTTCAGAAAAAGAAGATTAAGAGAGCCAAACAATTATATTTTTCAGAAGAAGAACCAAGTTTTGTTTTCAAACCTAGGAATCCTATCACAAGATCACAACAGCCAATTGAAAAAATTCCTAAGCTGCCCTTAGAAAAAACAGAGCCATCAAAGAAAAGGAAAGGAAAGGAGCTTGTACAAGGAAAAATTGAAGTCGAGGTTTTACAATAATAGTTAAGAGATGCTAGGAATGAGGTGATAGAATCTAAATTAATTTTTGAGGAATTGAAGGAGGATATATCAAAGCAACTTGATTTTATGATAAGGTTGGAGATGAATCTAGAAAAATGTTAAAGAGAACACGCCCTTTGCATAGAATGATGAAACACCTTTGCAAGAGGAAAAAATAGTTACAAGTAGACATGAAAAAGTTGTAGGGGCAAGTCAAAGCCTTAGAGACTCAAATTGAAATGATAAAAGTTGATCTTTTGAAGAAGGGTCTAAAGAGTATTGCTAAAATAGATGGCACTCCTTGAACATGGTAACATCATAAATTTTTTCTTATGCTATGTTTAACTAATATTTTTAGTAGTATACATGATTTTATAGACTATTATAAATGACATGGGGGTGGAAGAAATAATGAAAGGGAAAAACATCTGAAAGTTGACAGTTTCATAGAAACTCCCCATATTGAAGGTGGGTATTTGCTATCGAATTGTTGTTTCTTTTCATGGAGGGAAGGCAAAGTTTAATTCTCATCAAAGGTAGTGCCAAGGGCCTTTGTTTAGCTAATAAACATCAATGAAGACCCTAGAACTTCAGAAAGGTCAAATGGGTAGAAAAAAGGTGTTTTTTGTGTTTGCTACCAAATTTTTCTTTAAAACTACCTATACTCTCTATTTTATGCGTAATGAAGTTTTGATGAGATTTTGGGTAATCAGACAGAAAGGTATTGGATGGAAAACAGGTCAACGGTTTCCACATCATCAGCCCATGAACTCCTATTTTTCAAGGAGACAACTCAACAAGTAAACATGTAGCATACACGTGGCAAGAGAAGAACATTCTAGCACTCTGGAAATTAAACACTTGAACACATTAGCAATTGGTTACATTCGATGGGGGTCATTAAAAAAAAAAAAAAATAGTTAAATGATAGGAGACTCCTTTTTGTTCTCAAATTCTATTGAAATAGAAATATCCCTACAAAGGCACCATGAGTGTTAACTTAATTAGAATTAGGTCTCTTAGTTGTGCACCGAGTTTAGCCCAAGTGGAAGATTTTTGTTATGGAGAGCTCACTCTATATATGTGTAATTTTTTCAATTTGAAGGGGTTGATGGATGATGTGAAAGAACCAACCTTACAATATTTTTCTTCAGTTAATATACATTTGCAGCAGATTGTCTTTTGACCTGAGATTGCGTTTTGGCTCATATTTTTTATCTCCGTGTTTTGCCTGATATTATCAGTTTCATAGAAATTTGATTACTTGGAATTAATGTTATATGCTCCAACTTCCTTCCTTTTCTATGTTTTTACTATAAATGTTTTATTTTACCCCATTTTATTGCCAAATTTTCCTCAGCTTCCATGAAATTATTGTTGTTGTAATTGATTCTCCTTAATTGATTACATCCCCAGTGGTGGAAGACATCACATTAATTGTCACCTGCAAAATCACATGAATTATGAATAGAACTAGCCATCTCATATTTTATATAAAAAATTTATAAGAAATTTGAGAGAGCCCTCTAAGACTAGAAGGGTTAAATTCAAGTTAAAATTTGGCTTGAAATAATTATGCTGGGTTGGAGGTTGAAAATAACCAATATATTCTAACCTACTGATAACACCCTTCATGAAAATTTAGTTTGCATCTACAATTTGAACAAGTGGTAGTTCTCGTTTCCTAATTTAAATCAGTATTTCAGTTATAATTTCATGAGAAAGGTTTCATTGTGTAACAAACCCTGTGAAAATTCCATGTAATAAAATTAAAATAATAACCATAGTTGATGGGAAACTTATTCCATGTTTAATGTTGGGAAAAACATCCTGAGGTGTTAATTTGGTTTATTATGGCTTACAAAATTGGAAAGGAAAACGAAAAGGGTTTGGAGAGGAAAACTGGCATTTTTAGCACATTTATTAATGAAAATGATGGAAATTAGGAGAAAATGGAGATGAAAGGTCACAAGTTGCATGTGAGGAGGAAAATAAGGGAAATATAACCCTCTTTTATAAATAGGCTTCTGAGGATCAGTTGGTACCTTTTGTCAGCACATTTTTGGAGCTCTCCCATTTTCTCTGTCTCTCTCTCTCTCACACTCTTGGACACTTAGAGTTTTTGGAGCACTTTGGAATTGGAGCAAGAAATGTAAGAAAGAAAGAAGAAGGAAGAAGCAAGCAAGGAGGATAGGAATCAAGTATCTACAACATGATTCTTTGCAGGTATTGATTTCCATCTATGATTTCCTTACTAGATTTGGCATGCATGGTATTGCATGTGGTTATGTTCTATATTGGCATGTGTTTTTCCAAGTGAGATAGTGTATTCATCCTAGCATTTCCATTTCCAGATAGCCATGGTGTTGTGTAGTTCTCATTCTTTGGTTTTGCTTGATTATTGGATGGATTAAAAGGTGAGTGAGGTGGATCTCTGAATGATTATAGAATTGGTGTGCTTTCTTCCTCGGTTTAGGGCCTAGCAATCCAGGTTTAGAATGTGGTAAAGTGTGATAGGTGGTGGTTTTCTCTCCATTTCCTAGGAATCCTAGTTTTTGGATTGTGATAAAGCCTAAAGAGTATGTCTCAGTATAGCGCCTAGTGTCCCATGATTCATACAATGGATTGCAGTAAATACTGAGAGACGAGAAGACATGAAAATTCCTCACGGTTTAGGGGAGAGAATTTGGTGATATCCATGATTGTGTTGGCCTAGTGATTTGGTGTAGATCATGGTAAATCCTAGTTTATGATTGATAAGGGTGAGGTGGCTTAGCCTCAGGATGCCCTGGTTGGTTCTTTCAGTTTGATTCCCACATTCATGCTTGTAATATGGCACGGGGGTGATTGGATGAATAGATATTTGGCTTAGCCAATATATGTTCTAATGGAACATTGAAGTCCCATCTCTAGTTAGTTTTTACGCTCATTAATGGGAATCTCATTACTTTGGTATTTTATGTATAATTGTACTGGTTATTGTGTTGGTTATATTTCTATTGTATTTATGTTGTTATTATGTTGGTTATAAGCTTGTAATTAATCAGTGATGATGTATGGATCTCTCCATGTTTTTACGTGTAAATTAATACACCATGTATCTATGGTAAAATAGATTTTATTGTAGTTTATGATGTAAGGGAGCAATTCTTCTTAGTGATTTTTAGATAAGTATGAGACCCCTATGTTTAAATGTTGTTTAAACCTGTAGATGAAATGTTTGTGACATGTTTGACAAAATTCCTGTCATGGGTGGGAGGGGTCCAGATGATTTCCTGATGATGTGAATACTTCCATACCTTTGTTTTAATGTTATTTATCCTCTCCTAAATATTCATGAAGTTCTGGGCAGTGAACTGGGCTCTGGGGCTAAAATGTGGCACAAATCTTGGATTTGTAGGCACATAACTAACTTTTTGGGGAAGTGACCGCAACCTTTCCTTGGAACTCTCATGACTATATGCTTATATTCACTCCCTTTCCCTTACATTCCTACGTGTAAGGCTCAAAAGGGTCAAAATAAATTCCCCCTTAGGGTTCAGGGGTCTGGGAGATTGGGTTACCTCCTTGAAGAATGGGTTGCATCCTTATTTGGAAAAGTTTGTGATTGTATTTATTTATGACATATTGGTATATTCTAAAAATGAAGAAGAGAATGTCGAGCATTTGGAAGTATTTTTGAGGTTGTTGAGAGAGAATCAATTGTATGCTATGCTTAGCAAACACTATTTCTTCCAGACTAAGGTACACTACTTGGGACATGTTATCTCCAAGGAGGAAATTGTAGTAGATCCAAAAAAGATAAGGGACATCATGGAGTGGGTAGCTACGAAGAATTTTGATGAGGTGAGACCATTCATGGGATTGGCCGATTACTACAAGAGGTTCATCAGGAAATTTTCAAAGATTTCTTATCCTATTACATCATTGCAAAGGAAAGGTAAGAAGTTTGATTGGACATAGGAGTGTGAGGATAGTTTTGTACAACTTAAGAATTTTTTGACACATGCTCCAGTGTTAAATATTGCAGCTCTAGAAAAGGAGTTTGTAGTGTGTACATAATCTTGGAAGAGAGGGCTTGGTTGCATCCTTATGCAGGATGGACAGGTGGTATGTTATTATTAATGAAAAATGAATGAGCATAATCAGAACTACCTAACACACAATCTTGAGATAGCAACGATTATACACGCACTGAAGATGTTGAGGCACTATCTTCTTGGCAGGCAGTTTGTATTGATGAGAGACCACATTGGGTTGAGGTACTTATTTTACCAGTCGAATTTGAGTGTCAAGAAAGCTAGGTGGTTGGGAACGATCAACGAGTTTTACTTCGAGATCAGGTACATCAAGGGAAAGGAGAACAAGGTTTGAGATGCTCTTAGAATTTTGGTACATGTAAATCACTTAACAGTGATGATCTCCTATGGGATAGACTTACATGACAAGATATAGTAGGCAGGTTAATAGGATCATAGACATAGGGAGATTGTGCATAGGTTTCAGAAGATTACAGGTATAAGTACAAGTGTTGGTACAGGTACTGGTAGATGTGTTGTTATAGATATAGGTACAAATATCAGCACATGTACAAGAATATGTGGTATGGGTATAGGTACATGTGTATAGGATTTGGACTACTATCTCACAGTAGATGGATTGGGTAGATTTAGAGGCAGGATATATGTGCCAGAAAATAATGAGCTCAAGAAGGTGATCTTGAGGGAGTTTCATGCGAAACCATATTCAAGTCACCGAGGCTACTAGAAAACATTTACTACAGTGAAGGGATTCTACCACTGGCTGAATATAAATAAGGATGTGGCAGAGTTTTTAGCCATATGTTTGGATTTTGAAATTGTTGAGGCATAGTGTAAAAATCCAAGTGGACAAATATGGTCGACTTTGATACCAAAGTGGAAATGGGAGGTAATTTCCATGGAATTCATCACATGGTTTCCCAAGACAGCTATACAACATTATTACACCATGGTTTTTGTGGACATGTTAACAAAGGTTGCATGTTTCATATGAGTGAAGACTATGTACTCAACTAGCGATGTAGAAAAAGTGTTAAACCAATACATAGTAATATTGCATGGTGTTCCGAAGAATTCTTTGTCAGACATGGATGCAAAGTTCACTTCCAAGTTTTGGAAGGAGTTTCTTGCAAGTTTGGTAACTGAGTTGGCATTCAACACAACTTGTCATCCACATACATATGGGCAGACTGAGAGGGTCAAAATAATACTAGAGGATATGTTGAGTATGTATGTAATGCATCAATAGTGGAAGTGGGAAGAGTATCTTCCACTGCTAAAGCTCTCCTACAAAATTGGGTACCAGGAGTCATTGAATATGAGCCCATTTGAGGCTATGTATGGGTGGAGTTTCAACACTCCTATTAGTTGGAGTGATCTAGTTAACAGGGTATTGATTGGACGAGAGATGTTGGAGGAAATGGAACAAGAAATGCAGATGATCAAGAAGAATTTGAAGGAAGCACATGATAGGTAGTAGAGTTATGAAGATAGGAATAGGTTCTTCAAGGAGTCTTAGGTTGGGGATCAGGTGTAATTGCATATCAAGCCCAAGAAGATATCCTTGCAGATTAAATCATGTGCCAAATTGGCACCCCAATTTTGTGGACCCTTGAGGATCATTGAGAGGATCAGCCCTTTGGATTATCGACTTGCACTCCCTTCCATAGTGAAATTCCATGATGTTTTTAATATATCTTTGCTTAATAAGTATGCTAAATATATTGGTCATGTGACTGAATTTTCTGTATTGTAGGTGGAACCCGATGAAGAATTCTAGTTGGAGCCTTAGTGTATATTGTAGAAAAAATTTATGCTCTAGAACCTAGCAATATAGCAAGTTAAGGTGAAATGGAATCACTTTGGGCACGATGAAGCTACATGGGATATGGTGGATCAAATGTGGGCCATGTATCCTTCCTTGTATAGCGGTTGGGTAAAAGCAATTTTTGCTGTGATGTTGGTTTTTCCTTAACATATGTTTTGGCGATATTTTTCTATATGTTTTGATGTGATGGCTGGATGTATGTACATATGTATATGGATGTGAAGACCACCATGAGCTATGTTATAAAGGTCCAATAATTGGTATGGTGTCGTGTAACTATATTTCTCATCTTCTTATGATTTCATTTTGGTTTTCATTTTAGAAGGGTGATCATTGTAAATAATACATCGAACTCTCTTATAATGCTCCATGGGAAGTATAGTTGTTTTTCATCGGTTTTGTTGAGGTATATATGTGTGATTTAACACCAAGGATGGTGTTCCCCAAGGGGGATGGTTCTCTAGCATCTGTGGTGAAAATTCCATGTAATAAAGTTAAAATAATAACCACGGTTGATGGGACACTTATTTCAAGCTGAATGTTTGGCAAAACATCCTAGGGGGTGTTAATTTGGTGTATTATGGCTAAGGAAATTGGCGAAGGAAAAGGATTTGGTGAGGAAAAGTTCAAATTTTGGCACATTTGTTTATGAAAATAATGGAAATTAGGATAAAAGGGAGATGAAAGGTCATAGGTTGCACGTGAGGAGAAAAATGAAGGAAATAAAGGTCTCTTCTATAAAAAGGATTCTGAGGATCAATTGGTACCTTTTTTCAGTGAATTTTTATACTATCTTATTTTCTCTCTCTTTCTCTATCTCTCTCACACACACACTCACTAACTCTTGGACACTTAAGAGTTTTTTGGATCTCTCTGGAATTGGAGAAGGAAAGGAAAGAAAGCATGAAGAATAAAAAATAAAGCAAGGAGGTGTATAAATGTAGCTACGACAACAAGATTCTTTACAATAAATGATTTGGAACCTATGGTATTGCATGTGGTTCCTTTTTTTCTTGGAATTGGTTTTTCTGTTGGGAAAAATACTGAAGGGGGGGGGGGGGGTGAATCAGTATTTAGTGCTGACAGAATTTTTTTTTAACTTTTTCTAGCTTTTAAACCCATACGCTACTTTAATGAACACAACTCGCGTATACACGTGGATTGCCTTAAGTAAACTCGCGTATGCTTAGAGATATAAATATTCATTTAATTCTTAACTTAGATCATTGCATCATTCATTCATCAAATGTTTAGTAAGCAGTAAATAGGTGCAGTAAGAATAGAATAAATCACCACACATAAGCAACACACATGAACACCAGGATTTAAGGTGGAAACCCAATTCAGGAGAAAACCACCGCTATCGTCGTCTCAGTCTTCAATTTTTATTATATAAAGAAAACTTCTTACAATCATGTACTGGCACAGAATCATACCAGCACGTAGGCACCCACCTGCAGAAGGCTACAACCTTCTCTCGTTTACCAGCCTCTCTAGGAAGGGAGCTACAACCCCCTGCTCTCGTTTACCAGCCTCTCCTGGAAGGGAGCTACTACCCCTTGCTCTCATTTACCAACTGCCACTGGAAGGGAGCTAATACCCCCTCACTGAAGGCTTCGACCCTCAGCACCACTGCAGACCATGTTTCATCAATTTTCAAACTGGATCAAACAGCTTCAACACAACCCATCACTTATCAACAAATATACTTCGCCCAATGCTTCAAACAAAACAGTGAAACCACTGTAACCATAATATCAGAGATAACCCAGAATTTAGAATATATATGCAAAAACACATTCAACCTTGAGCAATCATTAGTTCAGATACCATACACGCTTTTATTTAATCTGACCCGCGTATACATGCGCTTTTCATGAAACGAACCCGCGTATACATCTGTGCATTTCTCAGAAAACCCTAACTTCCCATACGCACTTGTATTTAATCAGTTCCGCATATACACGCGCTTTTCATGAAACGAACCTGTGTATAGATATATAAAAGATAAACGTTGCAGAACAGATCAGATCTATGAACATACCCAGATTTTCCAATTTCTTCATCAGATTTGCGCCAGGTCTTCATCACTTCTTTTCAGATCATCCTAGAGATTCATCATTTCTAGATCATATTCATAAGTGCATCATAGATTCAGATCAATTAAGAATAGAGTTCAACCATGCAGATATACTTCAGAGTGAAGTATTCATTAAAGCTCAGACGCTTGCACCCCTTGCACTATGATTTTCTTCTTCTTAAATAGAATTAGCCTTTGTCAATACCATGAGTCAAAACCACACCACTTCCGATGGTATTCCTAGACAGAATAAAATAGATAATCCAGCTCTCAATACAATGGGTCAATACCATGGTAATGCCCCCTGGTTTTATAAAAATAGAGCACAAATTAGCATACGCGACTTGGCACGTACTTTTCCTCATGCATACACTACTTCACCTTAACAAACCCGCGTATGCTTTGTAGCATAAATTATTTATCATTATTCTGGCACTTTCTGAATTCCTTTCTTCTGCTACTTCTGAACTGATCTGTAGATACATTAGATTTACATTATTAACAACTCATCAAGTCAGTTTCCATCAAGAACAACTTCATTAAGCAGGTTCCATCAAATTCAACACATTGTATCACATTGCCAACATTCTTATTTCATCAATTAGGTTACCATCAACTTCATCAAGTAGGTTGCCATCAAGGACAACATATGCCAAAATTTTCCAGGTGTGATAGTGTATTCATCCTAGCCTTTCCATTTATAGATAACCATCATATTGTGGAGCTCCCATGTTTTGGTTTAGTTAAATTACCAAATGGATTTGAAGTTGAGTGAGGTGAATCTTTGAATGATTATATAACCAGTTAGTTTGTTTCCTCAGTTTAGGGCTTAGTAATATGGGTTTGGATTGCGGTAAAGATTGATAGGTGGTGGTTTTATCTCCATTTTAGGCTTAGCAATCCCAGGTTTGGTTTTGTGGGAAATCCTAGAGATTATGTCTTCATTTAGGGCCTATTGACCCCTTGTTACATATTAATTTTCCACCCTTCTTAATTCTCGTCCTTGATCCTAAAGTGCCCTAAGATGACAACTGTGTAGTATATTCACCATGGAATATATAACATGATATCCCTTAAATATTAACAGAAATTTTCCTTGAAGATTTTCTGAAGAAGCTTAGCTTAAAACCTAAATTTCCGGGTCAGCTTTATTTGCTAGCTTCCTTTTTGTGCTGATGGCAAGTTGCAAGATTTTGACCTTGCACTACCAAAATGATTTTGATGGGAAAAACCACACTAAAATTTTTTCTTTTAGTGTTTCCTAAAATGGAGAAGAATATTTTTGCACTAGAAGCCTCCAGAATGACAAACTGGATATGGATTGGTGGAGATATGGTTGAGCTCTCTCATTTGGAGCTCTTGATCCTATCATTAGGGAATTTTCCCTTAAGAAGTGGGCATTCCTCCTTCCTTTATGGATCCATAGCTCTCTCTCCCTACCTGTAAATTGAATCCAATCCTTCCAGTACTCGTTGGTATTAACTAATCATTAATCCTTTGCATCCCTATACTATGATTATTCTCAATTTTCCATTTCGGAGAAGGATTTCTTGAAGAGCCTCAGTTTGGACTTTGACATCACCAAATGGAGGCCTCCAACATCAAGGCCACTGTAATAATCCCAATTAGCTTTAAGTTGTTTGGAATATTAATTTTTTCTTTTGTTAATATGATAAATGAATAAGTGGGTAGAGAGACCCATAAATCTCTTTAGTAGGAATAAAACCACTTCTAATGTGAAGGTGGATCATTGTATCAGCTGAATAAAAAACTTTTGGGTGTGAATAGGGGCTAAAGCATGTGGATAGGCTCAAGGTTGACAAAATCAACAATGCTATCATGGAGGTAGTGGACAGTTAATGGAGGACAATGCAGTTATAATGGAGGAGTGTATGGATGAGAGTAGCATATTTAATGAGTGGGACCCAAGGTGAGGAAGCTCACCAAGCATATAAGGAAGGGCATGGTAGCCATAGAAGGAATTATTATTATTTTTTATGTTTTTTCTTTTATGAATTTCTGCATGCTTCAACTGTTTAGAGGAGTTTATTTTGTTGTTTAGCACAAGGGTGTTTTCGAGCAGAAATACCACCCTCATCCTTGGGGGACTTTGAATTTCCACTTAGGAGAGGTTCGTTGAGCTCCATTTCCACTATATGGCATCAGGGAAAGCTTCATCCATTATCCATAGCACAGTAATATTTAGGATTGTGTTGTTTTATAAGGCAGTAGCATTGGAGGGTTGATAGACCAAGTTTCTGAGCTTGTTTTCTAGTTAGGGGAGAAACCCTTCAACCGGGAGATCAAAAAGGAATATCCTTGAGAATTATTCCACCATTCGGCATCATGCCAAGCATTATCCATCACCGATAGTGTAGTCTCCTTCTGAAACTACATTATTTTGTAGGGTAGTTACAGTGGAGGGTCAAGTACCCAAGATCTTGATCTTGTTTTCCAGTGAAGGGAGTAGTATTTCATCTGGAAGGCTAGAGAGGAAATGTTGCAGCCATTTTATTGTTATATCAACCATCTCCTAGCATATATTTAGTGGTATAGCGTTATTCAGCCCTAGGGATGCATTTTTCATAGTATGTATTTATGGAAACCCTTCCTGGGTTGTCTTGGAATTGTGTTTGGGAGCTTGTTACACTAAAATTTATCACCATGACATTTATTTGTCTATATGGGTTCATCATTACCTATATATTGCTCCCTTAGAGGTCCAAAATCATAAAGTTCCTAAATCAAGTCTGGGAATTGGGAAAAAACCTCATTAAAACCCTAAAAAGCCTAACTCCACACTTTTCCTATTCATTTCCTATGGTACCATGGTTTATTGCTCTAAAAACTGTGGCACATCCCGCACATTCTACTCTTTAAAACTACAGACCACCGTAAAATATAAAATAAAAAGAAAAGTAAGTTATAGAAACCCACCTGGTCAAATATTCTCTCATCTAGAGCCTTCTAGAAGCATTATCTGGTCGAGCTTCATCCCTTCCATTCATGAACCTCTATCCCTTCATAAATGGAGCTATCCCTTGGTTTTTGGAGCTAAAATACCATTATGAGAGAACTTTATCCCTTCCTTTTTGGAACTGAAACTACCTCACTTTTGCTATAAATTGGGACCATGTTTTAGTCTCATGGGTGCTTAGAACTTGGTAGTTTTGAGGTGAATTGCAGAAGAAATTATACTCTCTACATTTGGCATCATTGGCATGAGAAATATTACATACTCATCGCCATAGTTTCATGCTAATTCAAAGAGCTGGAGTCTATTCAACTGAGGAAAACGACCATTCGGGACCCTGGAAGAACCTGTACAAACATCAAGGCATGAAGGTTGTAAGGTTTCTTATTTTCATTCAAAGTTAATATAAATGGATTCTATTTTCTCATTAAGTTGCTTGTGTATCTTTTGAATAATTTAATTCTTGGATCCCTTGATCACTAAGATAGATTATTGCTTTTGAATTATCATATCTTGCAGATGCTTTTGATCCCTTTCGCTTGTCTTTGATTGCAGATCTTATATGCTGGATCAATATCTTTTGGGGCGACTGGATTGAATATCGAATGAGCATTAGAATTTAGGTAGGAGCATCTCTCCATAGTTAATTAATAATCCTTAAGCATAATGGTCTAGAGAAAATGGTATACATTTGTCTTTTTGTTTCTAGATATTCTTAGGATACTAGGGAGATCGCTCTTGTCCGCAAGAGGGATTTGTCTGTCTAACAAAATGGTGATTCCACTGGGGATATCTTGAACTTAGTTTTCTTGTGATTTTTGGTTTGATTTTGAATAAATTCTCGGAGTTTGATTAGTTCAAAATTGGGTTGGGTAAATAAATCATTAGAATCCCTGACTGTGATTCTATATTTTATTTTTTGTGTTTTTCCTACCTTCTGCACTTTTTGTTTAAAATCAGAGCGGTAGGCTCCACAAATTTTAATGTAAAACAGTGCGGTACTGCACCTTTTTCCATTATAAACTGCGGAATTCCAGAAAATTTTTGGAAAAATAAAAATTATGTTTTTAGGAATGTAATTACTTGATTCTCTGTAATTACCCTACCTTGTATTGACTGTAAAAAGTCTTCTATGAGAATTTATTTCAACAATTTTTGTCTTTGAAGTGATCTTTTCAATTCATTTGCATTTTAAGAGTGAGTTTTTGCCCTGTCTTCTTTTTGCTCTGAATAAAAAAAATTTCTATACGTCAGATAATCGGTATGTCATTTTTTTCTTGTTGAGTCATTGAACTTGTTGCAAGTCTCACTTTTAAAAAAAAATTATTTTATTTTCATTTGAAAATTGTGAAAACCTTTTTAGCTTGATAAGGTCTAAATTTCACTTTAAAACCATTATTGGATGTTTTGATTTCCTGCTGAGATATGAAGAAAATTCTTGGTTAGATTACAAACTGAGCATAAAAATCCTCAAAACTTTCAGATAGCATTCAAAATTAGAGTTTTTCTTTGGTTTTGAATTTTATGTTTTTAAAAGTTTTAGTTTTCTTTTGGGAGAAGTTTGACTCTAGTTTCTGATTTGAATGATATAAGGAATTTCATTGTGAACAAGTGATTTCTCTTCTGTGAAATTGAGTTTTAAATGAATTGTCTTCTTTTCAAAGTTTCTTTTTTATCAAAGGAAGAATTGATGTCTTAAAAGTTATTGAAATATTTCAAAACCTTCCTCTAAATAGGTTTCATTGAAAACAAATGTGTTTCTTTTCATATCAATGCATTTTAGGAAATTTTTGAGTCAGGTCATTAAACATCATCAAAGTTTCACTTCCACACCTTTTGACCTAAGAAATAGCCAAACTAAAATTAACGCTTAATTAAAATCAATCTGTAAATTTTTGTATTTTCTACGGCTCTTTTCCACCAACATAGCTCAAGCTAGTGTCTTGGAATAGGTTGTAGTTAACTTTCCAAGGAATTTCATGTAGAAATTTGAATAAATGATATATTATTCACCGAGATTCTCCTGATCACACACTATTTTAACTTCATGCACAATACAGAATCTCTTCTACCATTGACCATTACATGCGGAAATAAAATCAATTGCATGCGCACATTAAAACCATAAACATTCACACATATGAACACAGTATTTCATGGGAAAGCTTAAAGCTGAAAACCCCAACTATTTTTATATTATATGTCATAGAGATCATGTAACAATCATTGTACAAATCTCCTCACAAGCTCTCAGCACAACCTCCAATTGCTACACACTAATCAAGCTAGATCTAGAAAAACACATGCTTCCAATCTCTGCCACCTAATAGCCAACCTCTATTGCATAATCAATTTTGTAGAATGGCTCATTAAATAACTTGAACCACCTGTATTGTACTGCGCAATCCTCATGGGCTCCTCCAATCACTGGTTGTTGCAAATATGCAACAGTATAGTCACAACTGATAGTTAACCTGCTCTTTCACCTATCTCTAACACTGGTCTCCACTGAACTGTCCATGCATTGCAGTTAACTGATGTATTCTTTAGTTGATTTATGAGTTAATAATTAGTGAATTAATTAATAATTAATTGACACCACTCATCACTAGTGTATTTATCAGTTAGACTAAATACAACTAGTTCAACTAAGTTAAACCGAACACAACTCCACCAACTGTCTCATCAACTCCACCAAACTCGGCCACATGAGTTCTAACTGAAGTCAACCATGCAATAGCTCCACTTAACCTCAAAGAATAGTGTACTCCTTCGTCACTCCTATGCCACATCTCGTGCACTTAATCAAGTGCTCCAACATTAAGATAATGTTTATAGTCCAAATATTATTAAGAGCTAATAATATTCGACATATCTATTTTTAGACTGGCAATCTAAAAATAGATTCCACCCAATATGTCTAAAAATAGAAGTCCATCTACTTTTCCAACTTGACCAACCATCCACAAATAACATCCTACAACTCATAGAACATGATCCATATGTCTAAAAATAGACATAGTCTAAAAATAGACTTTGCACCAAAAATAGAATGCGGGCCCATGTAGTGAAGGCGACTTCCTTCCACTAAGCTCATCATCTTGTTGCAATCTCAACACTCCCTCTCAACAAGATAAGGATTATCTGCCACCCCTATCCTACGTCTGTGGTATTCGAATTTTCTCCTGGTGAGTGCCTTCGTCAAGATATCAGCATCCTGATCCTCCGTGGGAATATATGAAAGTAACATGATCTTCCGCTCCACACAATCTCTGATATGATACCGATCCGTGAAGCCATGCCACCTCAACTCATCCTCCTGTCTGTACCATGATCCATATCCTGATGTGCCTCTAAGATATCTCAATACATGCTTGCCCTCCTTCCAGTAGAGCTTGGTAGGCTTAACCATAGCTTGTGAAAGCTGGTTCACAGCATAGCATATGTCGGGTCGTGTATTGACCAGATACATAAGCGACCCCACCAACTGTCGATAAACAGTGCCATCCACTACCTCCACCGAAGTAGCATCCTCCTTCCTCCCTCCACTAGGAAGAGGAGTATCAACAGGCTTGCAGCCATGCATGTTGAACTTCTCCAGTATCTCCCGGGCATACTTGCCTTGAGAAACAAACAGTCCATCACTGCGCTGCCAAATTTCCAATCCCAGGAAATAATGAAGGAGGCCCAAGTCCTTCATCTCAAACTCCTTTGCAAGATCATCCTTGCATGAGAGTATCAATAGCTCATCACCTGTCAAAATCAAATCATCTACATAAAGTACAATGATCAGCAACTTACCCTCCACCACAATCTGGTATAGGTTCGGATCCGCCTCACTCTTGGAGAATCCAAGTCCGGTGAAATAACTGTCTATCCGTGTGTACCAAGCACGAGGTGCTTTTTTCAACCCATACAGTGCTCTCTTGAGTCTGCACACATGCGACTCACTGCTGAAGATCTCGAAACCTTCGGGCTGCTCTATGTACACCTCCTCCTCAATGACTCCATTGAGGAACGTAGTCTTCACATCCATCCGATGAATGTGCCACCCCATCTGCGCTGAGAGAGCAAGAATCGTCCGTATGGAAGAATACCTTGCGACAGGTGCAAAGGTTTCCTCATAATCGATCCCAACTGGGTAGGCCTTGGGCAAAAAATCTTTCTTGTACTTATCCACACTCCCGTCACCGTTTGCTTCACTTTGTAGATCCATCTTCAGCCCACCGTCGATTTCCCCTTCCTACTGGGACAACTTCCCATGTAACTGTTTCGACAATTGAATCATACTCTTCCACCATGGAATCTACCCCATGCGGGATCCTCCACAGCTTCCTTGAAAGAGGATGGCTCCGTCACGATACACTTTCTCATAAGAGCCATGTATCCAATATACCGGTCAGGTGACTGTGTCTGTCTGCACTGTGATGTAGGTGCTCCTACAATCCTCTCTGCATTTTAAGCCAGTTGCTCAGCTTTTGTAGTGCGCTTCCGCCCTCTGATTGTTGGCGTCGCATGAGTGGTCTCTTCCACTCCATGAACCTCCTCTTGTGGTTGATCCATATCTAGAGACTCATCCTTAGGAACTAATAGCTCCTCATCTGCATGTAAGTGTGAATCCCTCTCAAGCAAACACTTCATGGCTTTCTCCTCATGAAATTTGATATCCCATCACACAACAGTCTTGCGATTGTCTGGAAAATACACACAATAGTTGTGGGGTGTATCAGTGTACCCCAAATATATCCCAACCTCTGCAGTCAGCTCCAGCTTCTTCCTGGCATCCTTCGTCACATGAATGTAAACAGGTGAACCAAAAGTCCTCAAATGGGAAATATCAAGCTTCTTACCGTAAAATGCCTTCCTGTGTACTCATGACAAGTATCCCGTGAGGACAACGGTTCTGCACATATACTGCAGTATTGCTTGCCTCAGCCCAAAAGTGTATGGGAAGGCCCTGATCATGCAACATCACCCATGGAGCACCCACGATCGTTCTGTTCTTCCGCTCAGCAACCCCATTCTGTTGTGGGTTATGAGGTGCTATGAGCTCTCTTAAATTCCTTCTACGCTGTAAAAGTCCTTGAATTCGCTAGAGATGAATTCACCACCATTGTCACTCCTAAGAGCCTACACTTACTTCCTCGATTGTTTCTCAACCAGTGCCTTGAACTCACAGAACTTTGAGTATGTCTCGCTCTTCCTCTACATGAAGAAGATCCAACACTTCTGAGAAAAATCATCAAAAAATATCACATAGTACCTGTGCTTTGCTGTCGAAGCTACTGAGAAAGTTACACACACGTCTATGTGAATTCTCTCAAGGATCGTCGTGGCGCCACTATCCTTCTCGTGAAAGGTGGCTTTCACAAATTATCCCAAGGTACACCCCTTGCACTGATCTGAGTATGCAAGAGTTCCTTTAGGAATCCCAGTAGAAATCTGCCATAGTATCTTTAGAGCTCCATGGTGACCGTGGCCCAATCTCTAGTGCCACAACTCGCCATCATCTCGGCTCACCACTCCTTTTGCCTTGCCTGCAATTACTGCACAGCCATCTACCTACAATTGATAAAGGTTCTTAACTCGAACCCCTATCCTCTGGGTCTCACCAGTTTCCTTACTACGCAGGAAAGCCTTTCCCTCGCTAAAGACAACATCATATCCCTTGTCTTCTAACATCGCCACAGAGATAATATTCTTCTTCAATCCCGGAACATGCATCACTTCCTTCAATACGAAGGGTTTACCAGACTCCCTCTCAAAGGAAATGGTACCGATACCAGTCGCACTATATCTACCATCATCGCCCATCTCGATGTGCACTCCAAGATCTTTCTCATCCGCATCGCAAACAAATCCCGATCTCCCGTCTGTGAAAAGACGCACCAACGTCAAGAAACCACACCGAACCCATCACACTTGAGACCAAGCATTCGATCGTGAGAAAAATCCAGTTTCAACTATGAGGCTATGGCCTCTCCACTGGCAGATCACACTTCACTCTGCTATTTTTTTTCTTTCAGAAAATAGGTATGACAGTTTGCAAACCCAGCTAGTGACAGTGAAAGCACTTCACCTTGGACATGCCCTTCTTCTTGCCTTTCACACTGGATTGAGAAGCATGCTTCTTTCTCTTCCCCTTCTTTGCTTTGGCAGCAAAAGCACAATTTTTTTCATCAGAGTTCTTTGATGAACATCCGTCCCTGGTACTTTTCCTTATCTCCTCTTGCACAAGATCCGACCAAAGTCGCTCCCATCCTGGCAATTTCTCCCGACCATTGACAGAGTCATGATAGGAATGCCAACTCTTTGGAAGCCCAAGGAGAGCCAAGCTCACCAAGTCCTCATCATCAACATTAACCCCCACACTTCCCATCTCATCCCTGCATTGGATGAACTTCGTGAGGTACTTGGGCATACTGTCGCCTTTCTCCATTTTTATGTTTCTGAGTTTATCCTTGAGCGCCAACTTCCTCTGGTCGCTCTTGCTTTGAAATAAATATGTCAAAGCTTTCCACATCAATAATGGAGAAGCCTTACCATGAAGGCTGGACACTATGTGATCCTTCACACCTTCCAACAGAATCCTTCGACACTTTGTTGTCTTCTTTTGCCATGCGTCAAGTACGGCAGCATCACTAGAAGTAGGCTTTGGAATTTCTGCATCTATGAACTCCTTCAATCCATTGTCATCCAGCACCGCCTCCATCCTGTCCTTCCATGCAATATAATTCGAGCTGCCCTCAAGGGCATACTCCAATCACAATCCGTTGAAAGACATCTCAACTTCGACACCAAGAAAACACTGCTGCAAATTTGAATTCCACCAGCT
The DNA here is from genome assembly GCA_034641835.2 of Pinus albicaulis. NCBI lineage: Eukaryota > Viridiplantae > Streptophyta > Pinopsida > Pinales > Pinaceae > Pinus > Pinus albicaulis. The sequence goes on from CM076580.1 coordinate 1,451,637,534, forward strand.
CAAAACTCAACCACTTCAATGTTTTGCAATTGCTCCAATGATCAATATCGCTCTGATGCCATGTAGAAATTTGAATAACTGATACATTATTCACCAAGATTCTCCTGATCACACACTATTTTATCTTTATGCACAATACAAAATCTCTTCTACCATTGATCATTACATGCAGAAATAAAATCAATTGCACGCACACATTAAAACCATAAACAATCAAACATATGAACACGGTATTTCATGGGAAAGCTGAAAGCTGAAAACCCCAAATATCTGTATATTATATGTCATAGAGATCATGTAACAATCATTGTACAAAGCTCCTCACAAGCTCTTAGCACAACCTCCAATTGCTGCACACTAATCAAGCTAGATCTAGCAAAACACATGCTCCAATCTCTGCCACCTGATAGCCAACCTCTATTGCGTAATCAATGCTGTAGAATGGCTCATTAAATAACTTTAACCACCTGGCTTGTACTACGCAATCCTCATGGGCTCCTCCAATCACTGGTTGTTGCAAATATGCAACATTATAGTCACAACTGATAGTTAACCTGCTCTTTCACCTTTCTCTACACTGGTCTCCATTGAAACTGTCACCTATCACTATTTATAATTAGTGAATTAATTAATAATTAATTCACACCACTCTTCACTAGTGTATTAATCACTTAGACTAAATACAACTAGTTCAACTATGTTTACATTAGTTAAACTGAACACAACTCCATCAACTGTCTCATCAACTCCACCAAACTCTGCCACATGAGTTCTAACTGAAGTCAACCATGCAATAGCTCAACTAAACCCTAAGAATAGCATAATTCCTTCGTCGGTTCTGTGCCACATCCGTGCACTTAACTGAGGTGCTCCAAGAGAATAATATAATTTTTATAGTCCAAATATTATTAAGAGATAATAATATTCGACATATCTATTTTTAGACTGGCAATCTAAAAATAGATTTCGCCCAATATGTCTAAAAATAGAAGTCCATATATTTTTTCCGACTTGACCAACCATCCACAAATAGCATCCTGCAACTCATAGAACATGATCCATATGTCTAAAAATAGAAATAGTCTAAAAATAGAGTTTGCACCAAAAATATCCTGCCGGCCCACTTAGTGAAGGCGAATTCTTTCCACTAAGCTCATCATCTTGTTGCAATCTCAACATTTCAAACAAACAAGTAGTAAATCTTGTGGTAGGAAAATCCAATTGTAGTATGTATGCTTTGGGAAGATTCTCTTAAAGGAGTTAAGCACAAGATCATATCTGAACCAATGAGGTAATCATACCTATCTGATTGGGAAGGATAGAAGGTATGCACATATTAAAAATGGTAAACCTCGGATAGACCATTGTCGAGGTGCTTGGGGTCACTTGTCAGTAAACCTTAGATTATGTCAAGAAGCCTTCAAGGGGATTGAGCTTGTTACTCTGCCCTTGCGTGTATATCGGATCATAGACTGTCCCCTAAGGTATATTTGTTCCCGTTGGTGACCTTACTGGCCATAAAATTTAGGATTCTTTCCCAATGTGACATTGGAGGGAAGGTCCCACTATACCTAGAATAGAGTTTGGCTAGACTCACTTGGACTCTTCAGAGGGTTCTCTTCACTCGAGATGGTTTAAGTGGAGAAAATTGTATCGGTCTGGTTCATTAAGCAGGTTTTAAGGGTAACTGTTCCAGCCACCATTTCTGCATTAAAATTCTACAATGTTGGATTTCATCACCAACTAGTGTTTTTAGTGTGGGAATCTATTGTTTGTGTGTGGTTTGTTCTCTTATGTTTTCTAGGTGTGTGATCAATTTGGTTGCTTCCTTAGATATTTTAGGATTTTTATTCAAGTTTTCTTTGATTGCGTGTGATTAAAAGTATTAATCGTGGCTTAATTACCAAGACAATCACATAGAATGCAAGGGAAACCCCTTGAATATACACCAAGCCAATTAGAAAGACTTAGATCTGAAAGAGGACAAACATCAGGAACTGGATCAATATAACAGGAAGGAACATCTATAATTATTGATCCTGATTATGAAGTAGATCAACCACAAACAATAGAGTTTACTTCTCAAAAAAAATCAATTTTCGAATTAGCTGAACTTGCTTCTACAACAAGTGAATTATCATCTACTAAACCTGAAATTTCTGAGCCAAAAACTGAATGTGCTATGTCTGAAACTTCCTTAGAGTTTGTTACTCCAACCCCTGGTAATCCTAATTCACCTAGAGTGAAGAATCGGATCACAAAATATCTTCATCCGGGTCTAATTAGTATTGAAGAAGTTACTGACACTGAAGAAGAAGTAGTTCTTCCTTCACCTCAGGAAAATTTAGATCTTAGAGAACTTGAATCAATTTTTTATAGTCCTTTTAGATAAGACGATTGGTATTCTTCATTGACAAACTTTCTATAGAACGTTTGTCTGAATTATTTTCCACCCCGAATTCCATTTCCATCTACACCAAGAGTTTATATACCTCATTTAAACATGTCTAATGAGTCATCCATGTTTTCTAAATCTCCAAAAACATATTTGTATGGTGGTGTTAGTCATCAATATTTGTTACCTGTTTTTGATGACTAGCTTCCTTAACTGATTTTTTTAGAAGTTAATCTCAAACTGTCAAATTTTCATCTAGAAAACACCCCAAACAAATTTTTGTCCTCCTACCCCTCCCTGTCAGTCTATGATGAGAACAATCTCCAGTTTTCAAGACCTATCTCACTTCAGAAAAGTCTCCTTGTCTATAGCTGTCATAGCTGTGATTATCTGCTATCATTTACCCTTGTTTCTCATGCCATTCACTATCCAAAGGTTGAAAAAGTGTCTGCTACTCTATCCCTGATCATCTTTTCATATAAAAATCTGATCATTCCTAAGAAAACACTCAGAATCTGTGAAAATTGTCCCTAAGTTAGATATTGGTGTTTAGGGAGTTTTTCCTTGGCTAATATATCCTAGGCCAAAAATCCTCTGTCTAGTCCCAGTCAACCATGAATCTTTCCCTAGTTTGAAAAACAAGCCTTGATCTATCCACAGGTCGCACACCACTAAGAGGTCACTTTGTCTCATTTCAGAATAATTTCAACAAATATCCAAATCAGGAAAAGATGAGGATGTTCGTTGTCTGAAGAAATATGCTTATATCAGGCAAAATCTCCATGAAACACCAAAGGAGCTCTCCAAGGGTCAAACACATCTATTTTTACATCTTTGTAGGGATGTAATTGAATGATGATGAGTATGAAAATAAGACCAAAGGAACAAGTTCAAACAGGTCTCTCATGTTGAAAAGTTTTTCATCAATGATCAGATGGAGAGCTGTAAAGTAAAGAGCAACAAGTGTACATGTTATAAATCCAAAGGCTGCCTGAAGAGAAGAGATCATTCCTCATGTCAAATGAACACAAAATACTGAGTGATGTTGATCAGCAGTGCTCCATAATCTCCTCCAAAAGCAGTGTTTCCTAATATTTCCAAAGGGCATCATCATGTAGGGCATAAGAAGATAGCTACTTATTATGTTACCTTGAACCTAGGAGGTGAACATTAGTCAAAGGTAATTTCAATATACCTCTGAAAACACAGTCAAGGGAAAAATATAGCTAAATGATATCTAGCAGCTAAAACTCTCCATATACAAATCAATTTTCTTCTGGTTTTGTGTTCACAGTGATATTTTACAAAAGGATATATACATCTCAGAAAACGCCTCATAAAGCAAGAGGACATTAGTATTCAAGTGACTTTCACAATGATAAATTTCAAATTCCACTTTGTTTCCTATTGGCATTCTTCAGACAAACATACAGAGCAGGGTACAGTGTTGAAATAGATGAAGATTTTGTGTTTAATATAACCTCCTTCAAAGAGCAGAGGGTTAGAAAAAAATGATGGAAGCTTCTTCATATAAAAGAAGAGGGTAAAAGACACATTGTTGTGACATCCTTCACTAAAAAGCAAAGGGTCAGCATGTTTGTAAGTAGCTTCAGGAGCTGTTTTGCGCCACCTCCTCCAAAGATTTCAAAGGATGCATCACCAGGATTGATTGATTTTTTGTTTGAAAGGTTTCTGTTGATAAGAAAAGTTGAGAAAATAGTGGTGAAACAAATTAAAGTTCATAGGTTGAATGGCCTTTTCACATCAAAATCCTAGGAGTGACATGATGGTGTTAAAAGGCCTCTGTTTTTCTATTTATAAAAGCCTCCTTCAAAGTATAATCTAAGGGTGGAGTTTTTGACTAAGAGCAGCCTCATCTAAATGGCCAAGGAGGTAGACCAAGCTTGGTTTAAAAATGACTTCTACAGACTAATATAAAGAGACATTCACACAGAGGGTTCATGTTGAAAAAACATTTTTTATGGTTTATCAAAAGTACTCCCTCCAAGTGATGAATAAAGGGAGAGCGCCAAAGGTTACTTTTCCAGCTCATTTAAAGGACAGTGGGCACATTGTTAAGATAGGTGAACTATCATTGTTTGAAGGCCTCATTCATCATCAGCTAAGGGCCCAATAATGATTCTAAATGAGCATGAGCGGTCACATTTGCAAGGATTTTCTTCAGGACAAATAGAAGGTGTATACATAGTCAAGAGAAAGTGTTAATAAAAAGTGCCTAACATATAAATTCAAGTTTCAAGTTGAAATACCACCTTCGAAAAGACAGTATGGCCCAGTGTCTGATAAAGGTAATTTTTTTTATGTTTTAGAGGACTCCTTCATCATACAGATAGAGAAAACACATGGTTTAAAATACATACTTTACTTCATAAAAAATGGGTTTATATAGTGGTTTTAAAAGACTGCAGTAGTAATTTTCATATAAACCTCCATCAAATGATAAGAGACCGAATCTAGGCTGACACAAGCAGTTTACATTATGATATATTTTCTTTAGAGGATAAGTGCAGATGTCAATTCTTGAGGGGAAACGTTAAAAAGGACCATGGAGGACACAAGGCCAGATAAAGAGGAGTTTCTGTGGTTGAAAAGGACATCCCAGCAGAGGATCAAAAACACATTTTAAATAACCCCTTTCACAACAAACAGAGGTTAAAAAAATTATCAGAGTTAATATAACGTGTGGAAATATTTTTTGCAGTAACAATCAAAGTTGAAGACATCAATTCCTTGTCAAAAGCTTTCTTCCAAATAAGCAAAAGGCTAATTGCCGAGGGTGAATTTTAGTTTGAAAAAGGGTTTTTCAAAAGAGAAACAAAGTTTGAGAATCTATACATTTTAAAAATATCTTCTAAATAACCAACAAAGGAGATACCACTATGGAAGATATGTTCAGGTTTGTGTAGGAGTACACCTTGCCAAAGGAGACAAACTGGTTAGAATAAGGGAAAAAGGTTAAGCCCTTGGCATAAAATGAAGTCACTTTTTCAAAACACAAAGTGCTGAAGCTTAAAAAGGGTTTTTTGATTTTTTTTTAAAAGGGAAAAGGTGTTTGAAGGCCTCACAAGGCATAAGAAATCTATAGAAAATGTTCATTGTCATTTTGCAAACCATGTCATGGAGGAAAGAACGATTTTCTTTTTAGAACATTTGAACTCTTTGAACACGCAGTGCGGCTGTAACATTGCATGGCATGCTTGTAGGTGCCTGCCATATAACTTTTCACATATCACAATGCACCTATGTGGTTTTGTGACGCGCCTATGCCCAGCGCCCAAGGCTGACCCGACAGTTAAAACGTGGCGCGTTTGCTCGTTTAGGCCTTCCCGGCCCAGCGCCCGGCCTGAACGTGGCGCCCTTGCATTTTTTTCTTCCATCCAAGTGTCAAAGCTATGAACAGAGTTCCTTCCACCTGCCTTGTCTCCTCTCTCTTTCCATTTTTCTTCTCTTTCCATTACAATTTTCATACTCACCTTCTGCACGCCCATTTTTAACCTGCCCGGGCCACCTCTGAACGGCCCGGCGCGTGGGCCACTCCTGAACGTGGTTTCTGCCTGCCTAAGCCAATACTAGAAAGACCCCTCAAAGGTGTTGAAGACAGAATTATTACACAAAGAAGTCATCTCCAACTACAGGTAAAGACATACAAAGAGGTATTTATATGTTTTGACCAGAAGTTTTGATTTAAAGATATGTTTGAAAATCAAAAATTCTAAAGAAGAAGATTAGTAAAAGGAGGCTAGAAGTCTGTTAGTTTGTAAAGGACATGTTTGAAAAACCAAGAAGCTAAACATAGGGCTTGTTGTTTGAGTAGTTAAGGGAGAAAAACACAGTTACTCTTAAACAATGTCATGTTTATTTAGAGACAAAGGGGCTTATTGATAGTTTGAAAGAGTTTTTAGTAATTAAGAGAAAAAGAGCACAGTTTGCTCTCAAAACATATGTTGTTTTCCAGCCTAGGAAATAACAGAGATTTCAAAAGAAGGATAGTAATTTTCAAAAGAGGAAATATAGCCCTTTTCAAGGATACCCTGTTTGTTTAAACATCACAGAGAAACAGTGATAAAGAAAGGCTTGTTATCTGTTTTAGAGGAGCCTCTTAAACAGTGATTTCAAAGAAAGAAACCTAGTTATTTTCAAGAAAACCATCTTTGCCAGAAATCAAGGAGAAATAGTAATTAAGGGAGGAAAGGGTGGTTATCAGTTTAAAAGGAGTCTCTCAAACAATGATTTCAATAAAAAAACAGTGATTGAGGGGAAAAGAATTTTAGTGTCAAAGAAAAAGAAAACCTGTTGTCAAAGTTATAAATATTATTAAAAGGCCTTGTTTTCTCACAACACAGTTCATAAGAAGTGTATTTGTTTTCTTTTGAACAAGAAACCTTTTTGCCAACTAAGGAAAAAAACATTTCTTTGAGAAGAGACCTTTTTAAGTGATCATTTCAAAGTCTTGTTTTGATAAGTCAGTAAGGGGTATCAAAATAAAAAATGCCTCCAAAGAAGGATAGCAGAAGTGGGTATCACAATAGGTATGAGCCTATTACAACTCAGGAGGTGAATGAATCCCCTTCAGTACTCTTCAGTTTTCATGAAGTAGGGTGCTTGGATTTTTGCCAAAAAGTCCAAGAAGTAAAAAGTCACCCTCCTTTGACACATTTGTTTGCTTTGAGGCTGCAAGAAGGGAAAATTCACATCACAGGTCTGGACTTCAAAATCACTCCTAGGGCTATCTCCAAAGAAACTAAGATCCCATATATAGGAGAAAAGTGGTTCAAACAAGAATATCTAGATCTGAATCACTATAAACCCTTTCTAAAACTAGACCATCAGGATTCTTACCAAGCTATTTTCCCTTTTTATCACTTATTGAGTAGCTATGTCCCCCTCATGAAAGTAATCATGAAGTATTTCACATGTGAAGGGAGGTTTTCCCGGATTTATGCCTATCACATCAGGATTCTTATGCATTTCACAAGAACTTAGTTGTTGAACCTACCTTTATTCCTCTACAGAAGCATTGACAAGATGGCCTCTACTATCCAAAATAAGCCTTCCACTCAACAAAAAGCTTGTTTGTTTCATCATTCCCTTATCAAGATCATCATCCTCCATCAATTTAAGAAAAAGGGAGTTTCTTGGGACTCTTTCATCTCCCATCCAGATTTTACTATGGCCTCTTCATCTCATGGCGCATCTCATGCACCTCCCTGACCACACACTCACCACATCTCTCCCTCTTCTAGTCAATCAACTCATAAAAGGAAAAAATCCCCTATGATTGAGAGTGAAAAGGAGAAATCTAAGCAAAGTAGTGATGACGAAAGGAAAAGTGACAAGAAGCAAACTAGTGATGATGAGGGACAAAGTAAAGAATCTAAACATGTCAGTGAGGAAGAAGGATATGATGGCAAGCATGAAAAAAATGATGGTGAGCATAGCAGTCATGAAGAGAAACATTATGGTAGCCAACATAGCAGTAATCATGAGGGTGATGAGGGAAAAATAGTGAAGGTAAAGAACATGGAATTCATGCAGAAAGCAGTGACAGAGATGAACAACATAGCCCTCAAGCAAGCAATGATGATGGCAAGAAAACACCAAACAGTGAGCATTCCGAAGGGGGCATCATGGAGCAAAAATATCAAAACAGTCCTAAGGGCAACCAAGACCAAATCAAGGACCAATTTCATCAAGTGAAAGTAATGAAACTTCCTCTCTCTTCTCCTCAACACAGCCAAGAGCATGTGCTAGCTGCTTCTCCTAGGCAAGGGGCCATGACTCTTCCTCCAAAAGTGGCGAATCCTAGAAACACTAGATATGCAAAGAAGTAGAGGAAAACTACCTAATAAGAGTATTTTTGAATTACCAAAGAGGAATAGGACCAAGAAGTCTATCCAAGGAAAGTGGAAAGAAAAAGAGGAACAACAGGAGAGTAGTCATGAAAAGGAAAGGGAGTTTGACATCATACAGATAGATAGTGATGATAGGGATGATGAAGCTAGAATTCTTGAGGCTCTTTTTCAAAACAAAGAAGCCCAAATTCATGACTTAGAAGCTGATCTAGAAAGGTCAAAAGACCTCATACATGTCCTACAGATGCAAAACAAACAAATGAGTGGTCAAATGGTAGTTATGAGGCCCAGGCTTTCAAATACCAAAGGGAAGCCTACAAAGCACAAGTCAAGCTTGAAGAGCTTATGGGTGAATTTCATGATATTGAAGAAGAAGAGCAGCCAATGAGAAAGAGGCCTAGGACTATGGGTCTCAAGAAAGCTTTGGAGAAAAAGAAGGAAGAAGAGGCAGGCCTTGTTCGATCTTATCCTATCACACAATTGCTTGCCCAAGAAATAGAAAATGATAAGGAATCATGGCTTGAAAGGGCCAACAAGAATTTAGAGGATAAATTAAAGAAAGAAAACAAAGACTTGAGTCTACAAAGGAAGATGACCAGTCACTACAAGAAGTTGAACCAATTTGCCCGAAGAAAGCTCAAACTTGCTCAAGAAAGGCTCAAAGTTGCCCGAAAGAGGTGCCCAGTAGAAAAAGTGGATAAAGGCATACCAGGGCTTGAAATATTGTCCTCAGCTTCCTTACATGATTCTAAGAACCCATAAGGGGCTTTCTTGCCAAAATTGAGTGAATTTTGACATGATTTTGTTTTTTGTCTTTTTTGGCCCTAATTGCACATTTTTCAAGGTGTTGCCATGGGTGCTAGGAGCATCCTCAACTCATGAAAGTAATTTTTTTGGATGGAATAAATTTGGGGGCATATACTCAAAAAATTTCTGATCCAAAGGAGGTGTTTTGGTCCCCGAAAGAGGCGAAAAGCAGTTATTTTTTAACTTTCTGCCTTACATATCAGCAAGGGCTATTTTTTTGGTGTTTTTCACTCAGTTTTGTTTTTAACAGACTTTCCAGCATCAGTTTGGGAAAAATAAAGTATTTCCAGAAAGTAGACATATAGGGCTTTTCAACGAGCCATCACAGGCCTCATTTCGACATCAGAAAGTCCCTCAAAAGTCCTCCACAAGAAAGGAAATTTTCCAGCTGCTACATTCTTGTAGCATTTTGGCAAAAAAGGCAGATTTCTGAAGATGCTCATCCAAATGTGCATTAAGCCTTTTTAAGCCATTTTCAGTCATGAAAAGTCAAATTTATTTCCATTTTTAGCATTTTATAGATATTTTTGAAGATATTTTGTGCCTTCGGCTTTGCAAAGCCTCAAGGATAAAATTAGATATTTGCAATAGGCCAATGGCCTTCTGGATGCTCTTGGATAGTTTCTTTCTCTTTAGCCTATATATTCCAAGATATTTCATTGTATCAAGAGGCTGAACTTGATGTTATAGAGAAATACATGATATTACAAGCTTTGAAGAAATACTTTGCCTAATGAAGTGGATGATTTCTTGTTTGTCTTGGATGGTGGAAGAGAATTGTTTATAGGATTCCATGGCTTCGTGAATGGTATAGTGTTCCTTATCTGTTATTTTTTCCTTAGTTTATCATACATGTTTTCATGCTTCTTGCTTGCTGTAGTTCAGTAAAGAATAGATTTGAGACATGCCCATGGAGGCACCTCAAGTTTCCTGATTCACTACAGCTTCTATGTTTTTCTTCTTTCTTAGTTATGTCAAAGAATTCTTAACTGCTCTTTGATACCCTAAGAACTTGTTATCAATTTCATTAATGTTTATTATGTATGCTATCTAGTATGATTCACGGTATTCTCTGCTTACTCATAGCTATCCAAAACCCCATCACTGAAACCTTTCTCTAAATATTTGATTGTCCTAGTTAAACCAAAGAGGTCTTGTTTTGATCTTACCCTTTGCCCATGCTCTATAATCTTAGTTCAAAGTTCCTGATAGCTCAAAATATGATTTTTAGGAGTTCCCTCTTCATAGATTGAGTTTTTTTTCTAACTTATTTTTTTTCCCAAAAGTCTGAAGGTGATTTTCCCAAAGTTATAGGGTATTATACTTCTATGTATCACCTGAATGTTTATTTTAAGCATATATCAGTTTGAGTTTCATTTATAGTGATTAATGGTTAGCCCTACCACATGGATGTTTTTTGTAAAAATATTTGTGCTTAAAACTTCTTTGTATTTCACAAACTTAGTGTCCATCTCATTTCATTTCACCTAAAATAATCCATTTATCTCGACCAAATCGGCCCTGTAATATACCTTGTCCACCCTTTGAGGCAGTCTTGACCTTATCAACCCCATAGCCCAATTGATCTGACAAAATTTTGATCTAGTTATCCTTTGATCAGTTCTCCCTCAAAAAACCTAAAACAAACCAAAACATAATTAACAAATAGCCTAAAATCAGATACATAGAAATCAAACAAGTTTACATCCTTTGCACAAATAGAGAGAGACCTCTCTGAGTCCAGGAAGGCTAGGTCCTTGGGGTCCAAAGTTAGTTTGATGTTACCCTGTCACTTTGCTTGCCAATCTTCCAAATCACAGGACCCTAACATGATGGCGATCACAGTGGGACCTTGAGTTAAAGCATCCTAGGTATCCCTTAGGAACTCTCAAAGTCTTAGACAAACTTATAAAACTTAACTGTTGTCTGAAGAGTAGAAACTAGATCTTTCACCATCCTACCAAATGATGATTCAATTATAGGAAACTCTTACAAACCTCAGGGTTGCATATAAAAACTCAGAAAAAACCCAAAAAACATCCTTAGATTGGCTTTTATCTATTATTGGTGGTGGACCATACACATATACCCTCAAAACAACTAAAAAAATCCACCTAGCAACTCCACTAGCCTCCAGTAGACATGTTACTCCACTAGTCCTTATAAAATCTCCTAGAATGCATTGAGAAATCCCAATCATGCTGATGGTGGACAGAAAAGTTCAAATCTTCCACCTGGTGACTCCACAACCCTCATTAGACCAAAATACTCCACTGGTAGAGAAATTTACACTGGTTGAAAAGACACAGTGACACTTTCTAATTAACAAATATGGATCCAAGGATACAAAGGAGATATGCTCTGATGAATAGAAATCAAATCCCTGGTTTCCCACACAAAATGCCTGAAATAAATTGGATGAAAAACCTACCTATCTTTCGAGATGCAAAAGGTTGATGACCCCTTGTTACACCTCATCAAATTTCATATACACATATGGAGGTTGAAGGTTGAATGGCATGAGGACTGCCTCATGAAAATTTTTATGGCAACATTAGAAGATAAGGCGAGAAATTGGTATGAATGGCTAGAACTTGGCATCTTGTTTTCTTTGAAGGATTTCCAAAAAGTATTTTATAAACACTGTATAAGCCGTTTTCCATCTCTATCATTGGCTGAAAATTGTTGTGATCAATCTAAAGACCTCATACAACACCTTGTGAACATTGATGAAGACTTAGGAAATTGGCATCCTGAGGATCTATTAGAGGAGATTCATGCTTTTCATACTCAAGATAACCATCTTGGTAGCCAAGAAGAGTTGATTGAGGATGAAATCAAATCTAAAATGGAAGAAGAATCAAAACCTTTAGGATATATACCCTTATGCTTTAATTCATTTCAGATTTTGAAAGGAAATTTGCATCCTAAAGATCTCTTAGCTGTCATTCAGGAAACCCTTGCTCAAGTTAACTCTCACGTAAATCAAGAAAATATGGTTGAAGATGAAATCAAATCTGAAATGGAGGAAAAATCAAAACTTGTAGGATCTCTACCTTTATGCTTTGAGTCATTTGAGCTCATACGAGAAAATTGGCCTCCTGAAAATCTATCCGAAGCAACTCATGAATTACATGCTAACCATCCTCAACATCACAAAGAATTGGTTGAAGATGAAAACAATCAAGAAATGAAATAAAACCCATAGGATCTCTCTAAAGGCACAAGTGATGATTCATCATCTCTCATAAGTGAAGCCCAAAAAGACATTCATCCTCCAAATTAGCTTTCCCAAGAGAAAGAGGATTATTGTAGTTATATCCAAAGAGAGATAAAAATGCCTCCCTTTTTAACTGAAGAGGAGATATATCAGCTCATAAACATGCAGACAACCTCTAAAACTTCATATGAACAATTTTTTTTTGATCTTTCTCCTGCTAATCTTGCATACCATAAGTCAAAAAATAGATTTGTAAATCAATTTGAAGAGAAGCAATCTGATAGTCCAATATGCATGGCTGGTGACATTACTTATATTAATGATTCTCCAAGGTTTGATCAATATGTTGATGTTTATGATATCCAAACAGAAACTAACCTTGCAGAGCAATCAACAATTGATTTGTGGGATGAAGTTCATTACCATCAGGTTTAAAAAAGTAAGCAGCCAATACAGGTCACCTATGACACTGATGAGGAGAGCCTTGAGATTTTAGAAGTAAGTAAAGAGTCTCTGACTCTTTGCTCTACTTCACTTCAGTCCATCAGAAATAAAGTTCACATAATTGGAAATTAGCAATCTTTCAGCTTTGATGATGAGGTTGAGGAGGATGATGAAATTCTTGAGCATGTTGTAAATGAGAAGCCTTTTCTTCAAATGGTTGAGGAAATCATTTTGGACATGGAATCCTCCTTAAATCCATATTTGCACCCACCAAGTTCCATTGAGTTACAAATTTCATATGAAGAAATAAAGGTTGATAATCATGTAAGGGTGGTCACACTATCCTCTCAAGAGGATTTACTGCCAAAGTGTATCCTTGCTCGTCAACATGATGACCTTCACATAGTTTTCAGTCCACTTAATCAAAACACATCAGCTTGGAAAGAAGACTACACTGCAATATATGATGAGTCTGACAATTCAAGTGATCATGAGCAAGGGGAAGATTTTGTTTCCCAAAAGAGTCCCAAATATAGCCAAGTGGAAGAAAGAGTAGTCCTGAATGAAGCCTATATATCAAATCCTCTAGATCAGGTATTATTCCAAGATCCATTTGTTGTTTTCCTTGAGAAATCTGAAGGAGTAGTGTGTTCCGCCCAGAACAGTCTGTTGCAAAGAGTGAGAAAAATTTTAGGCACTATTGTTCGAAAACAAGCAAAGTGGAGGTGGCCTTTTCATTTCTTCAACACTCTAAAAAATCTGAAACTAAATCCCTCATGGAATCATCTTCTTGATTGGATTTGTTGGAAAATATATTTCAATAAATGAATGTATGTTGTGTATAGGTTAGATTAGGATAGATAGATAGGTGTGAAAAATAAGCTCAGCCTTGTGAGCATCTTTTTAGTTCTAGATTGTTTGAGGAAAAAGTAAAAAAACAGAAAATACAAAAATAGTAGAAAAGTAGAAAAAGAGGGCAGTTTGTAAAGAAATGGTACAACCCCATACCCAAAAACATAGTCATGCTCAAAGTGCGCAAGTATGAATGCCACTTCTAGTGCTCAAAAGATATCTTGTTCAGTTATATAGCCTAATCATAACTGAACCTGTTTTAAATTGATTGCTGATAAGTTAGTGAAAGAAGTGATAGTCAAAATGTGTAATCTTGACTTGTCAAAGAAAGTAGATTAGGAAAAGATACTGGTTCCACACACTCAAAACAAAACCAAAGAGGAAAACGGGGATGAAAAACAAACTATGTATCCTAGCCCTAGTTTTTCTAAATCTCATTTCATGCAAAATAATATTTGTGTGCAGCTTGTCTTTTATGCCACAAACACATAACAAATCAGACTGTCTAATCCTGATTTGGTCATTTTTCAATTTCATGTTTTAGTGTAGTGAATGAAATCCTATCAAACATCTTAATCTTGACAATCAATCTAGCATAGGTAGAGAATAAAAGGAGTTCATTAGTTTAATATGAACTCTCGAAAGTTATAAGTGTAGAGTTAGATAGTTTTGTTTTCCAAAAAAATATCATGTCAAAGGGCCGCAAGTCAAAATGCACCTAAAGAAGAAAAAATGTTAGGAAATATAGTTGGGTAGGTAGAGATGACTTTGATACTAATCATGCTATCAATTTTTAGAAATAGCATCTAGAAAGAAATAAATTCACACCAATGGATAAGGCACTGGTTTTCACAAGCCAGAGATTTTCAATTCTAGACACCTCCTGAAAAGGAGCTGCCCTCCCCAAATGGACCCACTATTAGTCATCAGTATTTTTTACCTATTGTTGATGACTAGTTTCCTTAGCTGAGTTTTCTAGAAGCTAATCTCAAACTATCAATTTGTCATCTAGAAAACACCCCAAACAAATTTTTTTCCTCCTACCCCTTCCTGTCATTATATGATGAGAACAATCTCCATTTTTCAAGACCTATCTCGCTTCAGAAAAGTCTTCTTGTCTATAGCTGTCATAGCTGTGATTATCTGCTATCATTTACCTTTGTTTCTCATGCCATTCACTATCCAAAGGTTGAAAAAGTGTCTAATACTCTATCCCTGATCATCTTGTCATATGAAAATATGATCATGTCTAAGAAAACACTCAGAATCTATGAAAATTGTCCCTAACTTAGATAGTGGTTTTTAGGGAGTTTTTCCTTGGCTAAGATATTCTAGGCCAAAAATCCTCTGTCTAGTACCAGTCAACCATGAATCTTTCCCTAGTTTCAAAAACAAGCCTTGATCTATCCATAGGTCTCACACCAATAAGAGGTCACTTTGTCTCACTTCAGAAGAATTTCAACAAAGATCCAAATCAGGAAAAGATGAGGATGTTCACTGTCTGAATAAATATTCTTAGATCAGGAAAAATCTCCATGAAACACCAAATGAGCTCTCCAAGGGTCAAAAGCATATATTTTTACATCTCTGTAGTGGTGTAACTGAATGATGATCAGTATGCAAATAAGAGCAAAGGGACAAGTTCAAACAGGTTGTTGAAAAGTTTGCATCAATCATCAGCAGTGCATCCAAGGGTGGAGTTTTTGACTAAGAGCAGCCTCATCTAAATGGCCAAGGAGGTAGAAAAATATTGGTTTAAAAATGACTTATGCAGACTAATATAAAGAGACATTCACATAGAGGGTTCATGTTGAAAAAACATTTTTTATGGTTTATCAAAAGTACTCCCTCCAAGTGATGAATAAAGGGAGAGCGCCAAAGGTTACTTTTTCAGCTCATTTAAAGGATAGTGGCCACATTTTTAAGATAGGTGATCTATCATTGTTTGAATGCCTCCTTCATCATGAGCTAAGGGCCCAACAATGATTCTAAATGAGAATGAGCGATCACATTTTCAAGGATTTTCTTCGGGACAAATAGAAGGTGTATACACAGTCAAGAGAAAGTGTTAATACAAAGTGCCTAATAGATAAATTCAAGTTTCAAGTTGAAATAACACCTTTGAAAAGACAGTATGGCCTAGTGTCTGATAAAGGTAATTTTTTTTTATGTTTTAGAGGACTCCTTCATCATACAGACAGAGAAAACACATGGTTTAAAAGACCTCCTTTACCTCACAAACAGTGGGTTTATATAGTGGTTTTAAAAGACTGCAATAGTAATTTTCATATAAACCTCCATCAAATGATAAGAGAATGAATATAGGTGGTCAAAAGCAGTTTATATTATGATATATTTTCCTCATAGGATAAGTGCATATGTCAAGTTTTGAGGGGCAATGTTAAATAGGAGCATGGAGGACACAAGGCCAGATAAAGAGGAGTTTCTGTGGTTGAAAAGGACATCCCAGCAGAGGATCGAAAACACATTTTAAATAACCCCTTTCACAACAAACAGAGGTTAAAAAAATTATCAGAGTTAATATAAGGTGTGGAAATATTTTTTGCAGTAACAATTAGAGTTGAAGACATCAGTTCCTTGTCAAAAGCTTTCTTTCAAATAAGCAAAAGGCTAATCACCGAGGGTGAATTTTAGTTTTAAAAAGGGTTTTTCAAATGAGAAACAGAGTTTGAGAATCTATACATTTTAAAACTCTCTTCTAAATAACCAGCAAAGGAGAGACCACTGCGGAAGATATGTTCAGGTTTGTGTAAGAGTACACCTTGCCAAAGGAGACAAACTGGTTAGAATAAGGGCAAACAGTTAAGCCCTTGGCATAAAATGAAGTCACTTTTTCAAAACACAAAGTGCTAAAGCTTAAAAAGGGTTTTTTGATTTCTCTAAAAAGGGAAAAGGTGGTTGAAGGCCTCACAAGGCATAATAAAGCTTGAGCAAACGTTCATTGTCATTTTTGAAACCAAGTCATGGAGGAAAGAACGATTTTTTTTTAGAGCATTTGAACTCTTGGAATGCACGGCGCACCTATAACATTGCGCGGCACGCCTACAGGTGCCTTCCATATAACTTTGCACACAGTGCGACACGCCTGTGCTCGGTGCCCAGGGCTGACCCAACAGTTCAAACGCGGCGCGTTTGCTCGTTCAGGCCTGCCCGGCCGAGCGCCCAGCCTGAACGAGGCACCCTTGCAATTTTTGCTTCCATCCAACTGCCCAAGCTGTGAACAAATTTCCTCCCACCTGCCTTGTCTCCTCGCCCTTGCCATTTTTCTTCTCTTTCCATTACAATTGTCATACTCACCTTCTGCATGCCCATTTTGGACCCGCCCAGGCCACCTCTGAATGGCCCGATGCCCGAGCCACTCCTGAACGTGGTTTCTGCCCGCCTGGGCCAATACTAGAAGGAGCCCTCAAAGGTTTTGAAGACAAAATTCTTACACAAAGAACTCATCTCTAACTACAGCTAAAGACATATAAAGAGGTATTTATATGTTTTGACCAGAAGTTTTGATTTAAAGATATTTCTTTGAAAATCACAAATTCTAAAAAAGAAGATCAGTAAAAGGAGGCTAGAATTCTGTTAGTTTGTAAAGGACCTGTTTGTCAAACCAAGAAGCTAAACATAGGGCTTGTTGTTTGGGTAGTTAAGGGATAAAAACACATTTACTCTTAAACATTGTCATGTTTATTTAGAGACAAAGGAACAATATTTAAGAAGGGGCTTATTGACAGTTTGAAAGAGTTTTGAGTAATTAAGAGAAAAGGAGCACAGTTTGCTCTCAAAACATATCTTGTTTGCTAGCCTATGAAAGAACAAAGATTTCAAATGAAGGACAATAATTTTCAAAAGAGGAAATATAGCCTTTTTCAAGGATACCCTGTTTGTCTAAACATCATTGAGAAAAAGTGATAAGGAAAGGCTTGTTATCAGTTTTAGATGAGCCTCTTAAATAGTGATTTCAAATAAAGAAACCGAGTTATTTTCAAGAAAACCCTCTTTGCCAAAAATTATAGAGAAACAATAATTAAGGGAGGAAAGGCTGGTTATTAGTTTAAAAGGAGTCTCTAAAACAACGATTTCAATAAAAAAATAGTGATTGAGGGGAAAAGAATTTTAGTGTCAAAGAAAAAGGAAACCTTCTGTCAAAGTTATAAATGTTACTAAAAGGCCTTGTTTGCTCACAAATAGTTCATAAGAAGTGAATTTGTTTTCTTTTGAACAAGAAACCTTTTTTCCAACTAAGGAAGAAAACGGTGCTTTGAGAAGAGACCTTTTTCAGTGATCATTTCAAATTCTTGTTTAGATAAGTCAGTAAGGGGTATCAAAAGAAAAAATGCCTCCAAAGAAGGACAACAGAAATGGGTATCACAATAGTTATGATCCTATTACAACTCAGGAGGTGAATGAAACCCCTTCAATACTCTTAAATTTTCATGAAATAGGGTGCTTGGATTTTTGCCAAAAAGTCCAAGAAGTAAAAAATCACCCTCCTTTGACACATTTGTTTGCTTTGAGGCTACAAGAAGGGAAAATTCACATAGCAGGTCTGGACTTCAAACTCATTCCTGGGGCTATCTCCAAAGCAACTAAGATCCCCTATATATGAGAAAAGTGGTTCAAACAAGCATATCTAGATCTGAATCACTATAAACCCTTTCTAAAACCAGACCATGAGGATGCTTGCCAAGCTATTTTTCCTTTTTCTCACTTATTGAGCAGCTATGTCCCCCTCATGAAATTCATCATGAAGTATTTCACATGTGAAGGGAGGTTTTCCCAGATTTATGCCTATCACATCAGGCTTCTTATGCATTTCACATGAACTCAGTTGTTGAACCTACCTTTCTTCATCTACAGAAGAATTGACAAGATGGCCTCTAATATCCAAAAGAAGCCTTCCGCTCAAAAACAAGATTTTTTTTTCATCATTCCCTTATCAAGTTTATCATCCTCCATCAACTTGAGAAAAAGGGAGTTTCTTCGGACTCTTTCATCTCCCATCCATATTTTACTATGGCCTCTTCATCTTCTAGCCCATCTCATGCGCCTCCCTCAACACCCACTCATCATGTCTCTCCCTCTTCTATTCAATCCACTCCTAAAAGGAAAAAATTCCCTATGATTGAGAGTGAAAAGGAGAAATCTAAGCAAAGCAGTGATGGGGAAAGGCAAAGTGACAAGAAGAAAACTAGTGATGATGAGGAACAAAATAAAGAATCTAAACATGACAGTGAGGAAGAAGGATATGATCGCAAGCATGAAAAAAAAGATGGTGAGCATAGCAGTCATGAAGAGAAACATGATGGCAGCCAACACAGCAGTAAGCATGAGGGTGATGAGGGGAAAAATAGTGAAGGTAAAGATCACAATAGTCATGAAGAAAGCAGTGACAGAGATGAACAAGACATCCCTCAAGCAAGCAATGATGATGGCAAGAAAACACCAAATAGTGAGCATTCCAAAGGGGACAGCATGGAGCAAAAATATCAAAACTATCCTAAGGGCAGCCAAGACCAAATCAAGGACCAAGTTGAGAAAGTGAAAGTAATGAAACCTCCTCTCTCTTCTCCTCAACACAGCCAAGAGCATGTGCTAGCTGCCTCTCCTAGGCAAGGGGCCATGACTCTTCCTCCAAAAGTGGAGAAGCCTAGAAACACTAAATCTGCAAAGAAGAAGATCACTCTAGTAGTGACTAGCAGTGTCACAAGAGCGCTAGGAAGTAGAGGCAAACTGCCTAAGAAGATTATTGTTGAATTACCAAAGAGGAAGAGGACCAAGAATTCTATCCAAGGCAAGGGGAAAGAAAAAGAGGAACAATAGGAGAGTATTCATGAAAAGGAAAGGGATTTTGACATCATACAGATAGACAGTGATGATGGGGATGATGAAGCTATAATTCTTGAGGCTCTTTTGCAAAACAGAGAAGCCCAAATTCATGACTTAGAAGCCAATATAGGAAGGTCAAAATACGTCATACATGTCCTATAGATGCAAAACAAACAAATGAGTGTTTGAATCGCAATTTATGAGGCCCGGGCTTTAAAATACCAAAGGGAAGCCTATAAAGCACAAGTAAAGCTTGAAGAGCTTATGGGTGAATTTGATGATACTGAAGAAGAAGAGCAGCCAATGAGAAATAGGCCTAGGACTACGGGTCTCAAGAAAGCTTTGGAGAAAAAGAAGGAAGAAGAGGCAGGCCTTGTTTGATCTTATCCTCTCACACAATTTCTCGCCCAAGAAATAGAAAATGATAAGGAATCATGGCTTGAAAGGGACAACAAGAATTTATAGGATAAATTAGAGAAAGAAAATAGAAACTTGAGTCTAAAAAGGAAGATGACTAGGCACTACAAGAAGTTGAACCAATTTGCCTGAAGAAAGCTCAAACTTGCTCAAGAAAGGCTCAAAGCTGCCCGAAAGAGGCACACAGTAGAAAAAGTGGAGAAAGGCATATCAAGGCTTGAAATATTGGCCTCAGCTTCCTTACATGCCTCTAAGAACCCATAAGGGGCTTGCTCACCAAAATTGAGCAAATTTTGACATGATTTTGTTTTTTGTGTTTTTTGGCCCTAATTGCACATTTTTCAAGGCGCTGCCATGGGTGTTAGGAGCATCCTAAGCTCGTGAAAGTCAATTTTTTGGATGGAATAAATTTGGGGGCAGCTACTCACAAATTTTAAGATCCAAAGGAGGTGTTTTTCTCCCCCAAAAAGGCGAAAAACAATGATTTTTTAACTTTCTGCCTCACATATCAGCAAGGGCTACTTTTTTGGTTTGTTTCACTTAGTTTAGTTTTTGAAAGAATTAATAGCATCAGTTTTCAAAAAATAAAGTAGTTCCAAGAATTAGACATCCAGGGCTTTCCAATGACCCATCACAGGCCTCGTTTTGAGATCGGAAAGTCCCTCAAAAGTCCTCTACAAGACAGGCAATTTTCTGTTGCCATGTTCCTATAGCATTTTGGCAAAAAAGGCAGATTTCTAAAGATGCTCATCCAAATATACGTTAAGCCTTTTTTAGCCATTTTCAGTCATGAAAATTCAATTTAACTTCCATTTTTAGTATTTTATAGATATTTTTGAAGATATTTTGTGCCTTCAGCTTTGCAAAGCCTCAAGGACAAAATCAGATATTTGCAATAGGCCAATGGCCTTCTAGACGATATTGGATAGTTTCTTTCTCTTTAGCCTATATATTCCAAGAGATTTAATTGTATCAAGAGGCTAAAATTGATGTTATAGAGCAATACATGATATTACAAGCTTTGAAGAAATACTTTGCCTCATGAAGTGGATGTTGTCTTGTTTGTCTTGGATGGTGGAAGAGGATTGTTTGTAGGATTCCATGGCTTGGTGAATGGTATAGTGTTCCTTATCTGTTATTTTTTCCTTAGTTTCTCATACATGTTTTCATGCTTCTTTCTTGATGTATGTCAGTAAATAATAGATTTGAGACATGCCCATGAAGGCACCTCAAGTTTCTTAATTCATTACAGCTTCTATGTTTTTTTTCTTTCTTAGTTATGTTAAAGAATTCTTAACTGCTCTTTGATACCCTAAGAAATTTTTATCAATTTCATTAATGGTTATTATGTATGCTATATAGTATTATTCATGGTATTCCTTGCTTACTCATACCTATCCAAAACCCCATCACTGAAACCTTTCTCTAAATATTTTATTGTCCTAGTTAAACCAAAGAGGTTTTGTTTCGATCTTGCCCTTTGCCCATACTCTGTAATCTTAGTTCAAAGTTCCCAATAGCTCAAAATATGATGTTTAGGAGTTCCCTCTTTATAGATTGGGTTGTTTTTCTGACTTATTTGTTTCCCCAAAAGTCTGAAGGTGATTTTCCCAAATTTATAGGGTCTTATACTTCTATGTATCGCCTGAATGTTTATTTTATGCATCTATCAGTTTGAGTTTCATTTATAGTGATTAATGGTTAGCCCTACCACATGGATGTTTGCTGTAAAACTATTTGTGCTTAAAAATTCTTTATCTTTCACAAACTTAGTGTCCATCTCATTTCATTTCACCTAAAAGAATCCATTTATCTCGACCAAATCAGCCTTGAAATATACCTTGTCCACCCTTTGAGGCAGTATCGACCTTATCGACCCCATAACCCAGTTGATCTGACAAAATTTTGATCTAGTTATCCTTTGATTAGTTCTCCCTCAAAAAACCTAAAACAAACCAAAACATACTTAACAACTAGCCTAAAATCAGATACATAGAAAGCAAACAATTTTACATCCTTTGCACAAATATAGAGAGCCCTCTCTGAGTCCAGGAAGGCTAGGTCCTTGGGCTCCAAAGTTGGTTTGATGTTACCCTGTCACTTGGCTTGCCAATCTTCCAAATCATGGGACCTTAACAGGTGGTCCTTTAGTTCCTGAAGGATACCAGTTGCTCTCTGGTACTTTCTCAGGGGCTTCTCCTTTTCCCAATAAACGTACACTATCATCTGGACTACATGAATCAAATATTGGAACTGTAAATGAAAAACAAATTTATATGATGTCTAGAAACATTCCAAATCCTATCCCTCAAGGTAGTAATTTATAGCTTGGGGGAAACCTCAAGTTAGTAATTTACAACCTGGGGGGCAACCTCAAGGGCAATACATGCCTTAGGGTAAATATCAACCTAAAGGGCAATACCTGCCTCAAGGTCAGTACACACCTCAAGGTCAATATTCACCTCAAGATCAGTATTAAACTCAGGGTCCACAACCCCCTTTTGGGCAACAATTCTACCCGGAACAATAATTGTATCCTCAAGGTGGGAATTATCCAGTCAATTATCCAACTTATGTTCCAAATTACCAACCTAGTTATGGTCCTTCTTATAGACAACCTTCTATGGGACCTTTGTATCCTGGACCTAATATAGTGTGGGATCCATCTTAGGCTCAACATAATTTACAACCTAATATGCAAGTACCTTATTATTAGCCTAGACAACCGATTGGTTATAATCGCGTCCAACAATCTATACAACCTATCTAACCTATCCAACCTATCCAACATGTTCAACCTACTATTCAGGTACCTACAACAGGTAGTGTTCAACAACCTGTTTCAAGTACACCTAGAACTCCAACCCAAACTGCTACACCAATTTTTGTTCAAGCTACCACACCTATTCATGGAGTATCTGCAGCTCCTATTTCTACAAACCCTCAGGTATCAGTACCAATTGCTCAAGTTTCTATTCCACAGTCTGGACCTGCAATCTATACTATTGTTTAGATGCCTACAAGACAACCTGGTACAAGTACGACTATAAAAATCCAACCTCATTTTACTTATCAACCTTACCAAGGGACGTATCAATATGGACCTATAGTGAAAAATCCAATATATCAACCATACCCTAGGTATACGTACCAAACACCTACTCAACCCCAGTATGGTCTGGTTAATCCTGGTTATCCAAGAGGCATTCTGATTCCCAATGCACAGGCTATTCCAGAATATCCTGGATATCCTCCTCCTGGAACTGGTATATTATCACAAGACCCTAACCGTCATTTACCATTCATAGAAACTTTATATTTACCTGATTTATCATGGCTTACGAATTATCCAATCTATTATCTTTTGTATTTTCCGCTAATGCCAAATAAGTTTCCCAGTGATATTCTGAAATTTTAAGGTAAATCAGGAGAGGACCCTTATAACCATGTCATGACTTATCACCTCTACTGTGTATCCAACTCTTTGATTGACGATTCGATTCGATTAAGACTTTTTCAGAGAACACTCATAGGATTAGCAGCCAAATGGTATATTGAACTACCACGAGGCTCGTTTAACAATTTCAATGCCTAAGCAACTGCCTTTTTAACTCATTTTTAGTTGTCAGTCAAATACGACAATGGCACATAATTATTAACTTCACTAAAAAAATGTATGTCTACTTACATATTAGATCACATACATGAATGGAGACATAGAAGAAATTTGCTGAATGTTTTTAATCCCAATTAAAATTTGGCAGAATGGTTTATAAAATCATTACTACAAAAAATTATTGAAGATGTAGCTAAAGGAGGAGTTGTTACAGAAGAACATGTCATTGCTCAAGCTCAGTACCTTGACCTAGTTTATACTCAGTCAGGTACTTTGTACGAGAAAATTCTGAATTTATCGCATCCTCGTAAGATAACAACAACTCCCTCAAGCTCTCATGCCATTGATGGTGTAATTGGTTAAGTTAGTACTAATAAAATTAAGGTCAAATATTCCAAGATTACTTATCCTATAATAACTTTACCTGATTCACCAAAAGGAGATTTTTCCCCCGAAACTTCTGCCGATATTCACATTGTAGATTCTTCTAACACTAATTCTAAATATGGCAATAAGAATAAATGGAAGAATAAAATTAAACAGACTTCCTCTCCCAAAGAAAAAACTGAAAAAAATGAGTCATCTGATGATAAATGAAAACCTTGTTATCCTTATCTTATACGTGACGAGGAACATTTCACCAAAGCATGCCTACATAGGTCTGAGGTTTCTAAGTTTGTCAAAGGTTCGTCTACACCTGCTGTCTTGAAGGATCATTTTCCTATTCAAGATAGAAAAATGATTGGATCTTCTTTTAATACATCAATGGATATTTTGATGATGTCTCAAGTAATGGTTGAGACTCGATCCCAAGACTATGGCAGTAAGAATCCTGTTACTGGTAAAGAAGTAGAAAATTCTAATTCAATACCAGCTACATCTCCTTCGGTTTATGATCCTCTTCATATCGAGAAACCTAATCCTGATTTATTGATTAAATCGCCTACTAAAGGTGTACTTCGGAAATCAGCCTTCAGTCCACATGCGAGAGCTGCTCAGAATTACAACATTGTTGAGGATTTAGCAATTTCTCCTTCAGCAATGTCAGCCCTAGAAGTGCTGCAATCATGTCCAGTACAAAAGAAATTACTTTTATCAGCTATTGGAGCTATAGATATTCAAGATTCAAACCTCGTGGTCTTTGATTTATAAAATTTTACACCTCATCTCCCTCATCAAATGGCTTTTCAGATCCCAGTACTAGTAAAAAATAGGCGTTTCTTTCGTACTGTAATTGATGAAGGATAATTTACGTGTATTATTTCATCAAACTATTGGAAATCACTTGGTTCTCTGACACTTAACCAGTCTCTGACAATTCTCAAATATTTTGACAGAAGAGGATTCCATCCATATGGAGTTTTGTAGGATCTACCTATAGAGGACGAAGGTAAAACTATTAATTTAGATGGGGGAAGTTTTTGATGCCCCTCTAGATTACAACCTTCTTCTAGGTCAAATTTTGTCTTATGCAATGACTATTGTCGTGTCATCTGTATTTTTATTAATCATGTTCCCTCATCAAGGAAAGATTGTGAAAATCGATCATCTCTCATATTATTCGTCTGAGCCAGCTTCTACAGATAGTATTCAGCATGTTGGAAAATAGACTATCCCTTATGAGGATGTTGGTGTAGGTTTAATAAGAGATTCTGCCTTAATGGGAACTTTTTCCATGCCTCCACCTAACGTACCGCATACTATTTATAATATCAATATGATTACATCAAGCACTATTCCATTTGATGATCCTTGGATAGTGCCTTTAGAGTCAGAACTGGATTCTTTTACTGGCACGATGCCTTTGAGTCCTTTTGAGATAACATATCAAGCAGTACAGTCATTTTCCAATCCTTTATCAACTGATTATGATCCAATGAATGTGATCAACGAAGAATCATTTTCACCATCAAGCTCAGCTATAACATAAATTCCTGATCCTTTGCAGCAAGTTTTTCATACTGATGAAAGAATTCGTGAATTCTTGTCCATAGATGAACTACCATGGGATGATCTCCATCATAGGTCATCATTTTTACCTGAGCTTGATAGATATGAAAATAATTTTTCATCTATTTTTCCAATCAACTATGTCAACGAACCTCAGAGTCCAATATCGACTACAAATTCAGATTCTGAAATTAATTTGGGAAATATTTATTCTACAGTTCCCATTGACATATCCATTAAACAAGGAATTATTGAAAACATTCATATATGTGCTTCTTTTATGTCAGATGGAATTTCTACATATAAAGCCCTATTTCAAGAATTTTGTGACATATTTTCCTGGTCTTATGAAGAAATGTCAGGAATTGATCCCAACTTTGTCATTCATGAAATAAAGACTTACCCGGATGCTAAACATGTCAGGTAGAAATTACGTCTGATACATCCACAAAAAGCTTCTACTATTAAACCTGAAATTGAGAAATTATTAAAAGTAGGTTTTATTTATCCAATTCCTTTAACAGATTGGGTATCTAATATCGTTCTTGTTACTAAAAAACAAGGAACCATAATATGAGTATGTGTCAACTATAGGGATATTAATAAAGCTTGTCCAAAGGACAATTATCCAACTCCCTATATCGATCAAATCATCAATGATTGTGCTAGAAATGAAATGTATTCATTTATGGATGGATTTTCTGGGTACATTGAAATAAACATACTCCCTACTGATCAACGAAAAATAGCATTTATTTGTCCTTCGGGGACTTTTCCTTATTGTAAGCTACCTTTCAGATTAAATAATGCTAGTGCAACTTTTAAAAGGGCAATGTCTTACGCTTTTCACAAGATTAAACACATTGTGTAGCCTTATCTTGATGACTTACCTACTCATTCATTGCACAGGGAAAATCGTCCTACCCATTTAAGAGCATTCTTTATGAGATGTAGGTATTATAAGACTCGGTTAAATCCCCACAAATGTGTTTTTTGTGTACAATCTGGTCGATTGCTGGGATTTTTTGTTTCCAAAGAAAGTATCCATGTTGACCCATCGAAGGTTGAGGCTATTGTTAATTTACCTCCTCCTTCCACAATTCACCAAATCCAAAGTTTGCAAGGGAAAGCAAACCTTTTACGTAGATTTATCCAGAACTATGTTGAGTTAACGAAAGGTTTTACTAGGTTGTTGAAACGGAATGTTCCTTTTATTTGGGATGAGATTTCTGATCGATATTTTGATGCTTTAAAACACGTGTTGACCCATGAACCATTGTTGCATCCACCAAATTACAGCCAAGATTACTTTTTCTACCTAGTAGCCTCTGATTCGACCATCAGAATGGTATTATTTCAAGAAGATGAATTACACAATGAACATATGATTTACTATCTCAGTCAGATTATCAATCCAACTGAAATTAAATATTCGCATGTGGAGAAATTGGCCTTGGTAGTAGTTCAAGTTGTCCAATGATTCCATCATTACATATTGTTACGAAAAACAACTATGATTTCTAATTGTAACCCGATGATGTACATTTTGACTAAACAATTACTCAGGGGAAAATAATCTAAATGGATTGTTATCCTTCAAGAGTTTTATTTAGAATTTGAAAAATCCAAATCAAAGAAATCACTGGTGTTCGTCGAAATTTTGTGTGATTTCCCAAATACTGAAACAGAAACTGTGGTAGGGCATTCGATTGTTGATGAATCTCTATTTCTTATCAGTACATTACATCCATGGTATGGAGATATCATCACTTATCTCCAAACCAAAAAAATTTGACCTGAACTCTCACGGTCAAATCAATGAAAGATCTGTTACCAATCTCAACAATATAATATTGTTGGAGAAACACTTTATCGTTGTGGTGCAGATTCTGTATTTCAACGATGTTTAACTCATGAAGAGGCTGAAAAAGTTTTGAATGACTGCCACTCTGGAGCGTGTGGTGGTCATATGTTGGGGTATGCCACATCCCAAAAGATATTGTGCGTTGGTTATTTTTGGCCTTCATTATTCAAAGATTTTATTCTCGTGGTCCAAAAATTCCACAACTGTTAGATTTTTTATCGAAAGATGCGTGCACCACCATCTTCTCTTCACCCCATAATTATTGTAGGTCATTTTACAAAATAGGGCACTGATTTCATTACATGTAACCCTCACTCAGCTGAGGGGCATGGGTATATTATTCTTGTAGTCGATTATTTTACAAAATGGGCTGAGGTGATGCCTACATTTGTGGCTGATGGAAAAAATGCAACTAAATTTGTATTCAATCATGTAATTGCTTGTTTCGGTGTACCCCAAGCTATTATTATTGACCATGGGAGTCATTTTCGAAACATCATGATGACTGAACTTTCCGACCAACTTGGCCTGCGCCATGATATCTCTATTCCATATTAACCACAGGTTAATGGTGAGGTTGAAGCCATTAATAAATTTTTAACCACTATGATTAAAAGGGTAATTAGAATTCATAAATCAAATTGGCATACTATGTTTTTCTCAACACTTTGGGCATACCGAACCTCAGCAAAAACTGCAACAGGGTTCACTCCTTTTCAACTAGTCTACGATTTAGAAGTTGTGTTACCGATTGAATGTGAAATACCGTCACTCCAATTAGGCATAGAGTTACTACCAGCTACTTCTGAAGAGGAAAATTTCTTTTTGTACCTAGCACAGTTAGATGAGACTCGGTGCACCACTACATTAGCAGCCGAAGCTCATAAAAAATGCATTAAATCTCAGTACAACCGAACTGTTACACCTCGTGTTTTTTCAGAAGGTGACTTAGTCTTGGTATATGATCAAGCTAATGATAAAATAGGAGCTAGGAAATTCAAACCCATGTGGCATGGTCCTTTTATTGTCAAGCGAGTGCTTGCAAAAGGGGCCAATGATTTGACTGATTATGACGGGGTCTCTTTAGATAAACCCAGAAATGGACTTTATATGAAGAGATATTATGCTTTATTTTTGTGTAAATATCTCACCTATACATTAGTTATTTTTCTAAGTTTTCTTCTTTAGATTAGATGAGTGTGTCTAGTTTAAGTTTGCGTTGACTACTATCCCTGCTTATCTTAATTACTCTTGATATTGCAGATGTCGACATCCCTTCAAGAGTACATTGATTTTGCTGATGGTGTCTGTCGTAGTACACGAAATATCTCTTCCATAGCCTGGGTTATCTATTCACCCACTGATGAGTTAGTTTCTATGCATGGGGTAAGCCTTGGTCAAACAACGAATAATGTTGCAGAATATAGCGTAGTGATTGAGTTATTATCTGATGCCATTTCATTTTGCATTTGGGGTTTGATCGTTAGGCTAGATTTAGAACTCATTGTATTGCATTTAAAAAGAGTATATTCAATTAAAAATCCAGTGTTACTAAGATTATTTTTGAAGGTTCTTCTCTTGGACAGACATTTTGAGTACATTTAATATCAACACATTCCAAGAATTTTAAATACATTGGCTGATGCATTAGCTAATAATGTTATAAATAGGCATTTGTGAAATTAAAACAGTAAATCAAAACAACATTCGATATGTTTTGAACAAGATAATCGGCGAAAGTAGTCATATCATAGATAGAGTTTGTGCTACAAAAAATATCACATCGTTTACGACCATAGGTTTAAAACACCTTATGATCTGAAAGATAGTAATACCAAAAAAAAAAGTACGATAGTCTGCGATAATCATCCACTATCCGTGGTGATGATCATGATAATAAACTATCGCCCGCGCCACCCTACGCGTGTATCTCTGAAATTGGCCAGGACCACCACTGATGTGCCTCTCGAGACGAAGAGGAATATCATCCATCGTTGTCTCTGGGATATCTCTAGTGAACCTTTCTAAATTGTGCTCTAAGTCAGTAAGAATCTCTGTTGCTTGGTTCTATGGCTGTGCAACAGGTTATGTTGGCTTCCTTTCGAAGTGGCAGAGAGTAGCTGGTCTTCATGGACCAACATTTGCATTTGAATTTTTTGTTATTATTATTGGACGGTTGAAAAACAAAATAAAAATTGGAGTTAAAACCCATAAAAATAATTCATTTACCTGATTCATCCCATTGTGTCCCTGGAGGTAAGGACATCTCAGGGTCTCCTCGAAAGTCTATGCTTGTATACAGGAAATCTTCAATAAAAAAGATTTAGTTTTGTAACCCATGAAAATATGCTGGAGTGAATCGGACTATAGTGCAAGCATCGCCACCATGGCGAGCCATCAGTGCCACCCATCATACCATACAAGGCTCTCTAGGTTCACCATGGTCAACAGAGATTAACTGAGGGGCAAGGGATGGAATCCTCTCCAAAGCGAAAGATACTAAGATAGCACCATACCCAAATTTTTTCAACTTTGAGTTCTTCACTTTGGTCAGTTGACCCTTCATATTGGTCAACACCGTTTCACCAATTGAAGATTGTACCATTGTAAAATTCGACGGCTATCTGCATTTTTGACTTGGTAGCCACATATGGAGCTGCGCTCCCACATAATATGGTCACGGTGAATGCAATGAATTTCAGATCAATACGTATGATAGTTTTTATGTCTATATGGTTGTCTTTTGGATCAGCTTCTTCATTACAGAACTCCTGTTTATAGCTATCGATAGGCAGGCCACCTTGCCTAGCTCCAAACAAAGAGATAAGTTGACCTCTGTTTGATAAGCCAGTGAGGGAGTAGATGTCTTCAAGCTTAATTTATAGCTTGTGATCTCCAGTGATAAAACATTGTTATTGAACGTCCCATTTATTCAAAAACTAGGTCATTAGCTCTACCTGTGCCCTCATGCCTTGAATGGCCCATAATTTGTATAATCCGCCATTTCTCAAAACACGCATTGTGTTTGGATTATTCATTGCCACATCATCTACCTCTTCATGCTCGCAGTCTCACCACTCCAACATTTTTCAATGACTTGCAAATGGACGCATTTAAAGGTTAGAAGCTATTAAAGTGAAGGAATTTAGCCATTTTTTAGAGAATTTATCAAATTTTGTTTTCATACGGTGCCTCTACAGTTTTTGTATAGGGGCAGTGTAGACCCCCACACGTGCCCTTCATAAAAACCACGGTAGCTCGATAATTTTCCTTTAGGAAAATTATCAGGGTCTGCAAGTGACCAATGGCTGACCTGTGGACCCATGAGAGCAAAATTTTGAACCACTCGCCCCCCCCCTGCCCCCCCCCCCCCCCCTCCCCCAAAAAAAAATATATATTTTGAAAACGAAAAAAGAGAATCAAAATGGATGAAATGAAGAGAAGAATGTTGTGGATTACATGGATTTGACGATTTTCGATTTGAGCGGTTGTTTCTCCCGTTATCACCTCCAGAATGTTTTTTGCCCAGAGCTCTCCACTTTTAACTCTAAATACAAAAGGTGAAAATGACTTTGTTGAACTACTTTTTATAATATTTTTTGAATAAAAAAAAATATTATTTTATTTGTTTTCCACTTTAAAAAGTTGTTTTTCAAAAGTTTTTACTTATTGGAAACATATATGTTGAATTTTTTGATTTTATGTGCAAAAAACATGTTTCTCAGATGAAATGGATTATTTTGATGATGAGTACACTTTTTTCACTTTTTCGGGCTCTTGAAAATTGCAAAAAAGTGAAACCCTAGAGTTCTCTTTTAAGCCCTTTTCAGACTCTCTAAACATGGAAAGGTTGTCGAGTACTTGAATATTCAAACTTGTTAAAGTAAATGAACAATCATCCTTTCCATATAAGTTTACCCCTTTTCCGGATTGAAATAGACTATTTACAAAAAAGGTATACGTTGACTAATCATACTAAATAGAGTTCTCTCTTGCATTATTTTATCCTTTTTCGGGCTTGAGAGACTAAATTTATGAAAAATTACACCCACAGAGTTTTCTTAATTTTTTCTTCTGACTCCCTAAAACTGAAGAACACCGAGTTTCACCTATACTTGACTCGTTAAAACTTAAAAATAAAGAACCTGTAAATTAGAAATAGGAACGAACCACTCCTTCTTAGGGTTCGATTTTAATACTCAGCTAGACTCATCCGAAAGATGAGCTTATATAACAAGAAAATGTTACCCTCCTCAAGGTTGTCAAAAATAAAGAGGTACTTGCCAAAAATGGTGGGAGAAAAAGAGAGAAAATGAATCCAGTTGTCACACTTTGTTCCAAAAAGTAGTACGCCACTCTTGAAAATGACACTTTTATCATGCTCATATTTGGGTTGGGAAAATCCTTTGTCTAACTGTTAATCAAACCAATTTGAAATTTTTTGGCTAGTTTTTGGGTATTAGCTTTAGGTCAATTGTCACCAAACCATTTGCAGTGTCATTATATGTTCAAGAGAACAATCTAAATTGTTAGTATGAATCCTTTGTCGAAGTGTACGAAAAAGGACCACTTTAGCTACGCATAACTAATATCCCTAACAACAAAAGTGGCTGCCAATATCTTCAGATCTGCGATTAGTTAGACAAGAAAACAGCTGCAAAACACCAGATCTATATATGGAAAGACATTAAGCAGTAAAATAAGGGGTTTTCTCCATGCATCCAACAGACAAGACAAGAACACAATTTTTTGAAAGAATTTTTATATTACAGGGCACCTGGGAGGAAAACAAGAAGGTGTATCTAGCTCTCCTCAATGGGATGGGTTCTTTGTAGTCCTCAGCACTTCAGATCTAAGCTTTCTCTCTCTTGTAGGTGTAGAAAACCCAATGCAAAAATGTAGCTCAATGGGAGCAAATGATGAAAAAATGAGACCAAGTGTATAGATCCAGAGTGATCTAATAGGCCACAAAAGGTGAAGAATGATGGGGAAAACCCTCCTATTTATAACAAAATATTGGGTCATTCTAGATCTTGGTGCATGATTAAAATAATGTTAACCAAATCTAGATCCACCTTTTATGGAATACTTTATTATATTTGTTGGAGGGAAAGGGTCTTTGACTTGGGTCAAATCCCTTGATTAGTCAAAGATAAATAAATAAATGATTTATTTATCTTTTTAAGGAAGTGGTTGGAAGATAATCAAATAAATAATGATTTATTTAATTATTTGTGGGTGATTTGGTCATATTTAACAAGGAATATTATCTAAATAAGATTTAAATAATTATTCCTAGAAAATAATTAAGATAAATAAGGGTTTATCTCATTAATTTCTTTGTTTTTGGGTTAAACATGACTGGGAATAATAATTAAATTATGGTTTAATTAATTATTCCATAAGGAAAATCAAACAAATCTTCAAGAATCCGTCGCCACCTTTTGGGGCTTCCGTTTTAACAGGAAAGCGCTATCAGGGTAAAACCTGGCTCCTATGGTGTACGGTCCATCTAATGATAATAAGTTAGATGACCAAAAAATGGCGTAACATAAATAAACCGTCCATTGCAAAAATTTGTCTCCATTCGCGTTGACCATCCTTGAGTCAGTCCTTGCAAATATTTCTTCCAAACTTGATCTAATGGTTTCATGTCATGGGATTTCCTATGATGGATCACTTTCTATCGATGACAGCTCATCATCTAGAAAGTTGATCTAGAATCCTATCAGTACCTTGGGATCTGCATGCCTTAATGGCAGGTTTCTCACCTTCGACGACAGGTTACATCATAGACCTTCAATCGAATGATTCTATGAAATGTCCAACTTCGTATCACAAATTCACATTTCATAGATTGTACTGAGTACTTTGAGGGTATTTCCCATTATTGGAGGTTTCTCTCACACTTTTTAACAGTTCACATCATTGACTGGTAATCAGGTGGTTTCTACCATGTTCGACTTCGACACAATCAATCGCATGGATAGAATTGTACTAGTTCGAGAAGCGGAAATCAAGACCCTGGATCTAGTTTCCACCATCCATGCTGCGAGGATTTTTTATCATACAGTAGACTACTCATGACAGATAGCTATGTCCATGTTGTGTCTACTATTAATGTAATTCTAAAATCATTTCTATATCAGGGCATGTAGTTAGTTTTGATCTGAGTATGGGAATGCCTACCTCAGCGATTATATACATATATATATGCTTGTGTTGAATTTTTTTTCCAGGTTTCAACCGATGTGCCTGCAACCCAATCCTCGAAATGATAAAGCACTTCACTCTTCATAATTATTCAGAACTCTTCAGACTTTGCACTTTAGGGGGGAATCTGTTACACTAAAATTTGTCACCATGACATTTAGCTGTCTATATGGGTTCATCATTACCTATTTATTGCTCCCTTAGAGGTCCAAAATCATAAAGTTCCTAAATCAAGTCTTGGAATTGGGAAAAATGCTCATTAAAACCCTAAAAAGCTGAAATTCGCACTTTTCCTAGTCATTTCCTACGGTACCGCTGTTTATTTCTCTAAAAACTGTGGCACATCCTACACGTTCTACTCTTTAAAACTGTGGACCCCCGTAAAAGATAAAATAAAAAGAAAAGTAATATCTAGAAACCCCGCTGGTCGAATATTCTCCCAGTTGGAGCCTTCTAGAAGCGCTATCTGGTCGAGCTTAGCCCCTTCCATTCATGAACCTCTATCCCTTCATAAATGGATCTATCCCTTGGTATTTGGAG
This sequence comes from Pinus albicaulis, assembly GCA_034641835.2. Classification (NCBI taxonomy): domain Eukaryota; kingdom Viridiplantae; phylum Streptophyta; class Pinopsida; order Pinales; family Pinaceae; genus Pinus; species Pinus albicaulis. Next base: position 1,451,671,569 of record CM076580.1, read on the forward strand.
CTAAAATCCCTTTTTTAGAGGACTTTATCCCCCTTTCTTTGGAACTGAAACCTCCTCCCTTCTGCTATAAATTGAGACCATGTTTCAGTCTCAAGGGTACTTAGAACTTGGTAGTTTTGAGGTGAATTTCTCAAGAAATTATACTCTCTACATTTGGTATCATTGGCATGAGAAAGATTACATACTCATCGCCATATTTTCATGCTAATTCAAAGAGTTGGAGTCTAGTCAAACTGAGGAAAAAGGTTGTTTGGGACCCCGGAAGAACCTGTACAAGCATCAAGGCATCAAGGTTGTAAGGTTTCTTCTTTTCATTCAAACTTAATACAAATGGATTCTATTTTCTCATTAAGTTGTTCATGTATCTTTTGAATAATTTAATTCTTGGATTCCTTGATCACTAAGATAGATTATTGCTTTTGAATTATCATATCTTGCAAATGCTTTTCATCCCTTTCGCTTGTCTTTGATTGTAGATCTTATACGCTAGAATGATATCTTCTGGAGCGACTGGATTGAAGATCAAATAAGTGTTGGACTTCAGGTAGGAGCATATCTCCATAGTTAATTAATAATTCTTAAGCATAATGGTCTATAGAAAATGGTCTACATTTGTTTGTTTGTTTCTAGATATCCTTAGGATACTAGGGAGATTTCTCTTGTCTGCAAGAGGAATTTGTCCGTCTAACAAAGCTTATATCCCTATTTCTTGAAAATTTTGGGCATTATATCAGCATATCTATATATTTCTATTTTCCAGCAGCAGTGACACTAACTGGGACCACACTGTCATGGTCCTCTGGCATTTTGAGTTGCATCAACATTTCATGTTTGGGTGTATTTGATCATTGGAGGCTTGTTTTGCCTAACTTGAGTGACCTTTTTCTCAAGATATTGTACCCATTTTATGCTATTATATATAATGAAATGGATCTATTATTTGCTCATGTTTTGATGTATTGGTATTTACTGCATTTTCCAGTTTTATGTTCTATATTCCAGTCTTTTCCATTTTGGAATATTACAGTGGTATCAGAGCATAATCTTGGCTCAGCCTGTGGGGCGCTACATCTATAAATCTGGAGCAATGGATGAAAGAGATTTTCCAAAACTTCTTCTCCGAACTATGTATGATATTGCCACAGAAATCAAGGAGATGAGGATGGAAAGACATAAAGAGACCCCAAGAAGGTCTCAACATGGAGAGAGTTTTGGAACCTCACATTATTGGTGTGAGAAATCAGCATTACAACCTGTTCCACAACGCTCCACCATGCCGACATTCCTAGCCATAGGAAAAGAGGTAGGAGGAACATAAAATGAGGAGACTCTTGGTTATTATCTATTAGAATATGAATCTCAATCTCAAAGGTTCAAAGAGAATTTAAACTTCTAAGGGTTCTGTCAGATCAATGATAATAGAAGACCAAGTAATCACAATAGAGGTAGAAGGTACATGTAGAACAATGGTCTGCAACGTACTTTGGGTAGATTATTTTTGCCTTCTTTTGATAGGTCAGCCAAGTGCACATCCAAGGCTTGGGTAGAGAAATTAGACATCTATTTCCAGTTGAATTGAGTTTCAGAGATGGAAGCCATTAAGATAACAACACTGCACCTTGAAGGTGAAGCACATGAGTGGCGGTTTCATGTCCTATCAACATTGGGGCATTCTAGTATAACTACTTATGAATAATTTACACAAAGATTGGTGGAAATATGTTAGATCCCTATATTACTGGTATAGTCCCTTATTGTTATTATTGTACCCTTGTAACCCCCATATTGTTATTATTGTGCCCTTAAATTATTATTGCTAGGTCGGCTAGGATTACATTGTGGCCCCACTAGGATTACATTGTGGCCCCATGGACTCCTATATATAGAAAGGAGGTTTTGTAATTTGTATCATCCAAGAATTTGTCATTCATGTAATGTATCAGAGGTCGCCCCCTCGAAGTGGCTTATTTATAAGGCATTGATATCTCTTTTATTCTATTTTTGGAGCTGGTTTCACAACATTTGGTATCGGAGCTTTGGATTCTAGGGTTTTCGTTGCTCCAAACTGGTCATCGTGGAATTTTCGCTATAAATTTTTTTCTATGAAGGTTCAGAATCTGAAATTTTTTTAGTGCAAAGATGAAATCCTAAGGAACATCTTCACAAAATTTCAGAGCTTGGTTCACAATATTTTCAGAGATATGGTCTATGGAAGTTAGGGCTTTTTGCAGGCTCCTGAATTTAACCTAAACAGGTCATCGCAGAATTTGCGCTATAATTTTTTTTCTACGAAGTTTCAGAAGCTGAAATTTTTAGAGAGTGAAGATGAAATCGTGAGGAAGATCATCACAAAATTTCAGAGCTTTGTTCGCAACATTTTCAGAGATATGACCTGTGGAGTTTAGGTATTTTTCACGGTCCCAAATTTCATCTCAAAGAGGTTATCGTGGGAAAATCTTCATAACTCTCTCTCTAAGCATTAGATTGGAATGCTGTAAAAATTAGTTGCAAGTACACAGATTGTAGTTTTGTGTATATCAATTTTAGAGTGAAAGGAGGAAACAGTGACACGTGGAAAGTCATACAAGTTCACTCTACTGAACCAATACATAATTGGGTCATTGTGGGAGAGTGGACATAACATTTCCTTGAAGAATCCAAACCAGGTTAGACCCGTGACATTTGAAAGAAGTTTCAGAGTGTTACTACAAGGCCAAATTTCAAATATTGAGGATCTGCAATTACAGAGACAATTCAATTTCAATATAGAGCTCCTCAAAATCAAGTAAAAGGTGTTGCAAAAGATTGGTACTATGGCATACAATTTGGAGCTTCCCGCTTCTTCACGAGTGCATCCAATTTTCCATGTTTCATGCTTAAAGAAGGTTATAGGTGAAAATATTCCAGTTCAAACAATATTTCTAGAACTTGATGAGGAAGGAAAAATCATATTGGAACCTGAATCAGTCACGGAAACAAGAACTCGACAACTACGAAATCGATCAATTTTAGAGTATCTCATAAAGTGGAAGAACTTACCCACTGAAGGTTCTACATGGGAAGATGATAATTTTATACAAAAGCACCTAGAGCTACTCAAGCATTGAGGAAAACACTTTTTTTGAAGGAGAGGGGCATGTTAGGTCCCTATATTACTAGTATAGTCCCTTATTGTTGTTAGCGTAACCCCCTTATTGTTATTATTGTACCCTTGTAACCCCCATGTTGTTATTATTGTGCCCTTAAATTATTATTGTTAGGTTGGCTATGATTACATTGTGACCCCACTAGGATTACATTGTGGCCCCATGGACTCCTAGATATAGAAAGGAGGTTTTGTAATTTGTATCATCCAAGAATTTTTCATTCATGTAATGTATTGGAGGTTGCCCCCTCGAAGTGGCTTATTTCTAAGGCATTGATATCTCTTTTCTTCTATTTTTGGAGATGGTTTCACAACAAAATATTTGACCGAAGAAATATAGAAACTCATTTGGTTGAGCTAGCTAAGCTTAAGAAGTTAGGATATCCAGAGATCTATATCTTTGATTTGTTAAAACTTTCAGTCATGGTGCTAGATCTATCTGCATCTAAAAGAGTTTGTATGTTTATTGATGGGCTAACAGATCCTTTGTAGGAGTTGGTAGAATCCACTAGACCAGCTACACTACAGGATTCTATTGAGAGGGCTAGAGACTTGCAAAATACTTTTCCAAGGGAAAGAACCCCTCCTTAAACAAGGGTTCTCCTCTTAGTCAAAATGGGAAGCTATGAAGGTACCTCCCTTAAAAGAGAACAAAGAAAAAATGTCTCTTAGTGATGATGAGGTATTATCCAATGATTATGAGGAGGAATAACAAGAGCTGGAAGGAGATACAAATGTTGTAGCACCAGGAGAAGATCCACCACCACCTAGAGGTGGAAATGGAGCAGGTTCTCCAACTAGAGGAGCCCTTGCATCCTTGCAGGGAGTTCCAAAGAATCTAACATTGGGAGACTGAGGCACAATCCAGGAGCAGCATGTGTCAGTATTGATAGATAGTGGGACTACCCACAATTTTATTGATGGCCAACTAGTGCAGAGGGGAGACATATCCACAAGTGATTTTGAAGGATTTTCAGTTGTGGTCCCCGAGACTAAGCAGTGGGGGAAGTGTGTTCCAGTATTGACTATAACTTTGGGGACATACACCCTACTAGATCACTTCTTTTTGTTCAAGACGCATGACACCAATGTGATATTGGGTGTCCAGTGGCTTATTACACTAGGCAAGGTCACTGCATATTGGGAGGCCTTGTAGATAGAATGGATAGACAGGAAGAGCTGTAATCATCAAAATATCAGGGGCATGCATACCTATCCACCTCAAGAAGCCTCCACACATAATATGAAGACTAATTTGTGCAGAGGAAACTAGGACAATTGAGTCCACTCAGATATGTAGTTTACTCTAGACCATGATGTTTTATTATTTGGATGCATTCTACTAGGGAGGCCCCCAGATTGGAAGTTGGTTAAAGAGTTCTCATAACAAGTGACACCACTCACAGATTTGGCTAAGAGGAGAGCCTTGTATGGGACTAGCACAACACATAGGGCCTTTTATTGGCTCAAGGAGGAGATGAATAATTTTTTGATATTAGTGTTACCAAGTTTCACCAAGCATTTTGTGCTAAAATGTGATGCATCAGGAGTGGATGATGGCACAAGTATCGTGAAAGAGAGCTATCCCATAGCCTTTGAGAGTTAGAAGATACTTTCACATTGGAAGGAGTCTTCCATATATGATAGAGTGTTGCTAGTATTCATACATCCATTGACCAAAATCAAGAGGTTGTCGATGGGAAATAGCTTCGAAGTGAAGTTTGACCACCATAAACTTAAATATTTTCTTGAGAAGAAACAGTTGCAAGAGAGGTAGAAAAATGGGATAGCAGTACTCCGACATGTGACTTTGGCATTGATCATGTCAAAGAGGGGAGCTATAAGGTGACATGTGCCTTATTACAAAAACCAACAACAATGTCATTGAAGGATATAGATCTATATTGGGAGTCCCAGCTATTGGTGGAGTATTCCAAAAACCACTTTACATGTGAAGTACTTGATGGACATGTTACTGATGAGAGGTATAGAGTGGTGGATGAAGTCATCCATTACCAGGGTCAGGTCTTCTTGACTAGATATTCCAAGCTCAAGGATAATATACTACATGTAGCACATGGCTCACTCCTTTCTGGTCATCAAGATTTCATCATGACATATCATGCCATTTGGGAGAGGTTCTCGTGGGAGAGTCTCAAGGAGGATGTGCAACAACATATTAAGGAATTTGTAGTTTTCTTGAAGAATGAGGAGGGAAACAACCATCTTTCAAGGTTGTTACAACCATTTACTCTTCCGGGAGAGAGAAAGGAGAGCTCATCTATGGAACTCATCACAAACTTGCCAATAGTACATGGTAAGGGATGTGTATTTTTACTTATTGATCAAATAACAGATTATTTTCATTCCTTTGCCATTTATTTACAGTACATTTCTCCACAAGAGGGCAATCCCCTCCTTGGACTTCATGGTCTTATTAAGACCAAAATAAATGATAGATCTAGCCCTTTCTTGTATGTCTTTGGGAAAGTATTGTTCTATTTTGGGTACACTCAGTTGAAACCTAATGCCATTTACTACTCCCAAGTAGATTAGCATATAGACACAATAAGCAAGCGGTTGGGGAGCTACTTGCCACATTATATTCAAGGGCATAAAGGATCCAAACTATGTTGATTCCACTTGGGGGACTATTGTCACCACCCGGCATTTCATATGGCACTCATTATAATTCTCATTTTGGATCTATATGGTGATGATGTTCTATTCACTATATGTGGAATTAATTTGGAAAGCAAGGTTCCTAGAACTAGATATTGGATCCTATAGAGTCAGGATGTATTCCGGTCTCTTAAGGACAACATTTATACAGCACAAGAACAATAGGAGTACTACACATATCATAAATGGAGAAAGAGACAATGTGGGGTGGACAATTTTGTCTATCATTTTCATCCATACATCTCCTCTACATTGCAGAAGCAGGGGATTGATGAGATTTTATATGGGCCACACATGGTGATCCATCTTGTTGGGAGAGTAGCATATGGATTGGAGCATCTCATTGGGATTAATATCCTCAAAATTCTTCACACCTCATGCCTCAAAAAGGCCATTAGACAACATGTAGTTGCCTCCATGGAGCTCTCACTTCTTTATGATGTGAGGAATTTGGTTTTATCACCAAGGGCTAACTTGGACACTTGGGAAGGGCAGCTAAGGGACATATTGATTAGAGAGCATATGGTTTAGTGGAGGAGACTATCAGATGAAAATGGTATAGGGGAAGGGGAGGAGGTTTTGCAGTATCCATCCTTGCAGTTACTTGAGTACAAGCAACATTTGGGAGGGGAGGACTGTAATATTCCTAATTAGCTTTGAGCTAGTTGGAATATTAATTTTTTATTTTGTTAATAAGATAAATGAATAAGTGGGTAGAGATAACCATAAATCTCTTTAGTAGGAATAAAACCACTTCTAATGTGAATGTGGATCATTGTATTAGCTGAATAAATCACTTTTGGGTGTGAATAGGGGCTAAAGCACGTGGACAGGGTCAAGGTTGACCAAATCAACATTGTTGTTATGGAGGTATTGGAGAGTTAATGGAGGAAAAATCAGTTACGATGGACGAATATATGCATGAGAGTAACATCTTTAATGAGTGGTAACCATGGTGAGGAAGCTCACCAAGCATATAAGGAATCAGATGGTAGCCATAGAAGGCATTCTGATTATTGTTTATGCTTGGTCTATTATGACTTTCTGCATGCTTCAGTTGTTTAGCGGAGTTTGTTGTGCTATTTAGCACAAGGGTGTTTCCAAGAAGAAATCCCACCCTCGTCCTCAGGGGACTTCGGTTTCCCACTCAGGAGAGGTTAATTGAGCTCCATTTCCACTATCTGGCATCAGTTCAAGCTTCATCCATTATCCACAGCGCAGTCTCCTTCAGGATTGTGTTATTTTGCAGGGTAGCAAAACTGGAGGGTTGATAGTCCCAGTTTCCGAGCTTGTTTTCCAGTTAGGGGAGGAAAAATTCATTCGAGAGGTCAACAAGGAAGCTCTTTGAGCATTATTCCACCATCTAGCATGAGGCAAAGTAGCAACCATTACCTACAACAAAGTCTCCTTCTAAAACTGCGTTATTTTGCAGGGCAATTGCAGTGCAAGGTGAAGTAACCAAGATCTTGATCTTATTTTCCAGTGAAGGGAGAAACCTTTCATCTGGAAGGCTAGAGAAGAGAATTTTCAAGCATTTTCTTGTTATGTCAACCATATCCTAGTATTGATTCAGTGGTAGAGTGTTATTCAGCCCTAGGGCTACATTTTTCACAGTGTGTATTTCCAGAAACTCTTTCTGGGTTGTCTTGGAATTGTGCTTAGGAGCTTAGATCTCTATTCCCAACACTTTTGGGGCATTATATCTACACACACACACACACACACACACACACACATATATATATTTCTATTTTCCAGCTACAATTATGCTCACTGATACTGTGCTATCAGGGTCCTCCGAAATTTTTAGTTGCAACAACATTTTATGTTTGGGTGTATTTGATCATTGGAGGCTTGTTTTTCCTAACTTGAGTGACATTTTCCTCAAGATATTGCAATAATTTGTTGTTTTTATATATAACGAAATGGATCTATGATTTTACCACATTTTGATGTATTAATATTTACTACAACTTTCACTTTTATGTGCTATATTCCTGTTTTTGCTAATTTGGAATATTACAACCACCTTTGTATGCTTCCTCTTTCTATAATTAATAATACAGCTGGTGTTTCACTTTCCATATTTTTTTAGATATCTATGCAAGTAGCCTAGGCCCTAATGCTCCTTGATCTGTTGGGTAGTTTGTATTCGATGTATGCTATGTATATTGTCATGTTTATTGGTTTTGTCTCTTGATCTCTTACAGGTATTCGAATGCCATAAGCTACGAAGAGTGAGCCTGAAGGATTGTGGAATCAAGGTCTTCATCAAAAGACTGGACGATAAAATTAGGAAGAGGTAGGTTGTTCTTCTTCTTCTTCCAATTTGAATAAAATCTAGGAAATGGTTCATTAGTTAGTCTCGTGATTTGCTAGACCCACTCTAGGGGATAGAGAGATCACCTCTGTCCATAGAGGGGATTGTGTTGATAAAAAAATTGGCGACTCCACCAGGGAGATATATTCTCTTTGTGTATCTATTTCTGATTTGGTTTTTTTATCAGTTTGACTAATCGTCATGATTTGAGTATGTTTAGGTCTCTATAGGTTTGCATATTACTTGAATTTTTCTTTAGGGTGTCAAGTATGGTTTGATTATTGAAATTATTTTTATTTTTTCTTTTATTTCTCGCCCAGCACATTTTCTATCCTCATATAAGCACCAAAAAAAATGTTTGATATAAAACGGTCACTTTGATCTTCCTTTCAACACAATTTTGGCTTTCACAAGCATGTTGATCCCAGAGATTAGAAAAATTAAGATTTCCCTTTAGTTTCCAGTGTGTCTTGGCCTTTGAGGTGTGTTTTTAGTCTGATATGATCTTGTACCACTGTGTTTATATGGATTTCCTTGCTTGAGTGATTGGTTTGTCTCTTTGTCCATGTTTTGTGTTCGAGTGAATTTTTGTCACCCTCTAGGGTTTCTAGGCCAATTGTCATCTTCTTGTCAGTCATGTGTGTCATCAAGATATTGGTTGGATATGTTGAAGGGCTATGCTGCAGTCATTTGAAACACTATTTCATATTGCAATTAGCTTGTATTTGAAAATTTGTTTTCATTTGCACTAAATCATTATTGCACTTAGAAATCACCTTTCGTTGACTGTCAAACATAGATTAGAATTATTTGATTTGCAAGCTTGAGAGTGTGTGTTTGTTCTGATTTCCCATTTTGAAATAGAAAAAGTGAAAGTAATATTCATTTAGAGCTTTTGAATTGGCTTTCTCCTCTTCTTTTTGAAAAGAAAAAGTGAAAAATCATTTTCATTCAAGTACTTTTGGAATGATTTGTTTTCCATTTAAAAAAGAGAAAGTGAAAGGAAATTTTAATTTTACTTCTTTGTATGTTTATTTAGTTTTTCTTTGTTTGATTCATTAATTGCATTAGTTTCCATTTGAACATATAAAGTGAAAAGAAAAAAAATATGTTTGGTGCAACTTAGTGAAGAAATAAGTGATTTCATTTTTAGTAAGATTGCATTTGGGATAGTGAATGTGAATTCATTTTAGAGTTTCATTTTAGTAATTTTGAGCTATCTAGGGAGCAGAATTTCTTGTTGCATTGTTTGTATGTTGCATTCTTATTTTCACTTTCTGTAATGTCCCAAAATGGAAATCAGCAGCTTTTTATCCGTTGAAGAAATCTTTTTGTCTGAAATATGAACAAGGCTATTTCAGAGATGGATTGAGAGGGATTTTACCAGTTATTTCACCTCTAAAGAGAGGATCAGAGCCAGAGGGTTCCTGGCCCTTACTTAGACTCTGCCTATAGCTATGTAAATATTTCTTCCTTCAGGAAGATCCTGCTCAAAGAGATGAGCTACAGCAACATCTTAAACTCCAATAATGAACAACAGTGAAATAATACATGATATGATACAATAAGAGTGCATAGCTGATTTATAAAGTGCAACAAAAAATATAGATACAAATATTGAGGTAAATACCTCTCAAGATAGACTAGATCAGCGTCAATCAAGATTATACATGGAAGCTCAAGATTACACTACCATACAATAATACCCTAGCTATGTCTATGCAGTTACATGAGGAGACTGCAATATGTAAAATGGAAATATAATGATATATCTATATCAGCTCAAGAAATGAGGGGGAGCAAGCTATAAACCCCTGAAAATGACTAACTAACAATCCTTAGATGGATTGGCTACAATACATGTACAAAATGATAAAATACAAAAATTACAGAGTAGCTAGGCAGCTACTGCAGCTCAATAATAATACATGAACGGAGAAGAAGAAAGATGCTGCAAAAAATATAGCAACCTCCTCCAATTATCTTCTAAGTGAAAGGCTACCCCATTCACTAAATATTACACTCTCCAATCCCCATGGTGAATCCTCCTGCAAATGCCCTCTGAAAATAACGATGTAAGAGGGAGTGACTGCACTGGGGCTGAGATGAAACACTTGGCCCTATGCCAAAATCTGAAAATATGCTCCGGAAATGTCCCTTGCTGATTTCTTAGAGAAAAAGGGACTCTTCCTCTTCAAAAATAGCTTAGGAAATGATGAGATGATGATCCCTCACTGCTACCTCCAGCAACTCCAATGAATCTCCCCAACAAAAACACTGTAGCTGAAAGAGATGGCTTTGGCCTCAAGCCTGGATGTGAGGAAGATGAAGATTAGCTCCTCCAAGGCCTCCCAAGAAAGGAGAGAAGAGTTCTAAACAAAAATTGCCCTTGTGCTAAGCAATACAAGCTATCTCAGTTGAACAACTTAAGAGAGCTGCAAAATCGAATTCTCAAGCATGAAAATGAACAATGGATCTCCTTCACCTTTTTATGTAAGGAATTCTTCCTTGCCATGGACCCCACTCACATTAGGGTTTCTCTCATTTTAAATTTCCCTCCTTTCCAATAGTGCAGTCTTCATGAACAAGATTCTCCTCTAAGCCACGTTGTTGACTTGGTCACTCTAGTTAACTTGCTTTTGGCCCTTTTCACACTAGGGAATGCCAAATTTAGCCACTTCAGTGACTCTTGCACCTTAGGAGAGTTTATTTTGCTGCTACATGGGCTCCCTTACCCATTTTATTCCATTTTATTATCATAAAAGAAAAAATTTCTTGTCCTCAAGAAAGATCAAGGATGAACTAAAAAATATCCTCCACTCAAGGCATGGAGTCTAAAATGTGCCCATGTAGATCCTTCATCCCCAAGCAATCAACCAAGAAAAATGAGTCACCCTCCAACGAGGCAACTCTTGAAAATACTCCTCCACCTTGCGCTCATGTAGAAAAGGTGGGCTGGAATTTTGAACATGGTAAGTTGCATAGCTTACCCGATGCTGTCCTCTTCAACACTTAGGATAAGTCAAGAGTGTATGCTAATCCTAGGCTGCAAAATACTTTCCCTCAAGTGGCAAGATGAAGTCTATATCTCCAAATATCTCTCCTCCAATGCTGTAAATCATGCTAGCCAAAATCATCTCATATGTGATGAGTTGGAATTCATCATCATATGGTATCCAACCAATCATATGGCTCACCTCCAAGAGAAACCACTATCTGAACATGGTGACCATATCATCTCCCATACTCCCCTTGGAGCATGTGCTGCAAAAAGAATGGAGGTCTCTCCTCCCAAAGGGCACATCCACCCAATGAGTTCTTCCCTCCTCATGACACACATGGGGCTGCTGCTGATATATGACTGATATGAAATGGTCTTCAAGAGAGACCGAAGCCACCCCATCAATCATAAAATCCATGAAATGCCTCCTCCAAAAATTCAGACTCTCTAAATAGCTCCTCCCACATGAAGGAAAGAGGTGAAGCCTGGAAATCATGGGCTACCCATTGTTTCCCCTGAAACATACACCATGAAAAGTGAGGAGAATCATACTCCAAATGGGCCTCTTCAACTCATGTCCCACTCTCCAAACAAAGCTCCCCATGCACCAAGAAACATCTGCAATGTATGGAAGCATGAACCAATAGAAGCAAGTTGTCACATGACAACTGGAAAGTGGATCATTGCCCCACCAATGGGACCTGGGTAGTGCACACCTTGCCTGCATCAAAATATAAATTAACAAGTCTCTCCCAGCCACTTGTTAGCTACCACAATCATCTCAAAATATGTATACATGAAAGTACAAAATGGTGTAATTGGTGTACACCGAAACTCATGTGGCTTACCCCCACAATCCACTGCTAGAATAGCCATCATATTTGCTGCAACAGACCATGAGCATAACAAAACATAGTTTGCAAGAAGGAAATATCCTCCTTGGTATAATATGTTGCTCATATAGATAAGAGAGTGAAAAACATGAAACAAATAGTTACCTCCTTCATCATGCACTTTGGTCTTTGAGCTGAAATGGCTTAAGTGAAAAGTTCCCCTTACTACAACATAGTAGGGGAGTGCTGGTGCCAACCATCTCACCATATTTTGGGCTATGCATATAGCCATATGCTGATATTCCTCCATCAGAAATTCCTCCCAGGTAGACTCCTCCATCAGTAGATAGTATGCATGAGAATGCCGAAAAGAAGCATCCAAATTTGTTGCATGTAGGTGTCTCTTCTTGTGCTTGTGAGCCCAAGCCAAGATAATCAAAACATAGCAAGGGATGATTCCATCCATTAATTCCTCATCCTTCTCTCCTACGGCCTCCAAGACACATCACTTGTGAAGTGGTTTTTAGAACACTTCAACAAGTAATCCAAGCTCTCAAGTGACAGCGCTGCTGGCCTTTGGAGTAGGACCATTGTCATCTCAAAGCTACAGTCATTAGGGGAATTTTGAGGTCTAAAATGGGCCTCCTAAGAAAAATGTACAACAAAAATAAACTTTATAACAACCAATAGGATTCAAGATGATGATGTCAACCATGGGGGATGGTTTACCATTTTTTAAATAAAAGGGTAAAAATAGTAAAAAATAATAAAATAATAAAACTACTTTTTCAACTCGTATTTTCAACTTATCTCCCAAAATTTTTACTCAAATTTCGAGTGGGAGTACTCGTTGGATGCAAAATTTAATTCCTCATCCAAGGAGTACCCATGTTGCATACTTTTGATGAACCCTGCTACATGAAAAATGGGAAATACATAAAAAAACGTGATTACAATCACATTTTTTATGTATTTCTCATTTTTCATGTAGTAGGACCCATCAAAAGTATGCAACATGGGTACTCCTTGGATAATTGTTAAAATCAACGATACTCCTCTCAAATTTGGTAAGGCAGAGGATAAGTTGAAAATATGAGTTGAAAAAATAGTTTTTTCATTTTTCCTCCTCTAAAATTTGATGATGTCATCAAATATTATTTAATTTTTCCATATTATTTTATAATTTCCTTAGGAGGCCCATTTTAGACCTCAAAATTCCCCCTAATGCTGACTTGAATCTTTGAGCTCTCCTCCCCATCATGTTCTTTAACGAATGTAGGCTTCTCCCATGAAGAAGGTGCTACATGGGCCTCCAAGATCAAAGAGAAATATTCTTGCTCCCGCAACATCCAAACAAAGCCCGAGCAAAAAGAATGTTTGCTGCTCCTCCATACTTCCACCATACTCAATATAAAATGGGAACATAATGAGTGGTAAGAGAAACGCCATCCCATCATGATGCACACATGCTCTCCTCTTTGTTCATCAAGAGAAATAATTGTGAAATGATCTTGGGACCTGTGGGTTATGGATCCTCCACATTTTCGCTGGGCACACTTCATCCATAAGGCTCTACTCTTTGGTGTAAGTATCCTACCACTCCTCTTCCTTCTCAAACCCCATGAAAAGGAGTAGGTCTCATGTTGGCCAAACTCCCTCAAGAGCAACGAACACTGCATGGATTTTTGGTACCTTGTATCATAGATCTGCAAGAGGCTCACCATTCTCTTGCCTCCCATCCACATCCAATCAGCTCCTAGTGGATGCTTCTCATCTTCCTGCAACTTGGTACCTCTCCCACAAGAGCTACCATCATCCCAAAACAAGTTTTCCCTTTTTCATTTCATGGGACATTGAAATGCAATCTCTTCCATGGTTCCTGACTCAAACCCCGACCTCATATGTGGTACATGGTTCATCAATGGTGCATGATGATAATGAGGGTTTCTTCCTCCCTTGATAAAATCAAGGTGGCACAGCGCTGTTGAAGTCTCCTCCTCAATACATTCATCATGCAATAGTATGAAATCTCTTATATAATGTGTTGAATCATCATAAAATGGAAACGCATGCATACCTTTGCAAATTTTGGGAGAGTCTTGTGTGGCTGCAAGAATATCTTCCCAAACTATGCTGGTTGCCTCAACTGCTAAAGATGGAGGCTGCTCCTCCATGATTTTGACAGCACAGGCATGTGTCTCTTTTGTTTGTGGTGAGGGCTCCTCCCTCCTTTGGCTAAATAATCTTATCAATATATGAGAAAAATCAGCAAGAGTGGAAACCTTTGCATGCCTCCCATAGCTGAACCACCAAGCCTTTGCTTCTCCCTCAAGGTGCAGTGCTGAAATTGCTACAGGCTCTCTATCTACCATAGGATGTAGTAGGAAGAAAGCCTCTAGCTTCTTCACCCAAGCCTCTACTGCACATGTGAGTGACCCATCAAATGTAGACAAAAAAAATCTATTGCCTTTCATCATCCCATGACTGTGGTGTCTTCTTTATTCTTTCTGCTGAATAAATTGTGGCAAAGATAGAGCTCTAGGGTTTTCCTGATACTCAGCAAGATACCAACTTAGAATTTCGAATTCCAAGTGTTCTTCATGCTTCTGCTTTGCTCCTCTATGAGAATAGGAAGTGCATGGTCCTTCCTCTTCTCCTTTTTCTGTCTCCTCAATCTCCTTGGAGAGGTTGTTGCTGGATCTAAAAATTGATGATATTAATATCATCCTCTACATCATTCTGTCCTCTTCTTCTCTAAAAGTCAAAATTCACAGGCTGAGCCAAGTTTGAAGCTCTGATACCACTGTAATGTCCTGAAATGGAAATCAGCAGGTTTTTATCCGCTGAAGAAATCCTTTTGTCGGAAATATGAACAAGGCTATTTTAGAGATGGACTGAGAGGGCTTTTACCAGTTATTTCACCTCTAAAGAGAGGATCAGAACTGGAGGCTTCCTGGCCCTTACTCAGACTCTTCCTATATCTATGTAAATATTTCTTCCTTCAGGAAGATCCTGCTCAAAAAGATGAGCTACGGCAACATCTAAAACTCCAATAATGAACAACAGTGAAATAATATATCATATGATACAAGAAGAGTGCATAGATGATTTATAAAGTGTAGCAGCAAATATAGATACAAATCTTGAGGTAAATACCTCTCAAGATAGACTAGATCAGCCTCAATCAAGATTATACATGGAAGCTCAAGATTACACTGCCATACAATAATACCCTAGCTATGTCTGTGCAGTTACATGAGGAGACTGCAATATGTAAAATGGAAATATAATGATATATCTATATCAGCACAAGAAATGAGGGGGAGCAAGCTCTAAACCCCTAAAAATTACTAACTAGCAATCCTTAGAAGGATTGGCTGCAATACATGTACAAAATGATAAAATACAAAAATGTCGGAGTAGTTGGGAAGCTACTGCAACTCAATAATAATACATGAATGGAGAAGGGGAAAGATGTTGCAAACAATATAGCAACCTCCTCCAATGATATTCTAAGTGAAAGGCTACCCTTTCACTAAATATTACACTCTCCAATCCCCATGGTGAATCCTCTTGCAAATGCCCTCTGAAAATAACGTTGTAAGAGGGAGTGACTACACTGGGGCAGAGATGAAACACTTGGCCCTATGCCAAAATCTACAAATATTCTCCAAAAATGTCCCTTGATTATTTCTTAGAGAAATAGGGACTCTTCCTCTTCAAAACTAGCTCAGGAAATGGTGGGATGATGATCCCTCACCGCTACCTCCAGCAACGCCAATGAATCTGCCTAACAGAAATGTTGTAGCTGAAAGAGATGGCTTTGGCCTAAAGCCTGGATGTGAGGAAGATGAAGATCAACTCCTTGAAGGCCTCCCAAGGAAGGAGAGAAGACTTCTAAATAGAAATATCCCTTATGCTAAGCAGCACAAGCTATCTCAGTTGAACAACTGAAGAGAGATGCAAAATTGAATTCTCAAGCATGAAAATGAACAATGGCTCTCCTTCACCTTTTTATGCCAGGAATGCTTCTTTCCCATGGACCCTACTCACATTCTGGTGTCTCTCATTTTAAATTTTCCTCCTTTCCAACTACACAGTCTTCATGAGCAAGCTTCTCCTCTAAGCCACGTTGTTGACTTGGTCAACCATGATCTAGTTAACTTGCTTTTGGCCCTTTTCACACTAGGGAATGCAAAATTTAGCCATTTCAGTGACTCTTGCACCTTAGGAGAGTTTATTTTGCTGTTGCATGGGCTCCCTTACCCATTTTATTCCCTTTTTATTAGCACAAAAGCAAAATTAATGTTCCAATTACCTTAATGGAAAATTTGGAACATTACACTTTCTCCCTCATTAGTTTAGAGTTCATTGAAATGAAATGAATCTTGTTTTTTGGATTTAGCTGCATTGTTGGGATTCAGGTGAAATCACTTTGAGCCTGAAATTGAAACATAATCAAAGAACAACTTTAAAATTTATTCAATTAACCTTAAGGAGCATTTGGAATTAACACAAACATCTAGAGGTATAGGCTAGAGATGTGTTTCGACATCATTAAGCGTAGCAGCTATCGCTAACTGCTTGTGTTGCATCCTAGGGGTGATATCCCGTTCCACGTGTGGAAGTATATAGGACTATGTTCCACGTATGAAAAGTATAAGAGGACATTCTCATCGAACGGTTACACATTAGACAACGTTACTATGAACTGAGCTCCCATGTATCATCGAGTATATTTTGGGAGACCCCACTAGGTTGCAAACCTGCCATAGGTAACCGAGTCGGTGGCCTTGTAGATGTGATACACCGAACACAACATTCAGGGAGATTGGTTGTATATTCCTTTTGCGAAGGTGTATATCGCAGTTCACAGATACCTGGTAATCATTTTTGCCTAGATTTATCCTTTTTTATTTATTTGTTTAATTCTAAAATTTACTGCCCAGGATAACATCCTACCTCTTTAGTACTCCCGGCCTCATATTTCCTGATTAATTATAAATATTAATTGCTCAAAAAGTGATTCACCTTTCCCTTTGTTGATATTGTCCTAAAGGCCATCGTGGCTGAATCTTCGAATTTTCCTCGCTCCTCTGAAGGATCTCAAGGACCTCCTCCTGAGATTCCACAATTTCCACCTGGGCCGCTTGAAGATCAAGGTGATAAACCTAGAATTGTGAAAAGTGTCTAACCAATATCGTCCTAACCACCACCTGACCACTCGCTTTTATCATCATTTAATGATCCTGAGCCAGGAATTCCTGAACCTTCTGCACAGTTTATGATATTTCCTCCGAATCCACTCTTTGATCCATTCGTGGTATCTCTTGAGCATCAATATATTCCTTTTGACCATCCCAATGTTCATTTTGGTTCTTCTCCTATAGAATATTTTACTACTACTCGTCACTTTTTTCCACCATCTATGGCGTCAAATATCGACGATATTCCATTCATGAGTAATCCTTAGAGTATTCCTCTGGAAAATTCTGCAACCCATATCCTAGAGGTTGACATCGAGTCTATGTTCTCTTCAAAACCTTTTCTGTATGTTTCCATTCATGATAGAGGAAGTGGGACGAGTATGCCCTCTAGTCAAGTCGCATCTACTCTTCCCCCCGGGTATAATTCTCTCAGAAACCTTGTTTTAGGGACTTTTGGGGCCACATATCTATTCCACAACCCCGTTTGGTCAATGGGTGTTTCCCCATCTTCTAGCACATTTGTTTCAGATGTGGTTTTCATTTCGCAACCTATTGCTCAACTTATAGTTTATGTAAGTCAAATGATCGTTTTTCTCGGATCATCTACTCATGTGTCACTATCCACGAGCACTTTCATCCCACTATTGAGTGGACCATCTATGGTTTTGTTTGTGCCTGGGGCAAAATCTCATCCTCTACAGGTAGCTCCCCTTCAGGGGGGGGAAATGTTAACTTTGGAACTGTATCGGGGTTGAGACAACCCATAGCTAGTCTTAGTGGAACTTTGCTTTTGACAAGTTATGTCGTAGGAACCTCTCATCCTGCTTCAGCTCAGCTTGTTTATCAATAGCCCCACGTCCAGTACCCTCAAGTTCAACAACCCCGTGTTCAACAACCGAATGTACAATCTTAGTCTTTTTAGCAACCGAACGTACAATATTAGTATGTTCAGCGTCCCAATGTCTCACAACGGTATATATCGCAGCCCCAGAATCCATTAGGTGTTGTTGCAACTAATCCTCAGTTTGGTCCTCAAATCCAAACTGGTTCAAACCTTCCTCTAGGTAAAATTAGAACTTACCATAATTTGCCTAGTGTCTAATACCAAAAAATTCCTCAAGGTCAATTCCAACAACCCCAATAAGGAGCTTATATCCAGCAAGGGCCCTGTCAAAGGGCCCAACAGGGGCCCTATCAACAATCCCAAAAAGGTGTTTATGTTTAGTAGGGTCATTATCAATAGCTCTAGCAAGGACCCTACGTTTAGCAACAACTACAAGAATGTACCTATCAGCAACCACAACCACAACAAGGTACCTATCAACCATATGTACCTTACAACAGTCATGGGGACTGTTTTTGCACTATGGTAAGAATCAACCCTATGGGGGAAAAATCCTTACCAGCAAGGTTGGAACTCTCAAATGGGTAACTTCCAAAGACATTTTTCTGCTCATTACCCTCTGTTTCCATTCCTAGCTATGTTGGAACTTCCAAATGTGTCTAAATTTCTAAAGTACCCCATCCAACACATGTTGCATTAGCCTCGAATTCCAACTAAAATTATTGGAGATTGTCCAAAGTTTGAAGCAAAATCTGGGAAAGAGCCCCAATACCATGTCATGACATACCATTTATGGTTCTCCTCCAATTATTGCGTTCACGATTCGATTCATCTTTGTTTTTTCCAGCACACTTTGACGGGTGTTGCTGCCAAGTGGTACATTGAACTTCCTCATGGTTTCTTCTACGATTTCAATACCTTGGCCATGGCCTTCCTCACCCATTTATAGTTTTCTTTCTAGTATGAGACCAATGCCCTTCTCTTGAAATCTTTGAAGAATTCAACTACTACTCATATCTTGGACCATATCCACAAATGGAGGAGTAGGTGCCATCTTATTAAATTCGAGATCCCTAATCAACTGTTGACTAAGTGGTTCACAAAATATTTTGTTCCTAAAATCATAAAATATCTTGCTATGGGTGGATGTGTGATGGAAGAGGAAGTGATTTCCCATGCTCAGTGTATATATTTGGATTATTCCCAATCTGGAAGTCTATATGATCTTTTTCCTATCACACTGCTGCCTTCAACAAACAAATTATCATACAAATATATTGATATACCTCCTATTGATGGTGTCATTGGGATAATAGCCCATAATCCTAACAATACACTGAAGGATTATTCGAATTCTAAGTCTAATTTTTCCACTGCACCTTCCCCTCCTTTGAAAAATTCAAAGAATCTTGGTAAAAATTATAAAGTTAATGTTGTTCAATATAGTGCAACAAACAAATCCTCAAAAGGTAAAAAGAAAGGGAAAGGTAAAGCTAAACACATCACCCCTAAACAAGAGTTTGCTAAATCATCTGTTGATGATGCATCCAAGCATAAGCCCAAGTATCCTTGCTTGATATGTGATGAAGGTCATTGCACCAAGGATTTTCCTTGGTGTGCCAAAGTATCCCATGTTCTTAAAGGTGCACCCAAGACACTGGTTGTCTTGAAAGAACCATTTCCTTCTCAGCAGATGAAAATGGTTGATCAACCGTAGTCTTTGGCATCCAGATGCTCCCAAGTATTTATGGCTATAAAAAAATGTATTAATGTTTCTACCCGATCAAAAGAGCACCCAAATCCTTCAAAAGCTACCGTGGGAAAGGATGATTTAGATATTCCTTCCTCTTCCACTCCTCTTGGTTCTCATCCTCTCCATATTGAAAGACCTAATAGTGATTCCATTGTATAACCACCTCCCAATGTTGTTCTTTGGAACTCATATTATAATTTGATTGTGCGATTTATGCAATAATATAACATCATTTAGGATTTAGCTCAAGCACCTTTAGTGATGTTAGCCTTGGAAGTCCTTCAGTTGTGCCCATCACAAGGGAAGGAACTATTATCTGCTATCAAGGGGATTCATCCAAAAGATTCAAATCTTATTACTTTCTATCTTGAGAATCATGTTCCTTGGCTCCTATCACAAGTGGATTTCCTTATCAAAGTCGTTATGATGGGTAAAACAATTCATCATATTTTTTTCTATGAAGGTTCTTCCACCTGCATCTTGTCTATTGCGTGTTTGTAATATCCCAAAATTGGGAGAGTAGTAATATAGTACATAAAATTGGAAATATGCAGAAATATAAATAGATCAAGACATGATACAACCATATATCCATTCCATTATGATTATAACAACAAAAATAGGTACAAATACTTGAGGAAAATATCACTCAAGTTGGGCAAACAAGCCTCCCATGAAAGCATACACCTAGATCTGAAATGTGTTAATAAATGAAAACATAGGAATGTAGAAACTGCATTGTCTATGAGAGAATAGAAGATAAAAGATATAAAAATATATTACTGCTAGTAAAATGCTCCAAAAAGGGCTAAGACTAGATATCCATGCTCCAAAATAGATTTCCAAGACAACCTAGAAAAGGTTTATGGAAATATTCAATCTACAAAAATATAAGATTTGGCCTTAGGGCTGAATAATATCTGCAACTGAATCACTGATAGGAGGTGGCTGATCTGAAATATGAAATGGATTATCCTCATCCAATAGATCTCCTAAATCAAGGGTTGATCCACTCAAAGGAAACACAACTCCTCCAACTAGGGAAATAAACCCACTAGGCCATCTCCTCTCTAAAATCATGTAGTCCTTGAGGGAAACTACGTTGTAGCTAATGATAGATACTTGGCCTCCTGAAAAATAATGAAATGAAGCCCTGATAACTTCTTCACAAGTCTCCCATATGAAAGGACAACCCCTCCAATGGAAAACTATCTCAAAAATTGGAGATCTCTCTCCTCCACTGTTGCAACCCTGCAACACAACACAAAGCTGGAATAGACTTCACTATATATGAGAATGAAGCTTGGCCAAATGCCAGATACTGGTAATGCAGCTCAATATAGCCTCTCCTGAGTAGGAAATTTAAATCCCCTGAGGATGAGGGTGGGATTTCGACTCGGAAACACCCTTGTGCTAAACAACACCTGCAGACCCTGCTAAATAGAAAAATCATGCACAGAAATGTCACATGACAAATCTAGATCTAAGAATATCAAAATCAATAATACAAATCCATGTCTTCTAATGCTTCCATCCTCTTCCTTTTATTCTTGGTGATCTTCCTCACCCTGGGCCCCACTAATTAAAGGAGCTACTCTCATGCATACACTCCACCTAAATAACTGCATTGTCCTCCATTGATCCTCTATGATCTCCATAACAGTGCTGTTGATTTGGTCAACTTTGACTCTGTCCACATGCTCTAGCCCCTGTTCATACCTTAGGGTGCTTTATTAAGATGAAATGATAATCCACATTCACATGAGAAGTGGTTTTATTGTTCATAAAGAGATTTATTGGTCTCCCTACCCACTTATTCACCTATCTAAGTGACATAACAAAACCTTAATATTCCAATTAAGTGCAAGCTAATTTAGAAATATTACATTCATCCCCTCCAAAAATTTTATTTTCCTCAAGCAAATGCAAGGATACTACAAAACCTCCAATGGATATGTCTCCTCCCAAGTATACAAGTTAGTCTTTGGTAGATAAACAAAATAGCTCTCATCAGGAAGAAGTGGGAGATATATGGAAAAAATTATATGTTTTCCATCAGCCTCCTCAAGGCATGAGAGATGGTAAATGTTGGGTGCCTCAATCCCATTGAGAAACTCCAATCTCCATGCTATCATCCAAACAAAGTCATCCATCCTTGGTAGCTCATAGAAACAATAACCAATCCCCTGCTTTTGCAATGTGTAGGGGTTGCATGGCTGAAAATGACAGATAAAGTTGTTCAACTTACGTTGTCTCTCTCTCCATTTATGATAAATTTGGAGCTGCTGATCTTGGGTTGCAATAATATAGTCCTTATGAAGGCAAAATATACTTGTAATATCATGATCCAACTCCTTGGTTCTAGGAATCTCTCTTGAGAAATCCATCCCACATATAGAGAATAGAGTTTCATCACCATATACACTCCAAAAGAAACATGGAATAAGTGTCACATCACATACTGGATGGTGGCAATAGTCCCACAAGTGAGACCAATGTTTTTCTGCTTCTTGCTGTCTCCAAAAATGATATGCTAAGTGGCCATCCAACCACTTTCTTGCTGCCATAAGCTTCTCAAAAGCTTGAAAATAGTAGAGGAAACTAGGTGTTGGTTGAATATGAACCAAGAAAAACAAGTCTTGCCCAAATTCCTCTAGGAAGTGGCCAATGCCATCACTCTATGTAGTCCCAAAAGGAAAATGAAATCAAAATAGAGGCTTGCTCTCTTATGGAGAAATGTGCTGCAAATGCATGGTAAAGGAATGTACATATATTGTTATTTGATCAATAAGCATCAAAACATAATATTTACCATATATTGTAGGCAAGTTGGTGAAGAGGTTCATAGATGATTCTTCCCATCTCTCCATCAAAAGGGGAAATGGATGTAACAATCTTGCAAGGTGGTTGCTTTCCTCCTCATACATCAAACAAGCTACATATCTCCTGATATGTTGGTGCACATCTTCTTTGATATCCTCCCAATAGAATCACTCCATGATGGTGTGATAAGGCTCAGTGAATTATACATGTCCCAAAAAGAGTACCTCATATGTTGCATGTAGAATCTCCTTCTTGAGCTTGGAGTCTCTAGTCAAGTAGATCTGATCATGGAAATACATGACTCCATCGACCACTCTATATCTCCCATTTGTCACTCACCCATCAAGAACCTTACATGTGAAGAGGTTCTTGGAGTACTCCACCAATAATTGGGACTCCCAATATGGATCCATTATCCTCAATAGTGATAGTGTTGTTGAGATCTGAAATGAAGTACCCATCACATCATATCTCTCCTCTTTGACACGTTCAATGCCAAAGACACATGTTGGAGTACTGTTACCCCACTTTTGTTGCCTCCCTTGCAGTTGATATTGCCCAAGACAATATTAAACTACATGGAGGTCAACCACCTCTTGGAAGGTATTTCCTATCCAAAACTTCCATAGTTTGGCCAATGCATACAAGAGTGTCAATATCCTCTTGTCATATGTGGAATTCTCTCTCCTATGTGGAAGTGTATTATGTTCTTCCAAAGCCATGGATTACCCCTTTGACACCATGCTTGTGCCATCACATACTCCTGAATCATCACCTTTCAACACAAATAACAAAGTGGGAGATGGCAATGTCAATATCAGAAAATTTCTCCTCCCTCCTTTGAACCCATCATAAGCTCTCTGTGTTGTGCTAGCTCCTCCAAAGGCTCCTTCCTTAGTCAAATATATCAATGATGCACCATGTTGAGAGAACTCTTTGATCATCTTCCAATTAGGGGGTCTCCCTGGTGGAATGCCTCCATGTAATGAACCATCAAGGCCTAGAGTAGGTTGTATATGTGAGTGGAATTATTTTTCCCTACCCTCACTACGCAAATCATCCTCCTACTTATGTGCATAAACCTCCTAAAAAGGATGGGTGTGCATGTTCCTAATAACTTGATGCTAGCCCCCCTTCTCATCTTCTCCTACCTTCTACAAGATCTCATAGTTGAAGGTGTTCTTCGCCAATGTAATCAACCCATGCACACCCAATGTCATATTGGTGTCAAGAGTCTTAATAAAAAAGAAGTGATCTATCATGGTGTATGTCCCCAAATCTGTGGTCAATGTTGGAACACACTTACTCCATTGTTTTGTCTCATTGCCAATAAAAATAGACACATGTTGTTCCTAATATTCATATGTGAGATCCTTTGAAAATTCCTACAAAGATAGAAGAGCTCCTCTAGTTGAAGCAATTGCTTCATCTCCATCTCCAAATAGTGGTGGATCACCTCCTGCTATTGCATCGCTGGAGACTCTTTCCAGCGATTTATCTTCCTTCTCCTCACCATTAGAGAATACCTCATCATTAATATATCCTTTGGCTTGATCTCCTCTTGAAGGAGGAATCTTCATCTCTTCCTTTTGAGAAGAAAGTTCTTGTTGAAGTGGAGCTTTTGCCCTTGGAAAGGAATATTTCACATATTTTACCCCCTCAACAATATTTTGAAATGGAGTTGGTTTCATGGACCCTTCAAACTCATGCAAAGGTTCTCATCTCTTGGGTTTGGCTAGCTCACCCAAGGAAGTTTCAATTGTTTTTTGATAAAATCTTTCCACTAACCTCCTAGTGAACTTTGCATAAGTAGATATATTTGCATGATTCAATGAATAAGATTCATAAAACCACCAAGCATAAGACTTACCTTCAAGGTAAAGCGCTGCTACCTTAATGGCCTCCTTTTCTGAAACTTGATGCAGTTGTACATATGTGTCCAACTTCCTTACCCAAGCCTTAGTTGTGCACTTGGGTGACCCATCAAAAGTAGGCAAAAAGAATCTACCCAAAGTGTGTTGCATGCACCCTCTTATTCTATTGTGGTTACTAAGTCTTATATTTTATTTTATTTGACAAAACACTTGGAAGTTTAGTTTCTCCTTGAATATTCTAGAATGAGATCCATATTCTTGGAGATAGTCACCAAGAGTATCCTCGTTCGGTGTATATGTCTCCTCTTCTTAACTTGCTAAGAATGTAGGCATGGTACAATTTTATGGATTTGATGGTGTAGTTGAATGATCACACCCATAATGTGAAAAATTGGAGCTTTCTTTATGTACAAGCCCTCTTGGAGAATCTCTATATCTCTCCATCCTCATCTCTTTGATGTCTCTATTAATGCCCTGCATAGTTTGAAGAAGAAGTCTTGAGAACTCCTTCCCTTCCATTTCTCTTGACAATGGAGTCTTGCCTCTATATCTTCTGCAAATATTCTACTTTCTATGAAAATCCTCTCTAGATGACATAATGGCTGAAGTACACAGGCTGAGCCAAGATTATGCTCTAATACCACTGTAATATCCCAAAATTGGGAGAGCAACAATATAATACATAAAACTAGAAATATGCAGAAATATAAATAGATCAATACATGAGAAAACCATAGATCCATTCCATTATGATTATAACAGAAAAAATAGGTACAAATACTTGAGGAAAATATCACTCAAGTTGGGGAAACAAGCCTCCCATGAAAGCATACACCTAGATCTGAAATGATGTTAATACATGAAAACACAGTGATGTAGAAACTATGCTTTCTATGACAGAATAACAACTAAAATATAGAAAAATATATTTATGCTGATACAATGCTCCGAAAATTTCTAAGACTAGAGATCCATGCTCCAAAATAGATTTCCAAGGCAACCTAGAAAAGGTTTCTGGAAATACTCAATCTACAAAAATAGTAGATTCAACCCTAGGGCTAAATAATATCTACAACTATTGGAGGTGGTTGATCTGAAATATCCAATGTATGATCCTCCTCTAATAAATCTCTTAAATGAAAGGCTAATGTCCTCAAAGGAAACACAACTCCTCCAACCAGGGAAATAAACCCACTAGTGCAACTCCTCTCTAAAATCACGCAATCCATGAGGGAAAATGAATTGTAGATGATGATAGCTACTTGGCCTCATGAAAAATAATGAAATGAAGCCTTGATAACTTCTTCAGAAGTCTCCCAAATGAAAGGATGGTCCCTCTAATGGAAAACTATCTTAGAAATTGGAGATCTCTCTCCTCCACTGTTGTAGAGCTGGAATAGACTGTGTTGTATATGAGACTAAAGCTTGGCCAAATGCCAGATAGTGGTAATGCAACTCAATATAACCTCTCCTCAGTAGGCACTCTAAGTCCCCCGAGGATGAAGGTTGGATTTCCATTTGGAAACACCCATGCGCTAAACAACACTGTAGACCCTGTTAAAAAAAAAAAACATGCACAAAAATGTCACATGATAAATCCAGATCTAAAAATATAAAAATCAATAATAAAAATCCATGTCTTCTAATTCTTCCATCCTCTTCCTTTTATGCTTTGTGGGCTTCCTCACCCTAGGAACCACTCATTAAAGGAGCTACTCTCATGCATACACTCCTCCTAAATGGTTGCATTGTCCTCCATTAATCCGCCATGATCTCCATAAAAAAGATGTTGATCTGGTCAAATTTTACCCTGTCCACATGTTCTAGCTCCTATTCACAACTTAGGGTGCTTTATTAAGATGAAATGATTATCACTTTTAACATGAGAAGTGGTTTTATTCTTCATAAAGATATTTATGGGTCTCGCTACCCACTTATTCACCTATCTAAGTGACATAAAAAAACTTTAATATTCCAATTAGATGCAAGCTAATTTAGGAATATTACAATGTTGGAAAGCCACCGGCACTCATCCATTAAGTTAATCCCCTAACACTATGGAAGCTTTCAATGACAGAATTTCTCAACTGTATGTTATTCTCACATCCTTTCCAATTCAGTTGGATGGTAAAACGATGAACCTGGAATTAGTGTTAGTAGATGCCAACTTGAATTACAACCTTTTTGCTCGGACACAGTTGGACTCATGCGATTATTTGTGTGGTCTATGCCCTTTTTCGCATCTTGTTCTTTCCTCATCAGGGGAAGATAGTCATTGTGAATCAAATTTCTTTATTTTCCCAGATTATTCAATTGGAAATGTCCCATACGTTGGGAATACCTCTACTCCTTATGAGAGTGTTGGGTCGAGTCTTTTCAAAGACTCGTCCTTGATGGGAATTTTTCCACTCCTGCCTCCTAATGTTACCGATGTTAAGATAATATCATTTGGTCATGATCCATGTATTATTCCTAGTCCCAAAAAACTTGATAGTTTTGGTGACGTTATGCCCATCAGCCTTGCAGAAAAAATGTATCACAGCATTCTTATTGATTTTGGGGTTTCTTCCAAAGCCAATGATAACCTGGTTTCATCTCTGGACACTTACTTATTTACAGTCTCCATATTTTCATTCCTGGGATTTATATGGTCCCTTGAATGAGATATTTCCAACTGAATATAGTATCGTGGAAGTTATGTGTCTCGAATTAACCCCTTGGGATGGTGGTCATCATCGTTCCTTGTTTCTCCCAAACCTAGGTAAAATCTCTACTTGTCTGGAAACCCATGTTTCATCTGAATCGATTGGCCCACTCCAACATCTTATTCTGACTCATGAAGTGATGTCCAAAGGTAATATGGGTAACATATATACCACCATTTCGATCAACATCTCTGTTCACCTAGTGATTGTTGAGAATATTCATGTTGGGGTTTCTTTTTCTCTAGATGAGATCAAGATTTACACTTTTTTCTTAAAAAAATGTGCCCCACCAACTCCATTCGACCCCTTTTTAACCATTTGGTCATTTTACCATGGGTGCATTTTTTCCATGCTTCATAACCTTTACTCGACTAGGGGGCATGGTCACTTCATTATTTCTATGAAATTTCTCACAAAATTGGTCGAGGTAATGCATACAAGCAATATCAACAGTATAATGCTCGGTATATTTCTATTAGTTATGATGGAAATTGATTATCCGAGTCCTCTATTGGACTCTATCTGAGGAATTATTATGATTGATTGCAAGTACACTACTTTGTACGTTAGTGTGATTTTATATTTTTGGTGTGATTGTTTTCTTTGCAGACATGTTTCCTCTGCTTACCTCATGTTCCACTTGGTTTGCAAATTTCATCGAACCATTATGTCGGTTTTGCTGAGAGTACTTGTTGTAGCACACAAAACTTATCTTCTGTAGCATGGGCATTTTTTTCTCCTGATGGTGAGTCGGTTAATATAGAAGGTATTTTTCTAGGTCAAACAACAAATAATATTGTTGAATATAGTGTAGTCATCGAGCTATTATCAAATGTAATTTCTCTCGGCATTAGAGACTTGGTTGTCAAGCTAGACTCACAACTCGTTGTGTTACAGTTAAATGGTCATTATTCAGTGAGAAATCATCATATTTGCACATGTATTTATGTATTTGATTACTCTAAAGAAATTTTGATTAAATTAAAAATCAACACATTCTACGAAATTTGAATACATTAACAATTGCATTGGAAAATTAGGTATTAGATCGAAATTTGAAACATATGTAAAAAACCAAACAAATCATCATGATATAATAAAACTTAGTAACAATAGAAACATGAATATGCATATATATATATATATATATTAGGTTTGTAAACATTTCTTATATCAAAATATAAAAAAATATGTGTTTCGTGACATAATGGATCAACAAGACTACATTAGTGGAGAAAAGTAAAACTAAAGGAAACTATCCGCCCACATGGTTCTCATGATAGAAAGTGATTTCTCAGATAACTCAAGATAATAACCTGTGAACTATGCCTGAGACTCCTATAGTGCACCTCTGAAACTGCAACGGTATGTCATCAAAAGAAGCATACTCCAGAATGCATCTAGTTAGACCCTCTAGGTTGTGATCAACCTCTATGGTTGGGTCTTCTCCCTCCTCGTAAGGAGAATCCTAGATCTCTCTCACTACCCTCCTCACAATCAAGGACATCCCTTCTTTCCTTTGTGGTCCAAAATTTGCAAGATAATCATAAATTTATATCTCATAACACAACTAAAAACATCAAAAAATAAAAATTCCAAAAAATGCGTTTTTACCTCCACCAAACCACTATGCACCTAGAAGAAGAGGAATATTTGGATCTCCCTAGAAATGTGTACCAACATATTCACATCCAACTACTACGATTAATTAACAACGTAACCAACTGAAAAAAGTTGTCTGGAAATCCATCTTCTAGCCACCTCCCTAGCGAGGCATCAGATCACACCATCTGAGCAGCCTTGGGTGTCCCGAGGCCGGATCATACACGTAAATCTATTGATACTGAAACAATGGCACTCCCTCCACCAAAATTGTTTCAACCATCTAGTTTTTCACTTTGTAAGTTGGCTTTTCATATTAGCAAACAATCCCTCACACCAGTTAAGCATAGTGGAAGAAAGGCAGTCAACAACATACTGGAACTAAGACTTTTTTCCTCAAGTAGCACCTGGAACCCAACTACATGGGCCATAGTGTGTAAAATCATCCTAAAAGGTAGATTGGTGATAGTTTTGATGTCTTCCTTTCCACTTGAAGTCTTTCTAGTACCAGGAAAATGTCTCCTAATGAGCTTACTCATGCTCTTGTCTCCAGTTCGAGCTCTAGAGAGTTGGGTTATCTCACCTCTCATGGACAACCTAGTAATGAAATAAATGTCTGAAATATCTATTTCAAGCTCTTGGTCCATGATGATGAAAATTTGGCAATCTACATCCCATAGCCCAATGAGATATTCCAGTAGTCCGAGTTGAGCTCTGAGTCCAGATGTTTGACAGAACTTGAGAAAACCACAATTTCTGAAGGAATTTATCCAATGCGAATCTTGGAGAGCTTCATGATATTCTACCTCATGGCCTCTTTCTTTCCATTCAATAACTGTCTTCGTTGAAAAAACCTGAAAAACATCCATGAATGATATTTTAGGAGTTTTCAATCGATCAAAATTGGAAATAAATCATTAATAATGGATAAATTTCACTATTAAATTCTTCTCTATGATCAACACTTATGTCGGAATTAAACCTGTGCCGATGGTGCATTGACCTAACATACTATGAGCAATCAGTGTGGGTCCGATAGGTCAAACCCGGGTTGATCTCGCGCGACATAAAATTTTGAAATTATGGTCTTAACACCAAAAATTTAAAAATAAATGACATAAAAATGGAATGAAAATGATGAGAAGAGACAGAGCTCTTACTTGCAATCGACAGATCATCGAATGGTGTCCTGGATCATCCACATCAGTTTTCTAAAAATCGGAGGAAATTGGGATAAATTTGCTTCTCCAATTTACCTAAAATAAAATGGTAAAAATGTTTTCAATTTTTTTCTATTTATAAGTTTTGAAGATATTTTTACCAATATTTTATTAATTTTCTCGATATCAATGATGTGTGATTCTCTTTGTGTAGTGTCAGCATATTTTTTAAACAGTGACAGTGATATTTTTCAACCGATGCAATGAGTTTTATTTTATTTCTTTTTTCAAATTCGTTAAAAATAAATGAAAAACGAACCCCTTGGAGTCATCTTTAAGCTTTTTTCTGACTCTCAAAATGTGAAAAGATCATCAAGTACCTGTCATCTAGAACTTGTTAAATTAAATGAATTGACATGGTCTCAGTATACATTTACCCCTTTCTCAGGATGAGATTGACTATTTATGAAAAAGGAATACCTTGATCGAACATGGTCAAGAGGTTCTCTTGAATATTGTCTTATACCTTTTCAAATTCGAGGGACGATTTACGAAAAGGGACCTTAAGAAGTTTTATTTGTTGTCTCTTTTCCAAACTCCCTAAACATGAAAAAGACACTAAGTTACTCTTTCGTTAGACTCATAAAACTTAAACGGCGAAATACTTGTCACCATGACAAGGTCGAGTTTCTCCTTCTTGGGGCTCGTTAAACTTACTAGGATGGATTCATTCAAATAATGAAATTATACACTAAGCATATGCTATCCGCTTCACACTTACTATAAAAAATAAGGAGGTACTCGTTAGCAATAAGGGGGGAAAATTGAAAGTGGAACTTCCTATGTGTTTTGAGGCATCATGTTGCTTTTTAACATGACACTCATCTATAATTTGTGTCAGGTTTGGGATATCCTTCATTCGTAACTTTCCTTCTGGGGTTTGGGAAATCCGTTTGCCTCTCATCTGATCATTATCTGTCATCACCAAGACCTTTGATCCCATTTTTGAGTCAAATTCTACCACGCTCTGGAGTCGTGTGGCCAATATGTTCACGAGAAGTTCTTGTTGTAATAGTCAAACATCGTCTACTTATTTGACCCTCTCTACCACAATATTGAATCACTCCTATCATCTTTAGAAATCCTTTGTTTCATGTCAATGATGTGGGAATCATTATGGCCCTCCTTTGATAGATCACTTCCTGTCGAATTCAACTCACTGTCTGGGAAGATGATTTGGAAAATCATTTTCAGTACCTTGGAGCTTGCAAGCCTCAATGGAAATTTCATCGCATTCGATGAGATGTTCACATCACTGGCCTTCGATCGGATGATTCTAAAAGCATTCGACTTCAACTCATCCATTCACACTTGTATATTATGTTGTCGTATCTTAAGGTTCATCATCATTATTGGTGGTTTCTCTCATTCCTATTAATGGTTTACATTATTGACTAGTAATCAGGTGATCTCTACCATTTTTGATGTCAGAACATCTATTCACCTGGTTAGATTCATTAGGTGGGTAGATAGAGATAAGGACTAAGACCCTGCATCACACCTGTTATTATCTAGGCTGCATGGAATTTTTGAGTGTTCATTATTTTACACATCATCCTTTCCATATGGATGGATGCGACCATACTGTGTATCCATTTCCATGATCTCTTTCAAACAGATGCATGTTCCCATGTCATGGGCTCACGTGTTATTTTATGCCTATTCAGATATATCTTATTTGGAATTTCTATATCAGAGATGTCACATATTGTATTGTGCGTGAATTGGTAGGTCACTTGAGGGTATTCTGAGTCCCTTCCTTGGTTCATAAATATTTCCACCCATCACTCCATGTTCTACCTTCATGCTTTAGGGGGCATCTGCTACACAGTTCCTGAATTTCCCTAAGATGAAACCTATGTAGCATATCCACCATGTAAAATATATCATGATATCCCTTGAATATTAACGGAAAGCTACCTTGAAAATTTTGTGGAGAAGCTTAGCTCCAAACCTAAATTTTTGGGTTAATGCTATTTGCCAATTTCCTACCTGTGTTGATGACAAATTGCAACACTTTGACCTAGTGCCACTAGTGCACTTTTGATGGGGAAAATTGTGATGAACCCTTTCTAGCAGTGTTTACTCAAATGGAGAAGAAGCTTCATGCATTAGAAGCTTCCATAATGATGAGATGGATATGGTTCGGTGGGGATATGATCAAGCTCTCTCATTTGATGCTCTTGATGCTATCATTAGAGAATTTTCCCTTGAGAAGTGGATCTTCCTCCTTCCTTTATGGATCACTAAATCCCTCTCCCTATCTATAAATTGAATCCCATCCTTCCACTATTGTGTAATATTCCAAAATAGGAAAAGCAGTAATATTGAAAATAAACTCGAAACATGCAATGAATATCATTACATCAAGATATGAGACAAATATAGATCCATATCATTATGAATATCAACAGCAAATAAGTATAATATATTGGGGAAAAATTCCCCCAAGCAAGGCAAGAGAAGCCTGTAATTCTCAATTGCACCAAAACATGAAATGTAGCTCCTACACAAAATGCCAGAGTACAAGACAACACAGTCCCAGTGAGTGCAACTACTCAAAAAATTAAATATATAGATCTACAAATAAAGAGCTCAAGAAGTGTCGAGAATAGAGATCTAAGCTCCGAAGCATATTTCCATGACAACCCAAAAAGGGTTTCCGGAAATACACAAAATACAAAAGGATGAATGAAATACAACCCTAGGGCTAAATAATATCTACAAATAGATAGATGATAGGAGGTGGCTGATCTGATGTAGAAATGGATGATACTCCTCCAATATATCTCCCGGATGAAGGGCTTATCCCCTCACTAGAAACCTAACTCATCAACTAGGGCTCTAACCCCTCCTCTGTAACTGGTCACCAAAATAACACAATTTCTAAAGGAAACTGCATTATAGGTGATGGTAACAACTTAGCTTGCTAGAAGATGGAAAAATAATGCACAAATTCCTTCCTTACTAGCCTCCAGGATGAAGGGTTAATCCCTCCACTGGAAAAAACGCTGAGAAACTGAATCTATCCCTCATCCACTACTACTGCCCTACAAAACAACAAATTCTTGAAGGATACTTCACTATGGATAATGGATGAAGCTTGGCCTGATGCGGGATAGTGGAAATGAAACTCAATATACCTCTCCTGAGTAGGCATTCGAAGTCCCTTGAGGATGAGGGTGGGACTCCCGCTCGAGAACACCCTTGTGCTAAATAGCACAACAGACTCTGCTAAATAACTAAAGCATGCAAGAAGTCATAGAGACCAAGACATAACAAATAATCATCATGCCCTCTATGGCTACCATGCCCTTCCTTATACGCTTTGTGAACTCCCTCACCTTGGGCCCCACACATTAAAATCACTACTCTCATGGAGACTTCCTTCCACTAACATTTCCCCGTCCCTCATTAACTATCTACTTCTTCCATACCAGTGATGTTGATATGGTCAGACTTGACCATATCCATATGCTTCAACCCCTTTTCATACCTAAGGATGATTTATTTAATTGCTACAATGAACCACATTCACATGAGAAGTGTTTTTATTCCTACTAAGGAGATTTATGGGTCTCCCTACCATCTTATTCATCTACCTAAATGACAAAAAAAAAAATTAATATTCTAACTAGCTGAAAGATAATTAGGAATATCATAGTCCTCCCATCCAAAATTTTGCTTGTCCTCAAGCAACTGTAAGGGTCAATGTTGAAAAAATTCTCCTCCTCCCCTGATGGCACCCACATATGATAAGCTCCTCCACTAAATCAGGTGTTCTCCCATCAATCTACCCCTTGGTTGCTCCTCCCAAGTGTCCAAGTTAGCCCAATGGCTCACATCATTAGGGAGTAGGAGATCCATGGTGGAAACCACACATTGTCCAATGTTCTCACTTAAGCATGGAATATAAAAAATGTTGGACATATCAATCCCAGTGAAAAACTCCAATCCATGTGCCATTCCTCCCATCATCCCAACAATAATGATAAAAAATCATCAACATATGGGATCAAAATCAAGGATACATTGAATGCCATATGAAATACTAGAGGATGATAATAGTACCTCAAGTGGAACCAACACAATTGTAATCCTAGCTATGTAAAAACATGATGTAGTAAGTGGCTTTCCAACCACTTTCCTGCTCCCACTATCCTCTCACATTTCCGGAGAAAGTAACTAATTTTTAGTGTCAACTGAGTACACCCCAAATAAGATATCATCTCCCCACAGCCTCTTAGGAATTGGCCATTCCCATCACTGATTGTGGCTCCAAGAAGACCATGAAGTCTAAAGACAAGCTTGCCTACTTGTGGAGCATTGTGTTGTAAATGTATGGAAAAGGAATGTAAATGCTTGGTTAGTTGATCAATGAGCATAAAGACACAACCCTTACCATGTATTTTTGGCAAGCCAGTGAAGAGGTCCATAGATGAAACCTCCCATATTTCTATCGAAAGGGAAAGTGGATGTAACAACCTTGCAAGGTGGTTGTTTTCCTCCTCATCCATCAAGCAAACTGCATACCTCCTAATATGCTAGTGTACATCCTCTTTGAGACCCTCCCATGAGAATCCCTCCATAATGTTCTGATATGTCCTCATGAAATCTATGTGATCGGAAATCAGTGCTTCATGTGCTGCATGTAGAATCTTCGCCTTGAGATTGGAGGCCCAAGTCAAGAAGACCCAATCCTGGTAATAGATGACTCCATCCACCACTATATATCTCTCATCATCTACTTGCCCATCAATCACATCACATGTGAAATGATCCTTGGAATACTCCACCAATAGCTGGGACTCCCAATATGGATCTAGAATCCTCAATGATAGTGCTGCTAACTTATGTGATAAGGTACTCGTCATCCCATGGCCCCCCTCTTTGACATGCTCAATGCCAGAGTCATATGTCAGAACACTTATACCCTGCCTTTGCTACCTCCCCTGTATTTTTTGTTGCCTAATAAGTTTATGGAGGCTAATTTTTACTTGGAATCTATTTCCCATAAAAAAATTTCAGAGTTTGGCCAATGTATGCGGGAATACTAACAACCCTCTACCATATATGGAATATTCGTTCCTATGTGGAAGTATTTCTTGAATCTCAAAGGCCATGGAGTAGCCCCCTTTCACCATAATTGTGCCATCATCCATCCCTGGAACACCTCCTCTCAACGAAATATTCTTGGAGAGAGTTGGTAATACCGATACTAGAATAATGCCCCTCTATTCCTTGAGCCAACCAAAGACTCTTTTCACTTTTCTAAGCTCACCCAAGGTTCCCATCTCAACCAGATCTAGGAATGGTGTAGCTTGTTGAGAGAACTCTTTAACCAACTCCTGGTTCGGGGACTTTCTTGATGGAATGCCTCCAAATAATACTACATCATGGGTTGGGGTCAACTGCATGACCAAGTGGACTAATGTGTCCCTGCTCTCACCTTTCACATTAGGCTCTATCTTGTCTGCATAAGCTATCTGAGGGGGATAAGTGTGCATGCCCCTGATCATCTGATGCTTACCACTCTTATTATATACCCATTCCATCTACAAGGTCTCCCAATCTATGGTAAATTTCCCCAATGTAATCAACCACTACTGTTAGGTCCCTACATTACTAGTATAGTCCCTTATTGTTGTTAGTGTAACCCCCTTATTGTTATTATTGTACCACTATAACACCCATATTTTTATTATTGTTCCCTTAAATTATTATTGTTAGGTCGGCTAGGATTACATTGTTGCCCCACTAGGATTACATTGTGGCCCATGGACTCCTATATATAGAAAGGAAGTTTTGAAATTTATATCATCCAAGAATTGTCCATTCATGTAATGTATTGGAGGTTTCCCCCTAAAAGTGGCTTATTTATAAGGCATTGATATCTCTTTTCTTCTCTTTTTGGAGTTGGTTTCACAACATTTGGTATAAGAGCTTTCGATTCTAGGGTTTCGCTGCTCCAAACAGGTCATCGTGGAATTTTCGCTATAACTTTTGTTCTATGAAATTTCCAAAGCTGAAATTTTTAGGGTGTGAAGCCGAAATCCTGAGGAACATCATTGCAAAATTTCAGAGCTTGTTTCGCAATATTTTCTGATATATGATCTGTGGAAGTTAGGTCTTTTTGTAGGCTCCTCAATTTAATATAAACAGGTCATCGTGGAATTTTCCCTATAGCATTTTTTCTACGAAGGTTCAGAGTCTAAAATTTATAGGGCATGAAGCTGAAGTCCTGAGG
The DNA here is from genome assembly GCA_034641835.2 of Pinus albicaulis. Classification (NCBI taxonomy): domain Eukaryota; kingdom Viridiplantae; phylum Streptophyta; class Pinopsida; order Pinales; family Pinaceae; genus Pinus; species Pinus albicaulis. The sequence goes on from CM076580.1 coordinate 1,451,707,825, forward strand.
AAACTAGTCGCAAAATTTTAGAGCTTGGTTAGCAGAATTTTCAGAGATATGATCTGTGGAAGGTAGTGATTTTTCAAGCTCCTAAATTTCATCTCAAAGAGGTGATCGTGGGAAAATCATCATAGCTCTCTCTCTGAGCATCGGATTAGAGTGTCGTAAAAAGTGATCACAAGTACACGGACTATAGTTTCTTTTCTATCAATTTCAGAGTTAAAAGATGAAACAGTGACACGTGGAAAGTCGTACAGGTTCGCTCTACTGAACCAGTCCATAATTAGGTCATTGTGGGAAATTGGACATAACTTTGCCTTAGAGAATCCAAATCAAGTCAGACCTATGGCATTTAAAAGATAATTTAGAAGGCTACCTCACTGCCAAATGTTAGATATTGAAGAGCCACAATCACAGAGATAATCCAATTTCAATATCGAGCTCCTCAAAAGCAAGAAAAAGGTGTGTATTTTTTTTTTCCGAATTGCATAAGTCATGTATGAAGAATCAATTTGAATTGATTCCAAGGGCATATTGTAGAATAGACATTAGTATTGGGTTCTAAAAATTGCCCCATAAAAATAATTCAACACCCATTAAGCCTTCAGAAGACTCTACTATGACTCATTAAGATGAAGAATTTCAACATGATCTATCAAAATTACAAGAGCAAGTGCACCAAATTTTGCTCTTGCAAAGAGCAACAAAAAATGAAATGGAATTTCTGAAGAAAGGCGTGGAAGCGAAGATGAATGGTTTGAAGAAAGGAATGGAATCTAAAATAGATGGCATGGAAGCTGGCATGGAATCTAAGATGGATGACATGGAAGCTAAGATTGATGAAAAATTGAAAGACAACATGGAAAACATGAAGAATGATCTAAAAGCAGACATGGAAGGTTTGACAAAGTTGATACAAGAAATGTTTCCTAATGGTGAAAAGATAGTAGAGGAAACTCATGATGAGAACAAAATAAATGTTAATTGTGACTTCATAAACTCTAATGTTGGCGGGAAGAACCACCATATTCCAAAAATGGATATGAGGAAGTTTGATGGAAAGGATCCTGTAACATGGATACTACAGATGGAGCAATATTTTGATCTCCATAATGTGCAAAACACACAAAAGGTACGCATTACAACTTTGCATTTAGAACAAAATACATTTGTATGGTATCGATGGCTTTGCTCCCGTAAAAAAATTGTCACTTGGTCAATTTTTACGGAGGAAATGATAGCACATTATGAGGATACAAAGAGCAACACCTTCTTTAGCCAATTGATAAATCTCAAACAAAAGGGTTTAGTGGGGGAGCACATTGAGGACTTCAAAAATTGAATATAAGGGTAACTGATATTCCAGAGGAACACAGGATTGATCTCTTCATAGGCACTTTAAAGGATAACATCCAACATGAAGTTCGCGTTTTGGAACTTGATTCATTGGAGAAGGCATTCAGGTTGGCAAGAAAAGTTGAATGTAAAATTATGGCGACAAGGAAGCCTACCACTCAATTCTATAAAGAAGGAAGTTTTGCTACGCCTAGATTTCCACAACCTACAAGGTTGACACCACAAAAATTGGAAGAAAAAAGAGCAAAAGGGCTTTGCTACAGTTGTGATAGCAAATACACTAAAGGTCATAAGTGTGCTGAGAAGAAATTATTTTACATAGATTGTGAAGAGGAAGAAGAAAATGTATAAGAAGAGGATATACACCAGGAACCAGCCCTAGAAGAGGAAGAAATGAGTCCTATTATCGCTCAGATTTTCCTTGAAGTTGTTGGAAGAGGAAAGGTGTCCGAGGTAACCACAAACCAACCTTCAGATACAAAATCTACCCAATCTGTATCCAGAGAGGGCTCTCTCTATAAAATATAGCTTTTTTTTTAGAAGATATTAGGCTAGTTGTAAAGTCCAGGGGTTTTGATTTTGTTTGAGTTTATGGAATTCTTTAGCTGAGATTAAGATCAAGTAGTTTCAGTCCATTGGGCTAATGGAGTCAAAGGATTGGCTGCACTAGCTTAAGTTTTTTAACAAAATATGGTTTGTCAGGGCAAGATAATCAAACTAGAAACAAGTATAGATCTAAAGTGAATGGAATGGAATTCAAACAGATGAAAGGCAATGAAGAATATTTCAACAAGAAGAGGATATACACCTAGAACCAGCCCTAGAAGAGGAAGAAATGAATCCGACCATATCATGTAATGCACTGGCAGGATTTACCACTCCTCAAACTCTCAAGATAAAAGGACAAATCAAGAAGAAAAAGGTAATAGTGTTGATTGATTCAGGTAGCACCCATAATTTTATTCATTGTAAGGTAGCCAAGGAATTAAATTGTTTTCTATACCCAACACCAGAATGTCAAGTGATGGTTGCAAATGGAGGAACTATAAATTGCTCTGGAAAATGCCATAATATCAAGCTAACCATGGGGGAATATGTATTGACTAGTCCAATGCTTTCCATTCCTTTGGGAGGTGCTGATGTTGTACTAGGAGTACAATGGTTACAATCTTTGGGGACGGTAGCTTTTAATTTTCAAGAACTTTTCTTGAAATTTTTTTCAGAAGGAAAGGAAGTCGAATTAAGGGGTATTGCAGGGAAGCCAGGAAGGATAATAAGCTCTAATGTCATGACAAAGCTTCTAAAGAAAGAACAGCGAGGCGTAATTGCACAATTATGCTCACTAGAAGTTCCAACATCAAAATCATCTATTTCTGCAGATCTCCAACAAGTCTTGGACAATCATTCCAAGGTGTTTGAAACTCCCAAAGGACTCCACCTATTCGTGATCATGATCATGCTATTCATTTGATTCCAGGAAGTGTTCCTCCAAACATCAGGCCTTATAGATATCCTTACTTCCAAAAGAGCGAATTGAACGTATGATTGCAGAAATGTTAGAGGCGGGTATAATTCAACCTAGTCAAAGTTCTTTCTCTGCTCCTGTAGTATTGGTACACAAGAAGGATGGATCATGGCGAATGTGTCTGGATTATAGGGAGCTCAATAAGCTCACCATTAATGACAAATTTCCCATTCCTGTGATTAATGAATTATTGGATGAATTACATGGAGCAATTTATTTTACCAAGTTGGATCTTCGTTCAGGATATCATCAAATTAGAATGAAGACTGAAGATATTCCAAAAACAACATTTCGAACACATGAGGGTCATTATGAATTTTTGGTCATGCCTTTTGGCCTTACCAATGCACCTTCTACATTTCAAGGGTTGATGAATTCCATTTTCAAACCCTTCCTTAGAAAATTTGTGCTAGTATTTTTTGATGATATACTAATCTATAGAAAGTCTTGGAAGGATCATGTTGAACATGTTGACAGGGTGCTCAAACTATTGCAGGAGAAACAATTATATGCAAAAACATCCAAATGTTTCTTTGGAGTACAAGAGGTGGAATATCTGGGTCATATTATATCTCACGAGGGTGTGAAAGTAGACCCTAACAAAATTAAAGCTATTAAGGAATGGAAAGTCCCCAAGACAATAAAGCAGTTGCGAGGATTTCTCGGGTTAACAGGCTATTATCGCAAGTTTGTTAAGAATTATGGGAGAATAGCAGCAACTCTAACAACATTATTGAAGAAAGATGCATTTTCATGGACTCCTGAAGCAACTAAGGCCTTTGAACATCTTAAAGAGGCAATGTGCCTAGCACCGGTCTTAGCTACGCTAGACTTCACAAAAACATTTATTGTGGAATGTGATGCCTCAGGAAATGGAATTGGTGCGGTTTTAATGCAGGAAGGAAGACCCATTGCTTTTGAAAGCCATCCAATCATAGGAAAGTATTTGCATAAACCTATTTATGAGAAGGAAATGTTAGCAATACTGCATGCACTAAAGAAATGGCGAACTTTCCTAATGGGAAGACACTTCAAGGCAAAAAATCATCATGATAGTCTTAAACACTTTTTGGAGCAAAGACTATCTTCAGAAGAGCAGCAAAAATGGGTCACAAAGATGTTGGGTTATGACTTTGAAATAATCTACAAAAAAGGAAATCTTAATGTTATTGCAGATGCACTCTCAAGAAAGAATGAAGAGGTGGAAGAATTGCTTTGTGCCATTTCTATTATCCAACCAGATTGGATAACTGAAGCAAGAGATGAATAGAAGAAGGACAAAGATGTATGGACACTCATTCAAAAGTTGCAGCAAGATCCTAGTACATCTGATACATTTAGTTGGAAAAATGATTCCTTATGGTACAAAGATCGCTTATATCTTTGTAAGAATTCCCAACTAAAACAAAATATTCTTCTCGAATTGCACACTTCTCCTTTAGGAGGACACTCAGGATTTTTAAAAACTTACCACAGGGTGAAGAAAGAATTTTTTTGGGATGGCCTTAAATCTGATATTCAAAAATTTGTGGCGGAATGTTTGGTTTGCCAGCAGAATAAAGTGGAGACAATTAAGACCCCGGGACTTCTACAACCTTTATCCATTCCAAGTCAACGTTGGGAGGAGATTTCAATGGATTTTATCACAGGTTTACCGAAGTCCGAAGGCAAGAAGGTCATCATGGTGGTAGTTGATAGACTTACCAAGTATGCACACTTTTGTGCATTATCTCATCCATTTAAAGCAAGTACAGTTGCTACTACATTTATGGATAAAATTCAAAAGCTACATGGAAGCCCAAGGGTTATTGTGAGCGACAGAGATCCCATTTTTACTGGAAATTTTTGGACGGAGTTATTTTCTTGTTTGGGTACTCAATTAGCTCATAGGTCATCTTATCATCCTCAATCTGATGGTCAAACTGAGATAGTAAATAAATGTTTGGAAGGATATCTTCGTTGTTTTGTATCTGATAAACAAACACAATGGGTCAAGTGGTTACCTCTTGCTGAATGGTGGTATAACACTTCCTTCCATACCGCAGCAAAAATGACCCCATTTATGGCACTTTATGGATATCATCCACCATCCATCACATCATCTTTAAGAGAAAATTCAAAGGTTCAAGCAGTGGAAGATCACATCGAGCATCAACAAGAAGTTCTCCAACTCTTAAAGGATAACCTGAATTTGGCACAAAATCGAATGAAACAACAGGTAGATCAACATCGCAGCGAGAGAAGTTTTGATGTAGGAGATTGGGTATTTTTATGGCTAAAACCATATAAACAAATGTCCCTCAAGCAAGCTAAGAAGGATAATAAATTATCACCAAAGTACTATGGTCCTTACAAGGTGTTGCAAAAGATTGGCACTATGGCATACAAATTGGAGCTTCCTGCTTCTTCACGAGTACATCCAGTTTTCCATGTTTCATGCTTAAAGAAGGTTATAGGTGAAAATCTTCCAGTTCAAACAATATTGCCAGAACTTGATGAGGAAGGAAAAATCATATTGGAACCTGAAGCGGTCACGGAAGCAAGAACTCGACAACTACGGAATCGATCAATTTCAGAGTATCTCATCAAGTGGAAGAACTTACCCACTGAAGATTCTACATGGGAGGATGAGAATTTTATACAGAAGCACCCGGAGCTACTCAAGCGTTGAGGAAAACACTCTTTTGAAGGAGAGGGGCATGTTAGGTCCCTATATCACTAGTATAGTCCCTTATTATTGTTAGTGTAACCCCCTTATTGTTATTATTGAACCCTTGTAACCCCCATTTTGTTATTATTGTGCCCTTAAATTATTATTGTTAGGTCGGCTAGGATTACATTGTGGCCCACTAGGATTACATTATGGCCCCATAGACTCCTATATATAGAAAGGAGGTTTTGTAAATTGTATCATCCAAGAATTGTTCATTTATGTAATGTATTGGAGGTTGCCCCCTCGAAGTGGCTTATTTCTAAGGCGTTGATATCTCTATTCTTCTATTTTTGGAGCTGGTTACACAACATCTTTCCCCTTTATCATCCTTTTATAGGGCACGAGAATGAGACTTTATCTAAATCTATAAACTACCAAAAACATGTAGTCATGCCCATTCCTAATTGTTCTTAACCTTCCAACACAATTCATGGAAATGACTTCCCAAGGATGACTTGGTATAGGTAAGGGATACTATATACCGTGGTTCTTATTACTGGGTTTTCTAATTAAGAAAATTATATATCCTCTAATAAGCCCTACCACTCTAATAAGCTATAGATCCTCAAATTTAATAATATAAATTTTATCTAGCTTATAAAGTATCCCATGTAGGATATGATATCCAACAATGTTGTAACCATCATCGACATGAATATATTCCTATAACTACTAAAACACCTTCTTTAAGTCTTCATATTCATCATATTTCCCTCTCTATATATCCTGTTTGAAAGGATGCATGTGCATTAAATTTTCAAAATTTGTAACTTTTTAGGTGGGTGGCATTCAAAACATGTCTACCAACTTTCTTGTGCTTCCCTTATTTTCCTTCATGACTAAGTTAAATTGTTTTAAGAACCCCATCCACTTGTAATTCCTTGTTAATAGTAGCTTACTTTAGGTTAAGATATATGTAATAGCTTGTTATTTCTATGGATGATGGACTCCTTTCTCATTAAACATTGTTACCGATGAAATATGTAACTAAACTAGTACCTACTTTTTGAGGTAGCAAGAAAAACACCCGATTTTTAAAAGTGGTGATGCAGAATCACTTTTTTTTTTTGGAGCATGTTTTTGGCACTTAATTTTTTTTTTTTTTATGTGATGCCTTTTATGTCGATTTTGAATAGTGGTGGTGTATCATCACCAAATTTTTTTAGAGGATTTATTTTGACACTATACATTTTCTAATGTCTTCTTCTTCCGTGAGATGCTTATTTTTAAGTGCATTTATGTACTTGTGTTTTAAAAAGAAAAAAATATTATTTTTTTAAATAAAAAATTGTAATGATATCTTCACTTTTTCACATAGATAAAAAAATGAAAAAAGGGTCAATATTATAAAGTTTATATTTTCTACATGTTTATGTATTGTTAATTAATATTTTAGTCCACATCAAATAATTGTCGCTATAAAACCAATATTTTGAACCATATGGAAAAAAAATACAAATTTTCAATATGAATAGAATGCAAAAAATACACTTTTAGAGACTTTTTGTTAACAAAAACATGTTAAATAAACTAATTTTTTAAGAAAATATTAACAAAAAAACTTAAGAAAATAGAAATTTTTTATTGAATTTTATGTCAATAGAAAATAGTAATCACATGTTTTTTGCAAAAAATAAGGATTCATATCATAAAATATCAAAGTCTAAACATTACATGTAAAACTGATTAATAGATCTCAAAAATGAGCTTTATTTGCAAGCATAACTTAAACATCATCAACAATATCAAATAATACATGTTCAACATCATCTAAAACATCATTGATGTCTTCTTCCGCAACATTTTCTGCTTCATTTTGGTCATTTTCATCTTCTAATGGATCTTTCATGTCTGAAAATCTTCCAAAGTGTCCCTTTCCAATCATTCCATATAATGGTGGTTGAGGTTCCTTTGATTTTTTTTCCACATGTGATTCATTAAAATCCCCTTTACTCAAACCAAATTCTTGCTTCGCATCAGGAAGGAATTGAAGAGCGTTAATTATTTCTTGAATGAATTTGCAATGCACTAGGTCTTTCTCAATGGCAATGCAATTTCTTCCTTTTGGTAGGTAACATGCTAGTGTTGTACCTAATCATCAAGCACAAAAGAAATAAATAAGAAAATTAGTATAAAAACATAAAAAGTAAAAAATAAAATATTTGAATTTAAATTTGTATAATAAAACTTACCTGAACTTGAGAATAAATCCAGAACCCAATCTCCTTCATTTGAAGATAGATCTATAAGATAGTTAATAAATGCTTGCGGTTTTTGATAAATGTTAACTATATCTCCTTTTTCATATTTATCCTCATATGTTAGGTTTCTTACAACTGCATCATGAACAAATACTTGACTATGACTCTTCCCATCCATTTGATTCATAAGAATATGCTTATATCTATCCTCTTTTGCCCAACATTCAACATGGATGAACTCACAATCATTTATAATAGGCTCATCTTCAAAAGAAACAATATTTGACTTATGCATGTAACATAACATAGTAAAAGTTCAATTAAATTGGAAATAAATAAAAAAAATTAACAGTAATCAAACATACAATTTCAAAGTGTTACCCTATAAGTTGCATCCTTGAGTTTGTTTCTCCCTTGAAGCTTGTTAATAACATTGCAAACTGTGCATCTGAATGAAATGTCACAAATTTCCAAAGTGGTGATCTTGTCACTTCCTGAAAACACGTAACCATTTTACTAAAAGCTTCATAAGTATATGGCTCACTATCATATTCAATGTTTGGGAAACTGAAACCATGAGGAATATCTGCAATAACTAGGGCATATTCCCTTTTAGGTATTAGTTTTTCAATGTCTTCACAGTCACCTTGTATCATTTGATATTGGATACTATTGAGCCCATTCCAAATGTAATGATTAAGAGTAGGATCAAGTTTAACATTCATAAGATGCTTCTTTCTCAACTTTTCCACCTTAAGTTTTTCAATAAATCTTTTGAAAGTATTTGGTACTCCATTTCCATCCTTCTTCGATATCTTTAATTACATAAAAATATATATGTATAAGTAATAAAATAAAAATAGTTTAAATATTAATAAAATGAATGTATAAATCAACATACCTTATTGAATGCAATATAAAAATATTTAAGTGTTGTTGTAGAAATTCCTTCTGGGTAGTGGCGCACAACATCATCCCAACTATCTTCATTCAACATTTTAATCATATGTTCTTGTATTTTCATAAAAATCTTCCGACTGAATAAATAAAGTTAAAATAGTTAATATAGTGACATGTATAACAAATTCTACCAACAAAATTATGTTTTATTTAAAATAAAATTTTAATGAAAGGAAAATAAGAAATAATTCAAGAAACTTACTTTTGAAATTCTGCACACATTTCATCCATTGATAATTCACGTGACTTCACACGGGCTAGTACTAATTTGACTAGTTTCTCGTCCTTCACACCTTGCATTTTTCTCCAAGGTGTGATAGTCATATCTTCTGGAAATTGCTTCATTTCAGGACATGTCTTACTATTGGTACATATTATGGGTTTACTCTTTTTAACCTTCTGGTTTTTATGGAAATATTCTCCCACCGCTCAAAAATCTCATCAATCAAATCCCATATCTCCCCAGTTTTAAATTCCAATTGAAAAATGTTATCCATGCTTCTGAATACATTTGAATGCATTTTTCCATATTTTTCTTTGATTTTTCCATCAATTTGATAACCTGTTTCCATTAAACATGCCTTCCAAAATGTTAGACTAACTTGTGACTTATCCCCACCACATTTTTCTATGAATTCATTACGAATAAATCTGACCCTTTGGATGAAAGTAATTTTCATTCTGTACTCATTATCTGCATTATGATCGCATGCCAATAAATTTGATTCTATTTTTGTTAAGCCAATGTAAATGATGCATTACGCTGTTTGAAAAAGATAGTTATTAGGATATTCCTCAATCAACTGTCTTTTAGCCTCTACTGAATGGTTCCCTCCAATTACATAATATTTATAATCAAAACATTTTTTCTTGTCAAATGGTTGTTTGTTGGGAACCTGACATGGATCAACAAGAACCACATAATCCACCACATGCGCATATGGATTGAACCTTAATAATGTTTTTAGATTATGTACATGTAGGTGATGGGCCTTTCTATTTTGATATTGAGATTGTCCTTCATTTGGCCTATAAGAGTGGCTAAGATTAGGCTCAAATGCGTGGCCACCATGAATTAATTTATTCTTCCTCAACTCATATCGAATAGCATATATTTTTTTTTTTTAATAATTCCATCCTCTAACTCAACACCTGGTGTTATGATTTCTCTTCTTCTGTTGGAGCTTTTAGTTTGTTCTTCACTATTGCTCATGAATTTTACAAGTTGACCAATATTTGATTTCCTATTCTTATTGGTTAACATATCAGTTCTTTTATAAACAAGCTCTTCATCATCAGGTAAAAGAGAGAAATATTTGGCCATTTTTCTTTTTGGTGTCTAATTTATTTTCTTCCTTTGCACAAAAACTCTAATCTCCTCCTCAATAATTCTATCATAATTTTTATTTTCATGTTCCACATCTTCAAAAGCAACATGTTTAGGTTTAATAGATTGACCCACCTTAGTGGCTCTTGGTTGATACCCTCTTTGTACCATTACAATGTCACGAACTATTGATCTTTGCTTCAATCTCCTTTCCTTTGCTTTGTCTATGTGGAAAGTGTTGATCACATTCATAACATTTGACTCCATAAAATAAATACCTTCAAACATGTTTGAAAGACTCGGAACAAAATCCTATGAAACAAAATAAAACATGTCAATGATCAATAATTTATAAAAAAATTGAATGATCCTTATAATAATGCAGGGCGGAAATATAAATAAGAATACTTACAATGTTATTTGCAATGTTTCTTGATATTTCTACAGACAACTTTGTAGATATTTAATTTGTGTCATACTTGACCTTTGATAGACGATATCTAACCTTGCCTCGTTTATTAACCTTCTTTGCAAGAACATAAATAGTGTTTGTATTTGAGACCATACATATGTCTCGTACTTTTCCCATCACATCATATGGTTCATTTAAGTCAATCATACCACAAGCAAGATATATATGTATATCAGCCTCTGTTTCATTGTCTTCAAGATACCATGAGAAATCAGTTTTATTTATTTCCTCAGCATTCTTCCAATAAAAAATAAGCTTTAATGAACTTGATGGGCCACTTTCTTAACTTTTATTAGTGTGTGCAACAATGTCCTTATTGCGTCTAGCAGTATCCATAGTGCATCTAGCTGCAACTTTATATTTGGGATTTTTATCCATAGTGCATCGAGTTGCAACTTTAGATTTGGGAGTTGGTGCCCTAGGTGCAGAAACATTCACATAAATCTTTTTTGATGCCATTTTCTTGATTATATATATATATATATATATATATATATGTATATGTATATGTATATGTATATGTATATGTATATGTATATGTATATGTATATGTATATGTATATGTATATGTATATGTATGTATGTATGTATGTATGTATGTATGTATGTATGTTAATGAGAAAATAGTTAATCAATTTTTTTTCAAAAGTTTGGCAATATAAATTTAAAATTTACCAAAAAATAATGTCTATAAAATAAATTAAAAAACAATTTATTTTTTGTAAAACTAAATAAATTCAAAATAAACCAATAAAATTAACTATAGAATTTTTTCACTTAAAAACAAAATATTCAAAATCATATTTAGATATATGTATATATATGTATATAATATTGTTTGAATACATTTTATAAAAAAATAAAATTTGTTTAAATTATATAAAACAATTTAAAAAAAAAAATTAATTTCAAATTTAAGTTTTTGTTTAATATTTAAAAAAAACTCGAAAAACATAATTACTATTTAACAAATGTTAAAATTATTATTTTATTTTTTTTAAGTTAAAGAGTTTAATAAAAACAAAATGAATGTTAATTTTTTGTTTTAATTATAATTGTGTTGTTTTATTAAATATACACTTAATAAATCATTTTTAAAATTTTAAATATAATGAATATAATTAAAGCATAGATTTTGAAATTTAAATTTGAATTCAAAACTTATAATATTTTATCATAATTTAAAATTTTATTTTGAAATATTGATATATACACTATTTATTAAATTTTAAAAATTTTAAATACAAAATTAGTTTTAAATTTTAAAGTTATTATATTGTTTACAATTATAATTAAAAAATAAATTTTAAAATTAAAACATTATATTATATCAATATTAAAATTATATATTTAAAAAAAATAAAAATTTAATATAAAACATTATATATTTTTTAAAATTTTAAAGAACTTTATATTAAATATTTCAGAACAAAACAACTATATATTTGTATTTAAAAAAATAAAAATAAAAGATATTTTTTTATAAATTTCATTTTATATTTAAATTAAAAATATGTTATCACGCTCGTCAGGGGCTGGAGGCTGGCTCGATAGCGCCATGGAGGGTTGCCCAGCTAGTCTTCGGCCCTCGGTTGGGAATCGACCTCCACCTAGCTGAGGGCCAGAGGCCAGTTGGGCAACCCTCCACAGCACTGCCCGACCGGCCTCCACCCAGCCAGCGACCAGAACCCAATTGGGAAACCCTCCACGACGCCTCCCGGCCAGCCTTCGACCCCTGGCTAGGCGGAGGTCGATTCCCAGAATTGACCTCTGCCTAGCCAGAGCCCATAGGCTAGTCAAGCAGTGCCATGGAGGGCTGCCCAGCGAGCCTCCGGCCCTAGGCGAGCGGCGAAACTAATTTTTTTTATTTTTTTTTTGAAATACAAAATATATAATTTTATATTTCTTCCAACCAACCTTTAAAATCTCTTACTAATCACTATACACATCTTTATTTATGTGCCCTAATTCTCTCAAATCTTCCCAAAGAATATTTGGCGTTCACCCCTGATGATGGACTCACTTTTGAAGTCTAAAAAGTTAGGTTACTAAAAAAAACTTTGAACAAGTTATTCCTTTATTTTCAATCTTTATTTTATTTTTAAACCTAAAACTATTATAATAAAAAAAAATATTGTTTAATATAAAATATAGTGGAAAAAAAAACAATAGAAAAAATTAAAATATATGTTTTAAAATATTAAAAATATATATATGAAAATTTAATTTTTAATTTTAATTTTTTTAAAAGTAAAAAAATTACAATAAAAAAAAACAATTATGGTTTAATATAAAATATAATACTATACCATTTAAAATTTTAAAAATAAAAAATAACAATAAAAAATAAAATAAAATATATGTTTTAAAATATAAACATAAACAAATTAAAATGAAAATGAAAAATAGGACTTTATATATATATATATATATATATATATATATATATATATATATATATATATATATATATATATATATATATATATATATAATTGTCAAATAAAACATACAAATTAAATAATGAAACCACCAATATATTTATAATTAAAAAAAACAAACAGGTTCAATATAAACTAAAACTATCTTTTCTCCTTTATATATATATAGATATATATATATTAAGACTAAAATAAAAATAAAAATAAAATTTCTCTTTTCAATTTTTCCAGTTGCAATTTGAGAAAAAATAAAAATAGAATAAATATAATTTTTTTTTATATGCATGATCGTTTTTTGGTTTTTTCTATCTAGATGAAATTATAAATCCTAAAAAAGAAAAAAAGAAATTTCTAAATTTTTGTCCTAAAAACCCTAAAAAATTGAGTTTTTTTTTTCCATTTTCTTCACTAACAATATATTAAGAAATTATGGTTTTTGAACCTAAAAACCATAGGAAAAAAAAATAATAATAATTGAACACAAAAACCATAGGAAAAATAGATTTTTCCCAATTTTTTTTTAAATGGACAGAATAGAAGGAAAACTAAACTTTGAAATGCAAAAAACCCTTGTCACCAATGCAGACACAACGCCTCCACAAAACTACCAATACCAACACAACACCTCCAATGTGAATGCAATGCCTTCACAAAGTTACCAATGCCAATGTAACACCTCCAGAAAATTGCGCCAACAAAAACCAGAAGACTTGATCTGATGTGATGAATCGAAACAATGATTCTTATTATATAGAGAATATTGTGGGATTGCTTTACTATTTAACGAATGTGGGATTAAAATTTAAAATTTAAAATATTGACATGTAGTTAATTATAGTTAATATTATAGTTAAAATAGTTAATATTTGCATATAGTTATCATAGTTAATATTTACATGTACTCAATGCTAAATCTTCAAATATAATCTGGGATTAAAATTTAAAATTTAAAATATTTACATGTAATTAATTATGGTTAATATTACAGTTAAAATAGTTAATATTTGCATGTACTTATTATAGTTAATATTTACATGTAATCAATCTTAAATCATTCAAATAAGAAAATTATTTTAGTTTGGAAGGCATGCATGAAAGGAATCTTTTGTGGATATTTTGAATAGAAAGTATGGTGAAATATTTCAAGACAAACAGTTTATTAAGAAATTTTGAAATATATTTTAGATGAATATAATGTAGGTTTAAAATTTAAAATATCTACATGTAGTTAATTATAGTTAAAATAGTTAATATTTGCATGTAGTTATTATAGTAATATTGTAGTTAACATTTACATGTAGTCAATGTTAAATCATCAAAATAACAACATTATTTTAGTTTGGAAGGCATGCATGATAGGAATATTTTGTGGATATCTTGAATAGAAATATCGGTAAAATATTTCAACACAAAATTATTAAAAAAAAATTAAATACATTTTAGACGAATATTTTGTATGAAATATTTGAAACGAAAATTTTGGAGGGAAAGTTTTTCGCGAAATTTTTTTGGGGGGTGGAATTTGGAGGGAGATTTTTAGTCTTTAAGCTATGTATTGTAATTGGGAGATGCATTTGTATCATTCAACATATTCTTCTTGAAAGCCATGGGTTCTTCTGATAGCGAAGTTTTTCTTTCTACAACATCTTTGTCACACAACAACTCTATTCAGATTGATGAATATAACAAGAGTTCGTTCACCATGAATAGAGAGTCAAAAAATAAACTTGGTCATAATCCTAAGGATGATGAGAACATAATTGATGATGCACAGAAAAAATAAATTTATGTAAATTGATAGTCAGTTATTCCACTTACTCTTAATCCTAAGGATTATGAAAGCAACGGTGATGAAGGGCATGATAAAGAATTTCTGGAGTCAAAGTTTTCACTTCATCCTAATCCTGAGGATTATGAGGGCACCACTGATGAAGGGGGAGATGAAGAATATCCACTTTGTCCTAGTACTAAGGATTATGTGAGCACCACAGATGAAGACGGAATGAAGAATTTGCAGAGTCAAAATATCCACTTTGTCCTAATTCTAAGGATTATGCCAGCACCGCTGATGAAGAGGGGAATGAATAATTTCCAGAGTCAAAATATCCACTTCATCCTAATCCTAAGGATTATGCCAGCACCACTGATGAAGAGGGGAATGAATAATTTGTAGCGTTAAAATATCCACTCTGTCCTAATCCTAAGGATTATGCCAGCACCACTAATGAAGAGGGGGATGAAAAAATTCCAGAGTCAAAATATCCATTTCGTCCTAATCCTAAGGATTATGCCAGCACCACTGATGAAGAGGGGAATGATAAAATTCCAGAGTCAAGATATCCACTTCGTCCTAATCCTACGGATTATGCCAACACCACTGATGAAGAGGGAAATTAAAAAATTGTAGCGTCAAAATATCCACTTCATCCTAATCCTAAGGATTATGTGAGCACCACTGATGAAGAGGGGGATGAGAAAATTCCAGGGTAAAAATATCTACTTCGTTCTAATCGTAAGGATTATGTGAGCACCACATATGAAGAGGGGAATGAAGAAGTTGCAGAGTCAAAATATCCACGTCGTCCTAATCCTAAGGATTATGCCAACACCACTGATCAAGAGGAGAATGGAAAATTTGCAGCGTAAAAATATCCACTTCGTCCTAATCCTAAGGATTATGCCAACACCACTGATGAAGAGGGGGATGAATTTCTAGAGTTAAAATTTTCACTTCATCCTAATCGTAACGATTATAAGAGCACCACTGATGAAGGGGGGGATGAAGAATTTCCAATAAATATAGATTCAAGGCATCCACTTATTCTTAATCCTAATGATTATGAGAGCACCAGTGAGGAGGAGGGGCGGGATAAAGAAATTCTAGTGAATATATATTCAAAGCTTCCACTTAGGCTTAATCCCACGGATTACAAAAGCACCATTGAGGAAGGGGAGGATGAAGAGTTTCTTGCAAATGATAATTTTATAGGCACATATCTGAATAATGCATTTTCTCTAAGTGATCATTTCAAAGACACTCATGTTGATGAAGAATTGAATCCTCCTAGGGAAGAATTTGAAATCATGGATCAAGTTGTTGAAGAATTTCATCCGATTCAAGGTTACAAAAGTGCAGATGATTCTTGTGAAAAGTTTTCTTCAAGTGATGATCGTAATGAAAATTTTCTAGGTAATGATGTTGATGAATTTCTTAACTATGTTGAGAATGATGATAGTGGGGATACTGTTCCTCCTAATCGTGATGAAAATGCTTCCACAAAGTATGATGGAATGATGAAGCCATTTCAAGAAAATATTGTAACTAGCAGTAGGAGTAGACCTTTTCATATCAATCCAAAAAATTCCAGTTATACAAGGGTGAGGAAAAAATATCTCAGAAAAATAAGTTTTGTCATTCATTTGATTTCAAGTGAATGTTTTTGAAGGGATTGCTTGAAACATATGGAGTTAAACTTTGTTTTGGAGAAAAGGAAAAGATATATGTCAATGAATAAAAGTATGCAAAATTCATATTTAGTGGGTTTCATGAAATCTACACTAGCAGGTTATTATTATCATATTGGGAATGTATTGCTCTGCAGAAAGGCTTTCAAAATTTTGCATTCAATTGGTAATTTTCGTTTGTCAAGAATCCAAGAAAAACTAGAAAAGGATCCCACATATTATTCAGAAGTACGTTATAAACAGGAGGTTGAGCAGTTAGTAAATACTGCTAAGACATGGATGAAAGACTTATTTTCAAAGCATGGAGAGTGTATGCCAAATAAAGACACAATACATATTCCAAAGAATATCTCGAGACAATAAATATTCATCTTATACAGAGATTATGCAGAAGCTCTTGAAAGAGTTGGTAATTTTATTACATATTCTTATTTCACAAGGTTATGGAAAAATGAAATCAACAATGTTTGTATTCCTAAAAAGACAAGGATGGGGGTTTGCATTACATCTGTTTCTCTTAAAGAAAAAATAGATAAATATAGGGAAAATCTTAAGGATGGACATTTATCTTAAAGTTTAAAAACCTTGGCGAATCTTGGTGGTCCCCAACATGTAAATTGCAAAATTTTTATGTTATTTTTGTAAAAAAAATTAGTTTCCAATGATTTTATATTAGTATATATACAATTTTGGCGATTTTTAGGGTCAAATAATTTTATACTATAAAATTTGGGTGAATCAATTTTCTAAAAAAATGGAAATTGGTGAATCTTTTTTTGGAAAAACCATGGAAAATTAGCCCACCTGCGAATATTAGCCCCTAAAATTTCCCCTAGATAAATGTCAAGGGGCAGAAATAGGTATGCATTAAATTTTTTTTTTTTTTTAAATCGGATAGTTATCAACTATGAAAATATATTTATTCATGTGTTTCTTTTATTTTATGTACAGATTCTGTTGTCAAAGAACTTCTAGAGCATCGCAATCAGCAAACAATTGAAAGGAAAAAGTTGTATAAACATAAAAATAAGTTTTATGATAATCAAAATAAATATCTGGGTTTGATAATTGATGGTATGGACTAAAAGAAAACACTTCTTCCACATTTTGTTCGTGCGCCAGAAAAATTACGGGAGGAAAATTTCATTTAGTTTCACTTGGTTGGTTGTATGGTATTTAATGTGAAGATGTTTCTAAGAGTTTTCTTCACAACTACAAATATTAAAAACCATGCAAATTTGACCATAACTATAATCCATGATGTGATTACTCATTGGTCTGGTATTCTTCCTGAAGTTTTGTATGTATAACTAGACAACACAAGTCGTGAAAACAAAAATCAAGTTCTTTTTGGGTATCTAAACATGCTCGTTGAATTGGGAATTTATAAAAAGATAAAGGTTGGTTTCCTTCTTGTTGGGCATACTCATGATCATATTTACCAAATGTACAGTCTTTTTTCGGTAACATTGAGGAGGAAAAGTGTTTGGAGCTCACCATCATTAATTGAATGTATTAAGAAATTGTACATTCCAGATCCTGTTTTTCATGTGTTGGAATAAACTATTGACATGCGAAGGTTTATTTTGGGATCGCATGGTGAGAAGAAATGCATTTAACAACTTAACGACATTATCTTCCAGCATCAATTTCATATCAAAACAATTGATGGGATAACACTTATATGGGGCAGGAAGTATTCAACTATTTCAGAATGGGGGCCATCATAAGGTTTAGGATTTTTGAAGTTCATTCGAGAGCATCCAATATTTTCATCAAGGATATTGTTATTATAGTCAGTTGTTGAACTCCATAATGCACGAAGGCATAAGAGAGACAAATTATTCTGAATGTCTCGAGGAAATTAAAATATGTATTAGAGATACATATGAGTACTTCGATGTTGTTGATTCAATTTGGTGGGAGTCTTTTTTCAGCAATGAAAGTGATATGATTTCAAGATCAATAAATGAGGATATGATTTTGAAGACTCATTTTTTTTGCCACAAAATATGCCAAATGAACATGAGGAAACACACATTATTTAACAACAACAGTCTCAAGCTATTATTAATTCTCCACAGGTAGAGGAAAGAGAAATATATATTGGCTCTAGAAGATCACGTGCACAACAAGAAGCCATGGAAGACCTTTACAGGGGTTCTGTGCAAGATTTTAAGGAGGGTTGCATGATAGCAATGTTAGCAAATGATGCTCCACTTGGCTATCCATTTTGGATTGCTAAGGTTATAAAGGTCATTAATGAAAATAAAGATATTACATTTGTTGATGTACATTGGTATGCCACAAGTACCCACCCTTTCAATGGTGTGTACACGCAAAAAATGGTAGTTGAAAAAAAAATTGGTAGAAAGAGAAAAATAAAGGGCACAAATATAAATCGTCACTGCAAAGATGTCTTAAAATTGGAGGATGTTGACATGTGTATTAATTCAATTTTTCAAAGAGAGGAACTCTTCGGTTGAAGACCATAAATATTTTGGAGAAATTGCTACCAGAACAATTACTATTGAGATGAGACTCTGCAGAATGTAGTCGTAGATCTACAAGACATTTGAACTCTGAAATGGTGGCCATGCATGTTTACTTAGATTGAGCACTAGTTGATGAAAGAGAAGAATATGGTTGATCTTCATCTGCATCGAGTCATTCATCTGAAGATGTAGGTTCTGATGGTGTTCTAGAACCTATGGTTGATTTTGAATAACTTTCTAAGACACTTTTACGTAATTGATGTTTGCATGGTAACTTGAAATAAATTTTTTGACTTCCATCTGATTTTTCATGAAGTTTTGAGGCATTTTTATGTTTGTTCGATTATATGTTTTAATTATGAAGAATTCATCTCTTTAGAATATCCACAGTGCAACAATTAATTACAAAAATAATTTATGTTATATTCAATGTACCAATGTTGATATTTTCATTAAAAGTAAAAAATAAAATAGAAATTAATGTTGAATTTTTAGATTATGCAGAGATATTACCATGATATTATGTATTGTTACCATTTGGTATAAGATACTTTTAAAAATTTTAAAAATTATATGCCTCATTCAAAGGGGACACTTTGTTTTGATGCTTGATTTTTAGGTTTTGGTTGCAATTAGATTTAAATTTGTCTTATGCTAAGATTTGAAAAGAGATATATTTTTATCCTTTAAAATTAAAATTAATCTAATAATAAATATCTTTATTTACTTGTTCATTTTTAAAAAAAATTTAAGACATATAATTTCCCCATAATTTCATGGTTCAAGTATGTTGAAAACTTAAGATTTAAAAACTTGAGATTTTCAACTTATCATCAATGTTTTTATGTGCTACAAAATTTTATCTTTAATGTTATGGTTGAAAAAAATTAAACTTTTAGGGTTGTTTAGAGTCAAGATATTTTATGTTTAACAAAATGGATGAAAATTGTTCGAAATGATAAGCCCTCCAGACATGATTTTTTTTTATATTTAACATTATCTATCAAAATTTTTAGAATTTTATGATATTTCAATGTCCTAATATGTTGTCCTTAATTTCATTGTTACAATGTGTCAAAAGTGTGACACAATGTTTTTTTTTGTTATTCCAACATCAACTTGTTTTGTTTTGAGGGTGTTTTTTCAATATTTTTTTTTCAAGAAACAATTTTGTTTTTAGCATAATTTTATAAAATGTTAAAATTTGACCTTCAGAAAAAACCAAATGCGTTCTGGAATACACAATTTTTGTTTTTGGGGCATTTTTTCATGGTTTTTGAGTCTTTTTGGGCTAGAGTACCTGTTTTGAGGTAATGCTTACCATTTCATCGGTAACATTGTTATTAGATATTGTTTAAATATTTTGGAAACATGTATTGGGGCATAGAGCTCCTTGTTGTAATTAGGGTGCTTCAACCATACCCATAAAATACCTAATAATGGTAGCTTCGAAGTCTTCTTCCTTCCTTAGTACCATACCATGGTGTACCTACTTGTATTCATCTCCACTTTGTAAATATTGTACAAGTTTGGTTATTTTTGAGCTCATGCTTTAAAATATTTCCTCTCATTGTTATGCAATGTAATAGTGTACATAATACTAAAATGAGGCTATGAATTTTCATAGAAATTTTGTGTCCCTAACGAAACTCCAAACTTTAAATAAATTTGTAGGCATAAACCACTTCATGATGACATCCATATTCATAGGATTGATCTTAAATTCGCCTCTAGTAATCACACACCCAAAATACACCAAAAAATACTAATAAAAATCACATTTCTTGATGTTTACTAGTAAATGATGCTTCTTTAGGGTCCTTAGTGCTTGCATCAAGTGTTACATTTCCCCCCCTTAAGAATTGTTATAAACCTATTCTATATGTCTTCTTCTTTGAAAATAACCTAGTAGGATCCTAATTTTAAACTCTGGTTGTTGAAAAAAAATTCATGGAACAAATAATCTAACATATCATGATTCCTAATTAGGGGCTACGTATTCTTAAGAAAACCTTGTTTAGATCCATTTAATCTATCCACATTCAAAAATTCCAATCCTTCTTTGGTACAATAACGATAGGTGAGTATTATAACCCCCTTTACCACATCATAATGTTAGGAGAGACCTTAACTCGGATCACTCAGTTGTAAGCTAAAGTGAATCCCATTTCACCCTTGTTTTTTATCGTATAGGTTTTCCTTAATAGCATGGGTATAATTGTTCCATATTAGTGTATATCCTTCTATGGAATTTTCAAACTACCAACTCTATGTTTTTTCATGGAGCAATGATGGCTCTAGGTTCAAGAATTTGGGGGATTATCAATTTGAGTGAGGGTGTCATAAATTGGATTAGGGTGAATTATTGGTTAATTTTCATAACTCCTCTTAGCCCTAGGTGACTAGATATTTCATCCTAAATCTAGGAATATATTACTAAACCATACCCTATTAAGGCTGGAGGGTAGGAGATATTGTATGTTGTATTGTCATGTTGAAGAATGGACACTTAGGGTTACAAAGAGTTGGGGAATTTCTCTAATAAATTACTCTAATCCTAGTCATGACACCCTAACACAAGCTAATCATCTTAGGAAAGAAAAATACCAGAATTTGGATCCATCATTGTTCCATGGAAAAAATAATCATTGATAATCTACAAATTTCATGGAAATATGTGCACTTACAAGGAGCAATGTTACACAATGTTTGCAAAAAATATGGAGAAATGGGTAGATTATATGGGGAAAAAAGTGTGATAAGGGGTTCAATTAACACTACATTGACTAAAGTGAGCTAAGCTAGTTTCAATGGTTTCAATAGTTCCTAAGATAATGAAGTGGAAAATAGGGTTATAATAGTGACCCATAATTTGAGGTACCTAGTTCAATCACAACATTCTATAATAGTTGTTTCAAATTATTCTTCAATTTGCTTACTTTCATAGTATATTCTATATGCACTCCAATATTTGATAATGGAGAGTCTCGAAATAATTGGATTTTGTACTCCACTTCACTCTTAGGTGATATCCATTTAGTATCCTAGAAAACTCCCATGTATTCTTTTAGCACCTTCGCTGATCTCTATCTTTCATGGGATCAATTCCCCCTTGACTGAATTTACAATAATATTTGGAGCTGAGCATGTCTAGGAATACGAGAGAATGCTCCTTTGCTGACATTATTACTAGTATTAGATATTGGGTCATCCATACTATGGGGATATCTTACAGAATCAATATTTTTGGACAACATTTGGATCAATTACCATGCATAACATAAAATTTCTCCTCCAATTTTTTTTTTCTTCTGTCGAGCTTCTCGATTCGTCAAAATTCCTTGAGAAGTATAAAGAATTACGATCCCCATTCCACCTATTTTAATTGATGTTTATATTATTTAGTACACCTATTTACAGATGCCTTTTCTCTTATTAACTCCATACTAATTTTCTCTCAATAATATAAATCATATTTTTTATTGGAAGTAATCAGCTTTTTGGCTTGGTTCCATATTATTAGTGAAATCTTAGACTTTCCTTTTAATGCATGTTAATGATGAATGATTTCAAATCCTTTATTAGATATTATTGGTTATAATTATACAATAATATTTCATCATAAATATACATGTAGGGACTCTAAAAAAACTCCTCATTCATGAAGTACTACTACATCCAATTCCACTTCATAAATATAATTATTATTATAGAAAATTTTATCTTGCGCTATTTTTTGTCTTCATCTTTGCATCCTTTTTTATCCATTCTAATGGATATGGGTTAGCATTATCTCAAACATGCATTCCAATTTTATTGACCAAATCCCCCACTATGAGCTTAGAATGTGAAACTAAGTCAAATAGGGTATCTAACTTGGTCTTCTTGATTTGGATCTTAATGTATAAGTATTTGGTCTTATCCTTCTCTTCTTGGTGATAAATGCTATTAGGATTCAACTCCTTTTCCACTGATGTGGATACATTATTTTCATCCACTTTTGAGTTTCTTTCTACCCAATTTCTTGACAATTTGACAAGAATATTATTTTTATTCCCATCTTTCTTGCAGTATTTCTTCTTCAAATCCAGTAGAGGTTTATATCACTTCCCCTTAGTGTGATCGTAAATATGGTAGTGGCTACAAAAATTTTTTATATCCTTGTACTTATGTGTAATATAATATATTCTTATACTTTCCCCCTTTCTACTTCTTCTTCACATCCATACAATATTTTTTTGTTCATTTTCTTCTTTTCACCACATTACTTGTCATGCTTTTTTACTATGATTTCTGGATATTGTGCCCATATACATGCCATATCCACTACTTTTAGCCTTAAAAACACCATTTCTTCTAATGGATGAGTGTGAAAGCCACCTACATAATTGCGTAGATTTTTTTTGTTTTTCATAGATACACCTAGTATGATGGACATGTTCCTAAACTCAGTGGTGCACCATTGCACACTCTACCCCTACCTCTTGTTGAAGTAGTTTCATCTATGCCATTGATCCTATAAATAAATAATTGGGAATAATTGGGACTTGATAAAGGCTTTGAAGACCTACCACGTAATTATTGGTGTATTAACCTCTATCTTATATGTTTCCATACGGTTTTTCCACTAAGTTAGAGCATGACCCTTTAACTCAAGTCTAACAAATTGTATTTTCCTCTTTTAAGCTAAATGATATATTCTAAAATAAACTTCTAATTTCTATAACCATTGATTCATTTTCAATGCATTGATATTACCTTTGTATTTCTCTATGTTAACCTTTGCTTACATCTTGAATAAATATAGTGAATCGTTGATGGAACTCGAACTTGAATTCTCTTCTTTGGGTTATTTCCTCTACACCTTTTGTAGATATCCATGATCCCTTGATTTACCCTATGATCTGACATTTGAGTCAGAACCTCCATATTTTTGGATTCACATCTTGGATTTTAGAGCCACCTTAATGTGGTTCATATTCTGGGTAATATTTGTGGCCTATGCTTCCAATCTTTCAAATATATTTTTTGCAAGATCATGAGTCTTATAATGAATAGACTCATTAACCATTTCTAGTATTTTTTGACTCTTAGGTTAAACTAGTTCTTAGATCCCTTATAACTTACATGAAATTCCCTAAAGAAAATTTCCTCATATACCAATATGATTTGGAAACTTCCTTAGGTACTCCAATGATAATTTCATCACTATAAATCCTTATTGTTAAATTTTCCTTATATTACACAATATTCAGTTATTTATTTTTCTTCCTAATTAACAAATTTGTTGAAAAGTGAGAAATAGAACATAAAAAGAAACACACATGCCATTCAAAGTAGACATAAAATATTTCATTGGGAAACAATTACAAGAGAAGACCCAGGTAGAAGGTGAGGGTTTATCCTATAATTTATCTTATAATAAAAATGTGCAACTAAAAAATAAGAGTTAGACTCTACAAAGTTACTTGATATATGTGTCCTATATGGTTGATAGTTGATACAAAATCATAACACTGTGATTATTTACATTACTTCCCACTCCTACCTAATGTAATCTATTATGGATGACAATAAAATTACATAAAATGATACCCTTATTCATATTATTGGTTTGATATATAACATAGCCTAATAGCTAACTAGGGTTTATATTTGACTCTCTAAATTCTTAACTAGTGTTAAAATTTTGAAACCTCAGAGTCTTCCTCAAAGTACACATGTTTCTAGTGCCATTTGACTGACTAATTTTGGTTGACATGTCATCCACTCATACAATGGTTTTAAATCTAGTTGGGAAACTTGTGGGAGGTATAAGTTCTACAGAATAACTCTATTTGATGTGATTATTGTACCATTAGAAAGGTCTCCTAGTGTAGAACAATGTGAAGGGATTTGGGACAACTGAGATTTTTTGGAACCCAAAAATATTCACAAAATACATCAAAATTCCTATGGCAGGTTTTAAAACCCATATCTCCAAATTGAGACCTACTGAGAAAAATAACCTTACAAGTTGATTCATATATATTTTCCATTTTGAAAGCATTAATCTAGGTGACAAATAATATAATGATTTAATCCAAATTAAGGGTACACAAATTTATTTTTTCCTTGAAGGATTATTACTTAAATATCCCTAGACATATGATATATTTCAATTATTAGGACCATTGTGTCAATGAATACATCTAATAATTTTAGAAGAGTAGCACTGGGTTTGGACATGAAAAATCATAAGACTATATGATATTGAGCTATTCTATTAGATTCAAATTCATGATTCATAATGAAAAAATTATTCATAAAATGTATTATTTAGAGGAGTTGTGTTAGTTGCATTTGAAATAAAAAAAGAGACTTTAATAACTTTTAAATATTTAATAGTATTTATGGAGGTATAAAATGTGGATTTGGAAGGTCCAATGATGGATGATAAGAGAAACTGAGCTAAAACTAGTAATAAAATGATCAAAATCCAACATATAACTAGGGCCAGGTAGATTTTAATGACAAGAATAGGGTAGAAATTAACGAATGTAATGTTACACCTACAAATAAAAGGAAATTAGTATTATGAAATTCCAAATATTGATGGTACCAACAAAGGAAACCAATAAATACAATTACTACAAGATGAAAAATGAAATATGCATTGTTACACTAGCAACATTAAAATGGAGAGAAGATATGATGTTGAATAATTCAGTATAATTTTTAGGAAGGAATTAACATACTAAATTAACACTTTCATACAATATTTAGTCCAAAACCAAGATACTACAAGAAGCATACACCAATCTATCATTATTAATTCCTACACTTGTTGGAAACCTTTGAGCACTACAGAGAGGGGGGGGGTGAATCAGTAGTGCAATCTATACACAATTTTTTCGTTTTTATTACATCAGTTACTGAATAACACATATGTTATCATAAATTCATTAACCATCATATCATGTGAATCAAATAAACATAACTCAAAACCATTAGAAACTACAAACAATCATGCACATCACATCAATCACACATGAGACACAATATTTCTGGTGGAAACCCTTCCAGGAGAAAAACCACCCTTGTTTTTGCTGCTCTGCTCTGGATTTATATTAGTCAAGAAATTGGTATTTTACATACCTTGATGACTCCAATAAGTATGTATACTTGATCTCCTATACATAATTTCAACTCCCATTGGATAGGAGACTTGATACTACTGATAATTTTGAAAGACTATGTTCCCCATGGATCTCTATGGACTACCATCCCTTGGATCCCACCATGATCAGTCGATCCTCACCCAACTACCATTGGACTATCCAACCACCATTAGATTTATAAAATGGTTCCTGTCATTGAAGCTTCTCTATCACTGCTCCTCTCTCTTGAAGTCATTATGCCTATACCATTATGCGGATATAATTTCATGTATTTTCAAACTAGATCCCAAGAAAATATGCTCAAAAAGAAATCAACTCTGCATGCATTCTCTCAGTAGTAAGATCTCATCATAAAATACAATATAAAAAAGTAAAATTGTGGCCACACAAATCTGAATACAATCATACCCTCACAACAGAATGTAACTACTGCATACAAAAATTTGCAACATACAACATTAAGGCGATGCACCAAAACTAAAAGCAGCTCCTACAAAAACAAGTTTGAGAGCATCACCAACATATACTCTAGAATCATACCAAACTCTCCAAACAATATCTACTCCACAAACATCAAATATGATCTATTCTATAGCACGCTTCAGATCTGGGTATTATTTAGTCATAAACACTCATGGACTGAACCATCTAGGCTCTACTCAAAGTCTGAAGCATAATGTTACTATTCAACCTTCTCTCTACATGTACACTCAAAATCTAACTCCATAAACCTAATCAGCCATCACATATCTCCAAGATCAAGTATATAAAATAGGTAGGGTGAAACTAAGATTGGGGCTAGGATCAAAGGTGCAAAAATTGGACCAAATTAATCCACTAAGGTCACTACTAGTGCACTAAATGGATTCACATCATGAGAGGGCCTTTTCAAACCATTTGCGACCTTTTTCACCAATTCTATAAGCCTTTGGGAATTTCCAAGATAATTTACTTATGAAGAGAGCGATGAATTCATAGAAAATATCGTGAAAACCCTCAGTTTCTCCCTTGACACTATCAAAACTCAACTGGGTCTGTAACCGCTCCCTTGAGCCTGCCTTCATGTGACTATATATTTCTAGTCGCTTCCATAGGCTTTTGTGCATGTGACTATCGGTAAAACTGAGGAAGCTCATCAGTACTTCAACTCATAACCTCTTCCATATGTTGCATCCCATTCTCTAGCTTTTGTACTAGCCTTCATAACTCTCACATGGCCTCCGAAAACTTTTGAAGTAGACCAAACATGCCTCCCAAGTGTCACTTCCAAGTTGACCTAGAGGGGCCAACAAACAAGGTTTAAAAGTGTACCAACAAGTCCTCCACTCCCCATAAAACCTCTGAACAAGCTACAACACATCTGAATAGACCTACAAACCTCTATATCAACATCATCAAGCCATCATAACACTAAAAGTCATCTCCATGACGCATAAGCATGAAGACCTAGTTGAAAACTCAACTAGTGTGCCATGAATGATCTCTGTCACATGTAGATCCACATGATAAACATGTAACAACATCCTATACCTATATCAACATCAAGAAACCATCATTGCATGTCTATAAATATCCATCAATGCCAACACATACCGACACACACCATGGTCCATCAATCTACATGATCATGAGGTTGACATAAGTGCATGACCTCTAGAGTTGACATCAATGCCAACAAAAGCATCTCACTATCAATACAACAATTCCAACCAATAGGACCAAAAATTCAACATCCATCATAGATGTATATGACAAGTATCACAATGACCATGACCATGTTGACATCAATGCCAACACATCAAAGCCAAAAATCTCCCCCTTTGGCATTAATGTTAAACTTATCAAGAAGTAAGGCTGATATCCATAGACAAGTTGCACCCTATGCATCCAAATTTTCTCCAAATTTTCTCCCCCTTTGACATCAATGGAAAATTATAAACTCCATTATGAATAAGAAGCAAGAATTGAAGCACAAGAATTGAATGAATACATCTCTACATGGCTTAAATATAGTGCATCAATGATCATCCATGCATCCATATAAGAAACGAGCAACATAATATCCAATCACTATTCAAATAAGAATATTAAACAAAAATTACTAGAAGAAAGCAATATCATGCCAACATAAGGAAACTATCATCAACATATCAACATCATATAAGAAACTTTGAGAAACATCAGGTATGCATATGAGAATCATCATAAAATCCACAACATCCACATTAGGAAACCACATACGACTCCCTCATGACTTCATAGAAGAAACTACCAAAATATCTCATCACATGAGGCCAAGAATCCCATAATCATAACATAGTATGAGGCATAACATAAACACCTCCAAGCGGATCACAATGCCAACAATGCATGGCTGAAAAAAATAGGAACAAGAAATGTTTCCCTTGAACACATGCAATTTCCAAGTTGTAGATACCAATTGTTGGGCTAAAATTACCATTTTTGTTGCAGATAATGCTTCCTTTGAAAAATAGAAGCACCATATGGACTGAGACTCCACATGACCATGAATCAAATGACATATACATTGATAAATACATGGTTGTAGCAACAATATAAAAACTCATACATGATTGTTACATGACCTTGTAACTCATGGCTATATGACCCAATGATACTACAATAGAAATACATGTCGTCATGAGCATTATACATAGATTTTAAATGAAAAACATGGCTGTTATGATCATCCTCTATGGAAAGTTGACTCAAGTACATAATAAATTATTACAATTACATTGTCATTAGCCCATACACATGGTTGAAAAATGACTCCATATGATTCTCCAAAACAAGTCTATCACCATGAGAATCAACAAAAATACATGGTTGTAATAATTGCATATCAAAACCCATACATGGTTTTTCAAAGTCACAAGTCATCCCAATACATCATGGAGTCATTATCATAATCTATGAATGGTTGCACATATTTTCAACCAGTTTTTAGTGGGAACTAAAAGCATATATATGGATGAAAAATGTACTCATTTTCACTCATGAAAACATATATATAGAACTTGCACAAAACCGAGTGAAAATAATGAAGGAAATTCAAAATAATTTAGGAAATTATCATACCATGCATAGCTCCCACTACGCTCAATGTACCTCCCATAAGACATGTTGGTATTATGGAATTGAATGTGCATGAGGCTGAAAATAACTCATCATATTTTTCTACAAACTCCATCATACACTCCCCTTGATATTATACACCTCTCATAATCTGTAGTCTTCTATAAGTATGCCAAAAATAATCATGGAGTCCAAGAGAGAATTCTCTCCACTAATTGAAGATTTTTGCTCCTTTATCCACACTTTCTTGGGCTTCTTCTTCTCCTCTTTAATCTACTTCTTATCCTCCTTCACTTGCTTCATTTATTGTTTCACTTTATTTGTAATAGAACCTCCTATTGTTTTCTTCTTTTGGTTATTTTATATTTAATAACATGGAAACAAAAAATCTCTTTCCATGTGGAAAAATTTATGGCATATAAAGCACTCCACATGGCTAAGAGCTGACGTAAGAGGATCAAATATCCTACTACTCATGCAAAATATAAACTTTGCATGAAATGTGTCTCTCCTCCAATGGTTAGACCTACAATCCATTTCCTTATGTCCAAACAAGTGACATGAGTAACAATAACCATAAAAACCACAATTATACATGTTTTATGTTCTGCTTGGTTGTTTATATTGCTAGAATCTCTTATGATATTCTCTAGCAATTTTCTACAACATGCCCAAACTTGTGGAATTTGTAACATTCTACATTATGCACATAAGGAAAAAAATAAATTTTATTCCTTTGAAAAATTACAAATATTTCACGGTCATCTCTAGGAACAAAGGATCTTCTGAAGGTAGGTGCTCCTTGATATTTTATTCTTTGTTTCTGGTTTTCCTTATTGATCTACTGTTGGTTTTGCTTGTTCTTAGGTTATTGGATATGGTTTTTTTTTCCTTGGATCTCATTTTTGTTTCTAGAATTTCTTGCTACATGTTTCTTAGATTAATCTTTGGTGTTTTTTCCTACATGAAAACTAGATACATCGTTTTGAAATCCAAGACTAGATTTATCTAGTGGTGATATTTGGATCTCAAGAAAACTATACAAGGTTATCATGCCCTTCTCCATATTTCATTGTTTTATCAAGGAAACAATTCAACTTATAATTTCTTACATTCATCTTCCTTCTCTTTGTATTTCTTCCTCATGGCTTCCTCAAATATTTCAAATTTTGACATCTTAACTTTTAAGCTCACTATCTCTTCTTTGAGCTTGGGCTCCTTATCATCACAGATCTACATCAATTTTTCTTAATCCTTGCATGCAATTTCTAGTATAGAAACCTCATATCTAAGACTATTAATGTCATTCTCATCTTCACTATGTGCATCAACATTATCTAAATCTGAATCCTCAAAATTGTAACTCAAAAGAAAATCGTTAATGTTTATGACTTTTGGCTCAAGATGCTTTTATCTTTTGTCATGATTTTTTGAATCATGTGGACTGGAAGAATGAAACTCATGTATCTAATATTATTTTTTAGGAGGCTCTTCTTTTTGTTCTTCTTCTTGATGATATTCTTTTCAATTTCCAAACTATTGCTGGTACCATCACCAAAAATGGATTCTAGCTTGTTTCACATATCTTTGGCATGTTTTGAACCAACTAGTCTCTTCATATCACAATCATGAAGATTCTTATATATAATGGACTGTGCTTGTGCATCTTGCTACAAAACGTTTTATACAACTGGATATTTTCCACGACCTTCACATACTGCTTTCCAAATGTTATATCCACAAGATAAAAATTCAGATTTTACATTTTTGCTCCATACCTTATAATTTGCAACAGTGAGGATAGCCATTACAAAAAGAAAGAAGAAAAAAAAAATCTGCCAATAGACCCCATATATATTCGTGAGAAATCAAGATGCAACCAAGAGTCTTGCTCTAATACCAATTGTTTGAATCCTTTGAGCACTACTTAGAGGGGGCAATGAATTTTTAGTGTGATACATATATGATTTTTTCCTTTTATCACCTCAATTACTGAATAACATATATGCTAGCAGCAAATCATTAGCCATCATAGCATGTGCATTGCATAACCATAACTAGAAACCATAAGAAATTACAAATCAACATGCGCATCACAGCAATCACACATGAAACATAAGAATTTTGTTGGAAACCCTTCCGAGAGAAAAACTACCCTTATTTTCGCTGCTCTGCTCTGAATTTCTATTAGTCAAGAAGTTGGTTTTTTACATAGCTTGTTGACTCCCATCAACATGTATATGCGACCTCATATACATTATGCCAACTCCCATTGGCTAGGAGACTCGATACTATTGATCATCTTGGAAGACTCGTTTCTCTATGGATCTCTACGAACTACCATCCAAAAAAGGCCACCATGATTAGTTGATCCTCGCCCACCTACCATTGGATTAAGAAACCCGTTCCTTCTGCTAATGCTTTTGTATCACTACTCCTCTCTCATGAAGTCACTACTCCTCTATGACTATGTGGACCTCCTTTCATGTATTTACAAACTGGATCCAAAGACACTATTCTCAACAATAAATCTACTTTACATACATGCTCTCAACATCAAGATCTCTTCATCAAAATACAATACAGACAAGTAAAATCGTGGCTACAAAAATATGAATACAATTATACACTCACAAGATATTGTAATTATTGTACAAAAATTAGCAACATACAAAAATGAGGCTATGCACCAAAATTAATAGTAACTACTGCAAAAATAAGTGTGAGAGTATCACCAACATATACTCTAGCAGAGGGCCAAACTCTCCAAGCGCTCCCTACTCTGGGAGCATCAAATATGATCTATTATGTAGCATGCTTCATATCTGGACATTATTCAGTAATAAACACTCATGGACTGAAGCATCTCGACTCTACTCAAAGTCTGAAGCATAATATCACTATTCAACCTTCTCCCCACATATACATTCAACATCTAACTCCATCAACCCAATCAACCATCACATAGCTCCAAGATCAAGTATATAAAACATGTAGGGAGAAACTGAGATTGGGGTTAGGATCAAAGGTGCACAAGTTGGACCAAATCAATCCACTAAGGTCACTACAAGTGTAGTAAATGAATTCACACCATGAGAGGGCCTTTTCAAACAATTTTCAAACTTTTTCTCTAATTCTCAAAGCCTATGGGAATCTCCAAGCTAATTTACTTTTGAACAATGAGAGGAATGTGGAGAAAATCTCATGAGACCCCGAAGTCACTCCCTTGAAACTGTATGAACTCGATTAGGGCAATAACCAATCCCTTGAGCCTGTCTCCATGTGACTATATATTTCCAGTCACTCCCATAGGCTTATGTGCATGCGACTATGGATAAAATAGAGGAAAACCATTAGTCCTTCATCTCAGTACCTTTTCCATCCATTGCATCCTCTTCTCCTTCATCCTTATTATCCTTGAAACCTCTGACATTAATTCTAGCACCTCTCCAAGTAGAACAAACATGCCTCCCAAGTATCACTTCCAAGTTGACCTAGAAGGACCAACAAAAAATGTTGACAAGTGTGCAAACAGGTCCTCCACTCTCCATCAGAACTATGAACAAGATAAACCACATATGAATAGACCTACAAAACTCTGTAGCACCATCATCAAGACATCATATCATGACAAGTCATCTCCATGAAGCATAAACATGAAGATATATATGAAGACTTAGTACACAACTCAACTAGTGTGCCATGAACAATCTTCATCACATGTAGATCTCCATGATGAACATATAGTAGCATCCTCTACTTGTAGAAACATCACTGAACCATCATGAGATGTCCATCAATAAACATGCCAACACATTCCAACTCCTCCAAGACCATCATGCTACCATCAAGCTCTACTAATGGCAACACATACCGACACACACCATGGTCCATCAATCTACATCATCATGAGGTTGACATAAGTGCCTGACCTCTAGAGTTCACATTAATACCAGCACAACCATCTCATTGTCAATACATCAATGTGAAATAATAGTATCACCGATTCAACATCCATCATAGATTCATATGAAAAGTATGAAAATAACCATGACCTTGTTGACATAAATTCCAACACAACGATGCCAACGACACTACTAAACTGAGTTTCAAACTTATCCATCTATGTCAATTCATTCATATTGTTTAATCTTGATGATTTGATACCACTTTGTAATGCTCCCTCGCACCTTGTTATAATTTCCAGGTTGAATGGGAGAATTTACTTTTAATAAACCCAACCACCATGGTATCATTATTAATATGGGTTTATAATAATCATTATTTCCCAAAGTAATCAAATTTAAATTTATACAACATTATTGCAACCAAATCTTCAAGATATTTCTGGTGATATAAATTTTATCACGGACTCATTATCAAATCAAATTTATGTCCACTTAATGTTTTATCATGAAAGGACTTGTCATGTCACACCCACATGGCAACCTAGTGAGACCTAGTATTACACCAAGAATGTTGCAAATCCCAAGGGTTTCTCAACTCTATTTATCAACCTAGGGTTCCTAAAAATTATAGGTGACAATGTTATATGCATAATATATTGGATTCTAATCATGCCACTCTCAATTATGACATTAGATCAGGTTGTCGAGAGACCATCCCTCCTAATTTTATTCAATGTGTAACATCCCCTTCCAACATATACACAAGTAACCAATGAACCATTGTAAACATGTGACGAGAGGCTAATAATATGAGATTCAACATCCTATATGACCTTAAGGAAGTGGAACTGGTGAAAACCTAACAAACAGACCTTCCAGAACATCAAAAACACCTCCAAGAGGTTACCCAACATCCCAAACCTTTGAACACTGAGGGGAAAATGATTTTTTACCCTTTTGAGCATTAGCTACGGGCATTTAAGGGAAAACGTGTGGCTAGAATCCTATATTTGTGGGAACTCCAATGCAAGGCCACGGTGAGGGCCCAAAAAAGTCAGTTATGTGCTTGCAACTCCGAGATTTCTACCACATTTTTAGCCCTAGAGCCCATGTCATTGCCCAAAAATTTATGAAACTTTAGGAGAGGATAAATAACATTAAAAAAAAGGTATTGAATAATCAAATCATCAGGAAATCATCAAGACCCCTCCCAGCCATGATAGGAATTTCGTCAAACATGTCACAAACATTGCATCTATAGGTGTAAACAACATATTTAAACATAGGGGTCTCATACTTATGTGAAAATTTCTAATAAGAATTAATCTCTTAAATCATATGCTGCATTAAATTCTATTTTACCATAGATGCATGATGTATTCATTTACAATTAATAAATTGAAGAGAACCATACATCACCACTGATAAATTACATGTTTATAAACAACATAATAATAATAGAAATACAATATATAAAAAAGTAATATAATCCACATAATAACTAGTCAAATTATACATCAAATACCAAAGGAATGAGCTTCCCATTAATGAGTATAAAAACTGACCGAAGATGGGACTTCCACGTTCGACCCGACCATATATTGGCTGAGCCAAATCTCTCTTTAGCCAATCACCCCCATGCCATATTCTAAGCATGAATATGGGACTCAAAATAAAAGAACCAACCAGAGCATGCTGAGGCTAAACCACCTCACCCTCATCAATCATAAACCAGGCTTTACTATGTTCTACACTCGATCAGTAGGCCAACACAAGCATGGATATCGTCGGATTATCTCCATCTAAACCATGAGGAATTTTCCTATCTCCTAGTCTCTTAGGCTTTATTGCAACCCAGAGTCTAAAAAAAGGGTGTTGTGAAGACAATACCCTCTGCGGATAGAGTTGATCTTTCTAATCCTAGAGTGGGTCTAGAAATGCATGATACTAACTAATGAAACATTTGCTAGATTGTATTCAAAGTGGAATAAGAAGAAGAATAACCTACATCTTCCTGATGCTATTGTCCAGTCCTTTGACTAAGACCTTGGATCCACAATCTTTTAGGCTTGATCCTCGCAGCTTGAGGCATTCAAATACCTATAAGAGATCAAGAGACAACAACAAGAAATGTAACAAGATACATATAATATATGAAATATAAAATACCTAACAGATCAAGGATAATTATGCTACTTTCATAGATATCTAGACAAATATCGAAAGTGAAACATTAGTTGTATTATTAATGATATAAAGAGGAAGCATACAACCATGGCCTTGATGTTGGAGACCTCCCTTTGGTGATGTTAGAGTTAAAACCAAGGCTCTTCAATAAATCCTTCTCCAAAATGGAAATTGAGCATAATCATTGTATAGGGATGCAAAGGATTAATGATCAGGTAATACCAACCAATATGTAATATTCCTAATTATCTTTCAGCTAGTTGGAATATTAAATTTTTGTTTTTTCATTTAGGTAGATGAATAAGAGGGTAGGTAGACCCTTAAATCTCCTTAGTATGAATAAAACCACTTCTCATGTGAATGTGGGTCATTGTAGCAGTTAAATAAATAATCCTTAGGTATGAAAAGGGGCAGAATCATATGGATAGGGTCAATTCTGACCAAATCAATAGCATTGGTATGGAGGAAGTTGATAGTTAATGAGGGACAATGTAGTGCTAGGGAGGAGGTCTCCATGAGAGTAGTGACTTTAATGTGTGGGGCCCAAGGTGAGGCAGCTCACAAAGCATATAAGGAAGGGGATGGTAGCCATAGAGGGCATGATGATTATTTTTATGTCTTGGTATTTATGACTTATTTCACACTTTAGCTGTTTAGCAGAGTTTTATATGTTGTTCAACACAAGGGCATTCCCGCGTGGGAATCCCACCCTCATCGTCGGGGGACTTCGAGTACCTACTCAGGAGAGGTATATTGAGTTGAATTTCCACTATCTGGCATTAGGCCGAGCTTCAGCCATTATCCACAGTGCAATCTCCTTCAGGACTATGTTGCTTTGTAGGGCAGTAACATTCACAGGAGGGATAGATTCAGTTTCTGAGTTTGTTTTCTAGTGGAGGGATTATCCCTTCATCCAGGAGGCTATTAAGGAAGGTCTTTGTGCATCATTTTTTCATCTGGTAGCAGGCCAATTTTTTACCATCACATACAGTGTAGTTTCCTTCAAAAACTTCATTATTTTGGTGAGCAGTTGCATAGGAGCGGTTATGACCCCCGTTGATGAGTTAGGTTTCCAGTGAGGGGAGAAGCCCTTCATCTGGGAGATCTATTGAAGGAGTATCATCCATTTCTACATCAGATCAACCACCTCGTATCAGCTATCCAGTTGCAGAGATTATTCAGCCCTAGGGCTGTATTTCATCCTTTTGTATTTTGTGTATTTCTGAAAACCCTTTTTTTGGTTGTCTTGGAAATGTGCTTGGGAGCTTAGATCTCTATTCCTAACACTTATTGATCTCTATATTTGTAGATCTATATATTTACATTTTCTAGTTGCAGTTGCACTCACTAGGACTCCGTTGTCTTGTACTCTGGCATTTTGTGTAGAAACTACATTTCATGTTTTGGTGCAATTGAGCATTGGAGGCTTCTCTTGCATAGTTTGAGGGACTTGTTCCCCAAGATATTGTACTTATTTTCTACTGATACTCATATTAATATGGATCCATATTTGTCTCATATCTTGACGTAATGATATTCACTGCATTTTTCCAGTTTATGGTCAATATTACACTTTTCATATTTTGGAATATTACAGTGGTATCAGAGCATAATATTGGCTCAGATTATGTATTTCAGCCATCATGTCATCAGAATAAGGAGAGCCTCTTAGAGAAATGGAGAAGAGGTATCTCAATAGAGACTAGAGATATGATTATATAGACAGTAGAGAAGATAAAGGCAAAACTCCAATATTAGGAGAGGTGGATGATAAGGAGTTTCCCAAGCTCCTTCGCCATACCATGCAAGATATTGAAAAATAAATCAAGGAGATGAGGATGGAGAGACATAAAGAATATCCTAGAGGGATTTTACATGGAGAAAGCTCTACCATTTCACATCACTGGTATGAACAACAAGTGAGGCAGCAAGTTTCCCAACACTCTACTATGCTTACATTCTGATTTGTGGGAAATGGAGGTGGAGGACCTTAAGAACAAGACACTCTTGAAGATTATTTTCTAGAATATGAGTCTTAATCTCAGAGATTCAAATATAATCTAAACTTTCAGGATTTTTATCAGATAAATGACAACAGGAGACCGTAACATAACAACAGAAGTGGAAGATTCATAAAGAACCATGCCTTACAATGGACCATTGGTAGATTCATTTTTCCACTTTTGATGGGTCATCCAAGTGCAAAGCGAAGTCTTGGGTGGAAAAGCTAGACATCTAATTCAATTTTAACCAAGTATCAGAGATGTAAGCCATCAAAATAGCAACGCTGCACCTTGAAGGTGAGGCACATGATTGGTGGTTTCATGGTCTTTATACATCGAGGCATACCAATGTGACTGCATATTCAGAGTTCACCCATAGATTAGTAGAGATGTTTGATCAAAGAGACCTAGAGGCACATTTTATGGGGTTATCCAAGATCACGCAGTCAGGTAATCTAGAAACCTGTATTTCTGAATTTCTAAAACTTTCTATCATCGTTCCTAATTTATCTGCAACTAGGAGGGTTTATATGTTCATTGATGTGATATCCGAGCCTCTCCATGGGTTGGTTCAATATAATAAACCATTTACTCTTCAATATGCTATTGAGAGGGAAAGGTATTTACAAGATGCCTTGCCAAGGGCAAAGGATCCATTCCAGCAAAGGCCACCCTTTCAATCAAAATGGAAATGTGTGAAGGTTCTTCCTTCAAATGAGGACCAGAACAAAGGGCCTCTCAATGATGATGTCTGAAGAGACTTGAGTAAGAGGAATATTTGCCTCACATGCCAAGAACCATCGGCACCAGTGCATCGGTGTGTAGAAGGAAAGTGCACTATATAGAATTATTCTCTAATAGTGAGGAGGAGGAACAATAAGAGCTAGAAGGGGGCAATAGTGGTGTGATAGAAGGAGAGGATCCACCACCACCAGGAGGTTGTAATGGAGAATTTTCTCCAGTTGGAGGGGCCTGTTGTCACTCTGTAATTTTCAGGCTGAAGCAAAACTACAAAGGCAACATCAAACCACTTTGGAATCTAGGACCTAGCCTTCCTAGACTCAGAGAGGGCTCTCTCTGTTATATGTAGCTTTGTTTATAGGGGAATTTTAGGCTAGATATTAATGCATAGGGGTTTTATTGAATATTTATAGTTGAGGCAGCAGAAGAGGACCATTGGGCTATGGAGTCAAGTAGGTGTAAAAAGATTCGAATGGATGAATAATTGATATCAGGTGAAACCATGCAAGCTAGCCATGTCAGTGGATCTTTAAAACTTGTGAAATGGAAAGGAGGAGGAGATTAAGGTTCAACGTGAATGCAGGGCATACCATCTCTAAATTTTTTATTCAAGTCTTAGTGGAAAAAATTAAGTGTTTCTTTGAGAATGATAAGGGCGCCGCATGGTAAATCCTACACAAAAAAGTATATCTGCAGTAACGAAAGAAAACAATATGTAAAACTGGAGATGACAGATTAAAATAAAAGGAGAACTTCACCACAGATCATAACACAAGAATCTAGAAAATAGCATAATCTTTCATTCATCCAAAAGAGAGTGCTTACAGCCAGATGAGACCTCACAATGGGTTTTTCCCCTTCCAGACCCTCCTTGATACTACTAATGCATGCAATATTTATATAAAAACTTAATTCAGTTTCTCTTTCTATTTCAATGATAGTTATTAATTACATTCAATCTAAACCTTTGCTAAGTGGAATCATGCATGCAGTGATAAGACAAGTTTGGCCATAACAGTGGCTTTAGTTGTCTGTTATTGATTACAGAGTGAGGAAGGAATTTCCTCTTGGGATAAAGAAGAGGCTACGATAAACCTGACAAAACGGTGGCTACAACAGTCTATTATTGATTTTGAAATGATCATAATTTGAATTTATCTGATGCCAAAGAGGTAATGATGAATCTTCCATCTAGGCTCTACCCCTTCAGAAAAGCGTTACTGGATAATTGAATCTAGTGTTGTGCTGGCAATCAGGATGGTCATCTTTTGTTAAATGGTCTCTATCTTTTCTGCGTCAGTGACTGTTGTAGGGAGTTTAACAGAAAACCCACTATCCATTTATAACTGACTCAAAACCTTGTTTAAGTCACTAGGCATTAGAATGAAGTGCCGACATGGGATCTGGTTGGCTTGGTAAGCCAACGTGGAGCGGTGGTGACAGGGTTCTATAGGTGGATGTGGATCAACGATGACGCATACAGCAGTGGTCAGTTTGGAACAGTATCACAACTAAGGATAAACCATTTTGGAGGGGGGTGAAGGTGGTAAGTAGTTTCAGCAAAGGGGGGGGAAAGGTGGTAAGTAGTTTCGGTGAAGGGGGGGTGCAAAAGGCCCATGCCACCATGTAGTGGGATAAGTGGTAATGAATACCACATATTTTGGAACCCCCCCCCCCCCTTTGTTAAGTTTCGGAGGCTGAAGGGGGGATGAAACGAAGTAAGGACCATCAGATGTGGGGAGATGCATGGGGATGACAAAGAGGTGGAGGGTAGTTAGCTTGGAGGGGAAGTATGATGATATGGTGGGAGGTGTCGTGGCAATGAGGTGGGCCCAAAATCACATCACATATCGTGAAGTAGACGTTTTCTATTTATGGGAGGTGGAGGTGAAAGTTAAATCTTGCAAGATGTAAAGAAGTGATGGTGGGAGGTGACGTGGCAAGGGCAGAGATGGGGCACATTCAATACTGCACATTGCAAATTTTATGGTTTGTTACAAGGAGTGGGAGTTAAAGGATAAAATTTGGGAAGTGTGATTTGTGACAAGAATAGGGGTGATGTAGCAAGAAGGAGATGGGGCCCATTAATGTTGCATATCGCAAGATTTAAGGTGTGATGAATGAATGTGGCTATGGAATATTTGAAAAATTGTGATGCGAAGAGGCAAGGAAGGGGTCCCACTTAGTATCACATCAGTGAATGGGTTTGAACAAGATTGTGAATGGTAAGTGAGGATGTGATTTTGCGGTGCAGTGAAAAGGTAAAGGGTAAAATGGGATAACGGTTTTGCATAATATATATATACCAAGCAGCCTAAAGTGGGTGGTGGAGCTGCGATAAGTTACCAAAATCATGTCTATTTGGGTTTGAATGGTTTTAACGTGATTTCAAGCATTGGAATGCAGAATTTGCGAAAAAAATGAAGGCTAAGAGAGGGTAAATTATATCAAATGAGGGAAAAAAAGAATTTTTGTCACGATTACGCTTTTTCAGCAACACTTTCCTCCTTCAGTGAAATGAAAGGTAGATAGATTCCTTTGATGCTCTTGACAATCAGAATTTCCCTTCTTTTTCTGGAAATAAATGATGACCATGGAATAGTATTTTCAATATGAAATATCTGGGAAATAATTAGTCACCTTGTGATACTATAAATTACAGGACTCTAACAGTGGCTCCAGTTGGGGATGGCAGCTCCTTCAGGATGTGTCAAGAACACTATAGACTAGTAGCCTTATCCATTGGGTGGATCCCAAACTAGCAACTTGATTTGCTACAAAACCTCTGTGGCTGACAATCTTGAAGCTAAAATCAACACTCTCTGCAAACTGAAGTATGGAACACACCTAAAATAAAAATTGAAAAGTAATCTAAAACTAAAACTGGAAAGCTGCTTAGAGTACTAATCTTATTTTCACACCTACCTACCCTCCCTTACTGAAATTGTTGTTGTTATAAATGATAAAATAATTCCAGTGCAGCCAGTCAAGTAGCAGCAGAAACAAATGAAAAACTTGACTGCTTGTTAGGAAAATCAGAAGTATAACTTTATTATGTGTCCACATAATCAAACTTGTAATAAGTAATGAAAATTCTCATGTAATTGATCATTATAGAGAATACATGTTTGAAAACTTGAGCTAAAAAGAACCTCCATATAATCTGATATGGGATCAATAAAAGTATGATGTATGGTATTTTCTTTTGGGCCTTCAATGACCAGTTGATCAGTTGTATCCTCAATATTAAACCTTGAAATCGCATCTTTAGTTTGGTACTCGAAAGCATAATCATCCTCAATATGTAAATCAAGAGGTAGTAAAATTTCCTCTTGCTTTGGAGAAGGAATATTTCCAAGATTTTTTTAGAATCTCAGAAACTATATGACTGAATTTGAGAATTAAAAATTTCAATTCCCTTTTTGTATCAGTCAAAAATTACCTCCAGAAATTTTTTTTTAGCTTTAGGACCAATTTTGCTTGATTTCCAAATGAGAAAAAAAACCTCTAGAAAATCTCCATCAAGCTGATATTCTAATAACTGATTCCCAAATTCATTTAAATCTTCATGAGATAAAATAGCTGCCACAAACCTTGTGATATTTTTCAACAGAAACTCTGGTCAACATATTGTGGAGTTGCCACGAATTTTCAAAAGCGGGGTTCTTTGAATCATGGAGTCGCCAGGTGAATAAGGCAACCATCTGTTGTCTGGTCACTGTCCACCATCAGTGATCAGAACTGAAATTTGATGTACTTTCTGAGTAATATAAATTTCACTCCCCAGTATGGTCACCATTATGTTGTCACTCCATAATTCTAAGGCAACATCAAACTGCTTTGGAACCTAGGACCTATCCTTCCTAGACTCTGACAGGGCTCTCTCTACTATATGTAGCTTTTTTTATAGGGGAGTTTTAGGCTAGATATTAGTGCATAGGGGTTTGTTTGAATATTTCTAGTTGAGGCAGTAGAAGAGGGCCATTGCGATATGGACTCAAGCAAGTGTAAACAAATTCAAATGGATGAATAACTGATATCAGGTGAAACCCGAAAAACTAGCCATGTCAATGGATCTTTACAGCTTGTGAAATTGAAAGGAGGAGGAGATTAAGGTTCAAGGTGAATGTAGAGCAGACTATCTTTGAACTCTACATTCAGGTCATAGTGGAAAACATTAATGTACTATTTCGAGACTAAGTAGGGTACCCCATGGTAAATCCTACACAGAAATTCCTATCCGCAGTAAAGAAAGAAAATAGTATGTAAAACTAGATATGGCAGATTACAAGAAAAGGAGCACTTCACCAGAGATCATAACACAAGAACCTGGAAAACAACATAATATTTCATTCATCCAAAAGAGATTTATTACAACCATATGAGACCTCACAATGGTTTTTTCCCCTTATGGGCCCTCCTTGATACTGCTAATGCATCCATTATTTATATAAAAACTTAAGTCGATTTATTTATCTATTTCAATTATAGTTATTAATCACATCCAAGCTAAACCTTTTCCAAGTGGAATCATGCAGGTAGTGATAAGATAAGGTTGGCCATAATAGTGGCTTTAGCAGTCTATTATTGATTACAAAGTGAGGAAGGAATTTCCTGTTGGGATCATGAAGAGGCTATGATAAACCTGACAAAACGGTGGCTGCAACAGTCTGTTATTGATTGTGAAATGATCAAAATCCAACTTTATCTGATGCCGAGGAGGCAATGATGGCTCTGACATATTGGCTATGCTCCTTCAGAAAAGCATTGCTAGATAATTAAATATGGTGCTTCGCTGGCTGTCATGATGGCCATTTTCTGTTAAACAGCCTATGTATTTGCTATGCCAGTGACTGTTGTAGGGAGTTTAACAGAAAATCCACTATCCCTTTATAACTGATGAAAAACCCCGTTTAAGTTACCAGGCATCAAAACGATGTCCCATCGTGGGATCTGGTTGACCTGGTAAGTCGACGTGGAGCAGTAGTGACAGTGGTCTATAGGTGGACATGGAGCAGCAATGACGCGTGGAGCAACGATCGGTTGGGAACAGTATCAGAGTGAAGGAAAAACCAATTTGGAGGGGGGCGAAGGTGGTAAGTAGTTTTGGAAAAGGAGGGTGTGAAAATCCCTAGTGCTGCCATGTAGTGGGATAAGTGGTAATGAATAATACATATTTCGGACCCTGCACTTTTGTTAAGGTTCAGAGGCTAGGGGGGTGGTGAAACAAAGTAAGGACCGTCGGATGCAGGGAAATGCATGGGGATGGTAGAGAGTTGGGGGGTAGCTAGTTGGGAGGGAACGTATGATGGTACAGTCAGAGGAGTCATGGAAATGAGCTGGGCCCAAACTCACATCGCATATCGCGAAGTGGAATTTTTTTTTTAATGAGCAGTGGAGGTGAAAGTTAAATCTTGCAAGATGTAAAGTAGCGATGGTGGGAGGTGACATGGCAAGGGCAGAGATGGGGCCATTCAATACTGCAGATTGCAATTTTTAGGGTTTTTTATGAGGAGTGCAAGTTAAAGGATAAACTTCGTGAAGCGTGATGTGCGACAAGAATAGGGGTGGTGTAGCAGGAAGGATATGGCGCCCATTAATACCACACATCACTAGTTTTAATGTGTGATGAATGAATGTGGCGATGGAATGTTTGGAAAATTGCGATGCGAAGAGGCAAGGAAGGGGTCCCACTTAGTATCGCATCGGCAGTTGGGCTTGAATAGGATTTAAAATGGTAAGTGAGGATGCGATTTTGTGGTGCAGTGAAAAGGTAAAGGGTAAAATGGGATAATTGTTTTGCGCAATATATATATATATATATATATTTAGGTCCTGAGCTACGATAAGGTCTCGAAAGCATAGATATTCAGATTTGAATGGTTTGAATGATATTTCGAACGTTGGAATGCAAAATTTGTGAAAAAATGAAGCATAAGAGAGGGTAAATGATATGAAATGAGGGAAGAAAAATAAATTTTCTGACCATTATGCTTTTATAGCAACACTTTCCTCCTTCACTGAACTGAAAGGAAGATATATTCCTTTGATGCTCTTGACAATCAAGATTTCCCTTCTTTTTCTGGAAATAAATGACAACCATGGTATATTATTTTCAATATGAAATATCTAGGAAATAATCAGTGACCTTGCGATACTATAAATTACAGGATTTTAACAGTGGCTCCAGCTGGGGATGGCAGCTCCTTCAGGAGGTCTCAAGAACACTATATAATAGTAGCCTTATCCATTGGGCTGATCCCAAACCAACAACTTGATCTACTAGAAAACCTCTGTGGCTGACAACCTTCAAGATGAAATCAACACTCTCTACAAACTAAAGTCTGGAACACACCCAAACTAAAAATTGAAAAGCAATCTAAAACTAAAATTGGAAATTTGCTCAGAGTACTGAACTTATTTACACACCTTCCTACCCTACCTTACTGAAATTGTTGTTGTTCTAAATGATACAATAATTCCAGTGAAGCTAGTCAAGTAGCAGCATAAACAAATGAACAACTTGACTACTTGCTAGGAAAATGAGAAGTATAACTTGATTACATGTCCACATAACCTAAGTTGCAATAAGTAAAGGAAAATTCTCATATAATTGATCCTTATAGAGAATACATGTTTGAAAACTTGAGCTAAAAAAAACCTCCATATAATCTGCTATGGGACCAATAAAAGTATGATGTATGGTATTTTCTTCTGGGCCTTCAATGACTAGTTGATTGGTTGTATCATAAATATTAAAGCTTGAAACCACATCTTTAGTTTGGTACTCGAAATCATAATCATCCTCAATACATAAATGAAGAGGTAGTACAATTTCCTCTTGCTTTGGAGAAGGAAGATTTTCCAATAGTTCTTTAGGATCTCGG
The DNA here is from genome assembly GCA_034641835.2 of Pinus albicaulis. NCBI lineage: Eukaryota > Viridiplantae > Streptophyta > Pinopsida > Pinales > Pinaceae > Pinus > Pinus albicaulis. Next base: position 1,451,752,756 of record CM076580.1, read on the forward strand.
AAATTATATGACTGAATTTGAGAATTCAAAATTTCAATGCCCTTTTCATATCATTCAACAACTACCTCCAGAAATTTTTTTTTAGCTTTAAGACCAAATTTTCTTGATTTCCAAATCAGAAAAAAAACCTCCAGAAAATCTCCATCAAGATGAAATTATGATAACTGATTCCTAAATGCATTTAAATCTTTACGAGATAAAATATCTGCCACAAATCTTGTCATCTTGTTTAGCAGGAAATATGGTAAGCATGTTGTGGAGTTGCCATGAATGCTCAAAATCTAGGTTCTTTGAATCATGGAGTCACCAGGTGAATAATGCAACCTTCTGGTGTCTGGTCACTATCCAACATCAGTGGTCAAATCTGAAATTTGATGTACTTTCTAAGGAAGATAAATTTTACTCCCTAGTATGGTAACCATTATGTTCCCACTCTATAATTTTGAGACTGAAGAAAAACTATAGAGGCAACATCAAATCACTTTGGAATCCAGGACCTGGGCTTCCTAGACATAGAGAAGGCTCTTTGTGTTAGATGTAGCTCTGTTTATAGGGCGTTTTAGGCTAGATATTAGTGCATAGGGGTTTTTTTGAATATTTCTGGTTGAGGTAGTAGAAGAGTTTCATTGGGCTATCGAGTCAAGAAGGTGTAAACAGATTCAAATGGATGAATAACTGATATCAGGTGCAACCCGTCAAGATAACCATGTCAATGGATTTTTATAGCTTGTGAAATGGAAAGGAGGAGGAGATTAAGGTTTAACGTTTATGCAAAGCAGTTCATCTTTGAATTCTACATTTAGGTCTCAGAGGAAAACATTAAGTACTGTTTCGAGTCTAAGTAGGGTACCCCATGGTAAATCCTACCCAAAAATTTCTATCCGTGGTAAAGAAAGAAAATAGTATGTAAAACTAGAGATGACAGATTACAATAAAATGAGAACTTCACCACAGATCATAACACAAGAATATAGCAAATAACATTATGTTTCATTCATCCAAAAGAGATTTATTACAACAAAATGATAACTTACAATGGGTTTTCCCATTACTATCCCTCCTTGATACTGGTAATGCATGCAATATTTATATAAAAACTTAATTCGGTTTCTCTGTCTGTTTCAATGATATTTATTAATTACATTCAAGCTAAACCTTTGCCAAGTGGAATTATGCATGCAGTGATAATACAAGTCTAACCATAACAGTGGATTTAGCAGTCTGTTATTCATTATAGAGTGAGGAAGAAATTTCCTCTTGGGATCATGAATAGGCTATGATAAAACTAATGGGGACATATGATGGTATAGTCGGAGGAGATATGGAAATGAGGTGGGCCAAAACTCACATAACATTTCGCAAAGAGGAAGTTTTTTTTTATGAGTGGCAAAGGTGAAAGTTAAATCTTGTGATGTACGAAGTAGTGATGGCAGGGGGTGATGTGGCAATGGCAGAGATGGGGCCCATTTAATACCGCACATCACAAAGTTTAGGGTTTGTTACGAGGAGCAGGAGTTAAATCATAAACTTCGCAAAGTGTGATGTGCGACAACAACAGGGTTGATGTAGCAGGAAGGAGATGGAGCCCATTAATACCACACATCACAAGATTTAAATTGTGACGAATTAATGTGGCAATGGAATTTTTGTGAACTTGCGATGGGAAGAGGGAAGGAAGGGGTCCCACTTAGTATCGCATCGGCGGTTGGGTTTGAACAGGATTGCGAATGGTAAGTGAGGATGCAATTTTGTGGTGCAGTGAAAAGGTAAAGGGAAAGGGTAAAATGGGATAAAGGTTTTGCATGGTTCATAATATATATATATATATATATATATATAAAGCAGCCTAAAGTGGGTGGCGGAGCTACAATAAGGTCCCAAAAGCATAGATATTCAAATTTGAATGGTTTTAACTAGATTTCGAGCATTGTAATAGAGAATTTAGGAAAAAATGAAGGGTAAGAGAGGGTAAATGATATGAAATGAGGGAAGAAAAATAAGTTTTCTCACAATTAAACTTTTTCAGCAATGCTTTCCTCCTTCACTGAACTGAAAGGTAGATAGATTCCATTGACGCTCTTGACAATCAGGATTTCCCTTCTTTTTCCGAAAATAAATGATGACCATGGAATATTATTTTCAATATGAAATATCTAGGAAATAATCTGTCACCTTGTGATATTGTTAATTACAGGAGTCTAATAGGGCCCTTGCATATTTTCGGGGGGTACCCAAGTATTTGAATTTGAGAGTCTGAGGTACCATTCAGGATCAAAGAGTATCAGTGTTAATTGATACTAGGGCTACCCAAAACTTTATTGATGCTCAATTAGTACAGAGGAGAGCAATACCCACTTATGATTTTGGGGATTTTCAGTTTTTGTCCCAAGAGCTAGAACTATGCAGTGTATGAGGTATGTTTTGGCATTGTCGGTAACCTTGGGGACATATACTTTGACTGATCACTTCTTTGTGGTTAACATTCTTGACACCAATGTGATATTGGGTGTGCATTTGTTGTGAAACTAGCTCCAAAAAGAGAAGAAAAGAGATATCAATGCCTTATGAATAAGCCACTTCGAGGGGGCAACCTCCAATACATTACATGAATGAAAAATTCTTGGATGATACAAATTACAAAACCTCCTTTCTATATATAAGAGTCCATGGGCCACAATGTAATCCTAGCCAACCTAACAATAATAATTTAAGGGCACAATAATAACAATATGGGGGTTATAGGGGTACAATAATAATAATAAGTGGGTTACACTAACAACAATAAGGGAGTATACTAGTAATATAGGGACCTAACATGCCCCTCTCCTTCAAAAAAATTTTGTTCTCAATGCTTGAGTAGTTCTGGGTGCTTCTATATAAAATTCTCATCCCCCCATGTAGAATCTTAAGTGGGTAAGTTCTTCCACTTGATGAGATACTCTGAAATTGATCGATTTTGTAGCTGTCAAGTGTTGGCAATATGATGCAGAGTGTTGTCCTTGATGGCAACCCACTGAATGAAGATGAAGACATGAGATTGTTGGCATGTGTTGTCCTTGATGGCAATCCACTTGATGAAGTTATTCTTGACTTGATGGACTTGGTAAATGATGTAAATCTGATGTGATATGATGTTTGTTGAACAATATGATTAAGAAAGTTGTTCTTGAATGGAAACCCACCTGATGAAGATGATGGCAACTTAATTGATGAAGTTGTGCTTGATAGAATATGTTCTTGATGAAGTAAATTTGATGTATCTACAGTGTGTACAGAAGGCAATAAAGAAAGGAATTCAGCATGTGCTAAATCTATGGTGAAAAGAGTATGTCTCAAGGAATACGTGGATCTGTCTAGGGGAAGTCGCGTATGCACGCGGGAAACAACGTGCCAATTCGCGTATGGGAAAAAGCGCTCATAAAGTGCAAAAGCAGGGGTAAACACCATGGTATTGACCCATTGTATTGGGTAATTATTTGTCTATATGACCCCGTCCAGGAATACCATCGGAAGTAATGTAGTTTTGGGCTCATGGTATTGTTTTGGCTCATGGTATTGAAAAAGGGGCCCGTGGTATTGAAAAAGATAAACCTATATAAGGAGAAGAAATTCATTGTGCAAATGATGAGAGTGGGAGCTAGATGTCTGAACTTGAATGAATACTTCTCTCTGAAGTATATCTGAATGGAAAGGGTTATAGTTGAATGATAGATCTGAATGTATGATGCTCAAATGAAGAGATGATGAAGAAGGGAATCTAGATCTGGAATATATTTGTATCTGCTAGATCTGTTTATGGAATGCTTAGATCTGAAATGAGCGGTGTCTATTAAAGGTAAAGGGTTAAATCTGGGCGAATGTACGATACGAAGAGTATCTTGCTATATGATAGTTGAATATCTATACGCTACTTCGCGAATAGAGACGCGTATATACGTGTGTTGAAGAAGAAAAACGCATATCACATGTGATGAAAGTGATACGGTATCTGTTTGGTTTATGTGGATGGAAGCGCGTATATACGAGCATATACGAAATGAAAGTGCGTATGCAAACAAGGGTTCTTTGAAGCATGGGTACGAAAATATGATGAAACGTGGCACCCAAGTTGTGTTCTAATGAAGTTGTTGGATCCGGTCATGAAAATTAGTGGAAAACTTGGTCCAAAGGTGATGTAACTGAGGGTTAACCTTCGGTGGGGGTTAGCTCCCTTCCGGGAGAGAATTTTGGTAAACAAGATCGAGGTGTCATAGCTCCCTTCCGGTGGTAAACGAGTCAGGGGGTCGTAGATCCCTTCCAGGAGAGGCTGGTAAACGAGCGCAGGTGGGTGCCTGCGTGCTGGTCAAGTCTGCGCCAGCACATATGTTGTAAGATGTTTTCTCTATAATAAAATATTAAAGGCTGAGCAACTGCAGCGGTGGTTTTCTCCCGACTTGGGTTTCCACCTAAAAATCCTGGTGTTCATGTGTGATGCTTTGTGTGATGGTTTATTCTTTTCTTACTGCACATGTTTACTGTTTATAGAACATCTAATGAATGAATGATGGAATGATATAAGTGAAGAACTAATGGCATAATTAGATCTCCGTGTATACGCGAGTTTTATGAAGGATATCCGCGTGTATACGCTACTTGGCTTCAGAAAAGTAGCATATGGGTTTTAAGGAATGAAAAAGTAAAAATTTTTCAACATGCAGTAAATACTGATTCACCCCCCCCTCTCAGTATTTTTCCCAACAATTGGTATCAGAGCGTGGTCCTTCTGCAGAAGCTTGATCGCTTGAAGGAGATTCGTCGCAATGGGAAGTCAAGAAGGAGTAATGTCTATAAAGCCACCTCTATTCAATGGAAGCAATCTGATATTCTGGAAGGTACGTACAAAAGCATATCTGCAAAGTCTTGGTGCGGATGTATGGGCAATCGTGGAAGAAGGTTATCAATACCCGGCAAGTATTCCTACTGATGCAGCAGAAAGGAAGAAGTATGAAACCAATGCCAAAGCAGTAAATGTCTTGCTAGGAAGCATGTCTGAATCAGAATTTTCTAAAGTGATGTAGCTACATTCAGCAAAAGAAATATGGGACAAAATCATTCTAAGCTATGAAGGAGACACAAAGGTAAAAAGTGCAAAACTCCGAACTCTTAGAATTGAATATGAAAATTTGAAGATGCATAGTGATGAGAGTGTTGCCAGTTTCTTTCTTCGTCTGGATGATATTGTAAATCGAATAAGAAATTTGGGTGAAACCATAACTGATACTACTCTGGTGGAAAAGGTCTTAAGATCCTTGACTTCAAAATTTGACTCTAAAGTTTCAGCTATTGAAGAAAGGCAAGATCTGCAAACGCTTACTATTGTTCAATTACATGGTGCTCTGACTGCTTTTGAAATGAGACAAGGAGGTCCTTCTCAAATAAGAGAAGCTGCTTTTAAGGCATCTACAAAAGGAAAGGAAAAGGAAGTTGTCAAAGAAACCAGCTATATATCCGATGAAGAAGAAGCGAATTTCGTGAGAAAGCTCCAACTAGGTACTGGAAGATTCAAAGGTAAGCTTCCCTTCAAATGTTTTGAGTGTGGAAAAGTTGGTCACTATGCTGATAAATGTCCTTATAGAGAAAATCATGATAAAGGGAAACAATTTGAAAAGAGAAAGAGTTATTATGCAAAAGAAGATGATGATGAAGTGTCCAGTGAAGATGAAGAAGATTCTGACCATGATCTGAAAGTGCTCATGGCAAAGAAGAAAAAGAAGAAGCCTACTCAAAACAAGGAGATACCTCAGAAATCATGTATAGCAAAAATTGAAGAAGATGAACCAGAAGTTTCTGACGAAGCTCTACAAATACTCATGGCAAAGAAGGAAAAGAAGAAGGCCACTTGTAATACTCTTCTTTGTGCAAACAATAGTGAAGATAGTAAAGGTGTGGAAGCTATCAAGATCAAAGTTGAATAACAACAAAAGGAAATTGATACGAAAGATTCTATTTACAAAGAGATGACCTCTCAAATGAAAGATCAAATAGAAATGTTGAATGGACAGGTGGACACGTATCAAAGGTTTCATACTTATGCATCCAATCGAATTAAAGAACTGGAAGCAGATCTTGAAAAATCAAGCAAGAAGAATGAAGGACTTGAAGCTGCAATCATCTTTCTACAAACAGATCTTGAAGCATAAAATAAGAAGAATGAAGAACCTCTGTCATTTGAAAAGGAAGGCCTTGAAGCAGAAATCATCTCTCTCAAAGAAGATCTGGAAAAATCAAATAAGAAGAATGAAGAGCTGCAACAAACATGTGAAGAAAACGAAAATTGGTTGAAAGAAGAGATTCTAAATATGAAGGATCAAGTAGAAGATGGAAGAAGGAAAGAAGAAAGCATGACAAAGCAATGTCAAGCCTTGGAGGTTGAGGTAAACATTCTCAAAGGTAAATTAGAAGAAAAGGTTAAACTTTTGAGGTTTCAAGATAGTACTAACATTTTGGACAATATTATGAGTAATCAAAGGTCTCATGCTATCAAACTTGGTCTTGGTTTCCATGAAACTGTTAAAGGAGAATCTAGCTCACAAGGAAGTGCAAAAACCTCAGAGGATGTCAATGCAAAACCTGAAGCGTTGAAAGAGACAAAAGGTCAACCATCAATCATGAATTCTCAAAGGAATTCATTCAAGAATGTTGAATGTTTTAAATGTCATAATTATGGGCATGTTGCAGCAAATTGCAGGAGCAGATCATTTCAGCCTCAAACTAACAGATCCTACATAGAAAGGTACTCTGGTTTCTTCAGGGGATATTGTTTTTCATGTAACAAGTATGGACATAAAGCAGCTGATTGTAGAAGGAGGAAGAATAGAAATAATCATTATGATTCTTATGCTTATTTCTCTGGACACATGAGATGTTATTCTTGCAACAAGTATGGACATGTAGAAAAGGAATGCAGGTTGAACAGATCTGAGAAAGTGGACAATTTTCAGCACACAGTTAGGAAGTTCAAGAAAATTTGGAAAAAGAAGGAGGACCAATCAGAAACGTAGGGAATTCTGACCCTACTGCAGTCATCCGCTTCTGAAGCTTACTTATCTTATTGACTGCAGGAATGATGTGGGATACATTATGAGATTTAGTAATGTATCGTCACAGGGGGAGCAATGCATGATGACTCTCATGGTTGATTTGATTACTCTGGTTATTTTTTATTTCTAACAGAGCATCTGGTGTGAAGAAAAGACAGGAACAGAAGGTAAATTTGCAGGAGGAGATGAAGGTGTGAAATTTTCTATATTTCACTTTCCATACGCGGGTTCTATGAAACAAAGTCGCGTATACACGCGAGTTCCAGCTGACACAGCCACGTATGCATTGATGATGAGAAAATTTATCTGATAGCTGAAGATCTGGAGCAGAGGTTTAGGGGGAGCATCAGTCTGAATACTGATGATTGCACTGTTAGCATTATTCTGGTTATACTCATGATAATGAAATGATACATGGGTTCTTGTGTTGAAGATTATGGATGAAGCATGGTTGCTTTATGATGAAGAGCATTCGTTGTTGAGATGAAAGTCTTATAATTCAGAAATGAGGACAGATCATGCAGAGATTGTTGCTAATAACTTACTGTTGAAGGTGTTTCAAATTGCACAAGTTAAGAAAGAGCACTGGTTTAGGGGGAGTAGCAGGTTGAATACTAATGATTGCATTCTTGGCAATATGATTGCTTATTCTTTGGTTATTGTGATACTCATGCTCAAATGATGATGAATTGGTACATGGTTTATTATGATGAGATTTTGAGCCCTGGTTGCTGATAAGTATCTTTTGTGCTCACACATGGATGAGTTGGATGTCGTTTGATTCAGAAATAAGAATAGATCATGCAGAGTTTGTTACTATGGTTGAGATCTTTTTCCTACATATGTTACTTCATGTTAAATCTTGAAGATCATGGTGATATTGGACCACATGGATGATTGACACAGAGTTGAAAATAGTGTTCTGGTATGATAATCTCTCTTGGAAAGATTGTATTGATGCTGCAAAGAATCTGAAGGCTTGGTTACTAATGGGCTTATGCTACAACCGGTGGATGACGCTTGAAGACACAACTACAGTGTTCTGTAGTACAGGGAAGCATTCAAATATCTCAGAAAGAAGCTGAACACTGGATTTTTTCTCACAGAGGATCAGATCTGGTTAAAATGTAGAAGATGGAATTGGATACGCGGGTTTCCTGAAACACACTCGCGTATATACGCGAGTTCCTGCACAGAAAACCGCGTATGTCTGATTGCTGACAATTTTTTCTTGGAGTCATCTCTCTTCAGCACAGCTACAGTCCTGTTTGGTATCCCTGATACTGTTTGGTATCTCTGGTGGTGTTCTAGTTCTCATAATTCTATTTCTAATGTTTTGATAAAGATGCCTTGATGATTTATTGGTGAAAGTGTTCAGGATGCACAAACTAAGGGGGAGCCTTAGTCATATGAAAAGGATGCTTGGATGCACAGACTCAGGGGGAGCAGTGACATTGCTGAGTATAATGCATTGTTGGCATTATGGTGGTTCTAAAACATGTTCTCTTTCTTGAGGACTTTCTGGTGTTGGTCTTAAATGGTCATTTTTTTTTAATTTGTTGAAAAGGTCTTGTTGAGACCCATGATGTAAAATTGTAATATTCAGTCATGTAAAGGACTTGTCAAATTTGTAAACCCACTTGGTTGGGTAGCTGAGTCAAATTTTGTAAACCCACTTGGTTGGGTAGCTGAGTTGAAATGTGTAAACCCACTTGGTTGGGTACTTGAGTCTCTTATGTAAATTCACTTGGATGGATATTTGATGTAAGTATGAGTCATTGGTGATAGGAAAGTCATAGAGTCATGTACTTCTTTGGAAAATATGTTTGAAGATTCAACATGAACTCAGGGGGAGCTTGGCCACTTTAGTATATATCAGATCTGCAGCACGCTTCTTCCACATGCGGAGAAAAGGGAGAGAGTATGTTGGTTTTTGATCCGCCCTTTGCCCTTGATGTCAAAGGGGGAGAGTGACATGGTGTTTGAATGAAGAGAAAGAATGGTGTCAAAAATGGAGAAAATGACATGGTGTCATTGTATTTTTAATGTACCTATCTACTGTGGTAACCAAACACCATCGTGGTTGCCATCAAGTCCAAAGGGGGAGATTGTTGGCAATATGATGCAGAGTGTTGTCCTTGATGGCAACCCACTGAATGAAGATGAAGACATGAGATTGTTGGCATGTGTTGTCCTTGATGGAAATCCACTTGATGAAGTTATTCTTGACTTGATGGACTTGGTAAATGATGTAAATCTGATGTGATATGATGTTTGTTGAACAATATGATGAAGAAAGTTGTTCTTGAATGGCAACCCACCTGATGAAGATGATGGCAACTTACTTGATGAATTTGTGCTTGATAGAATATGTTCTCGATGAAGTAAATTTGATGTATCTACAGTGTGTACAGAAGGCAATAAAGAAAGGAATTCAGCATGTGCTAAATCTATGGTGAAAAGAGTATGTCTCAAGGAATACGCGGATCTGTCTAGGGGAAGTCGCGTATGCACGCGGGAAACAACGTGCCAAGTCGCGTATGGGAAAAAGCGCTCATAAAGTGCAAAAGCAGGGGTAACCACCATGGTATTGACCCATTGTATTGGGTAATGATTTGTCTATATGACCCCGTCCAGGAATACCATCGGAAGTAATGTAGTTTTGGGCTCATGGTATTGAAAAAGGGGCCTGTGGTATTGAAGGCTCATGGTATTGTTTTGGCTCATGGTATTGAAAAAGGGGCCCGTGGTATTGAAAAAGGATAAACCTATATAAGGAGAAGAAATTCATTGTGCAAATGTGTGCAAGAAGTCTGAGCTAGAATGAATACTTCTCTCTGAAGCATATCTGAATGGAAAGGGTTACAGTTGAATGAAAGATCTGAATGTATGATGCTCCAATGAAGAAATGATGAAGAAAGTCTAAGATGCAGAATATATTTGTATACGCTAGATGTTGTTTGTGGAGATACTTAGATGCGAAATAGGCGAACATGCGTACGAAGTAAGGGTTAATCTGGTGAATGTCGGTACGGAAAGTATGCTCGCAGTTGAAGATCTATGCTCGCGAATAGGAGCGCGTATATACGCGGCTTCCTTTCGAAGGAAAGCGACGTGTGCGTTTCGAAATACATACGAGAGGTATACGTTGGTTTGTGTGGACGGAAGCGCGTATATACGCGACATATGCGAAATGAAAGGCGCGTATGCAAACTAGGGTTTATTTGAAGCATGGGTACGAAAAATATGATGAAACGTGGCATGCAAGTGTTGTTCTATTGAAGTTGTTGGATCCGGTGTGAAAATTGATGAAACGTGGTCCAAGGTGGTGCTGAGGGTTGTAGCCTTCAGTCAGGGGGTTGTAGCTCCCTTCCAGGTGAGGCTGGTAAACGAGATCGAGGGGGTCGTAGCTCCCTTCCAGGAGAGGCTGGTAAACGAGTCAGGGGGTTGGAGCTCCCTTCCAGGAGAGGCTGGTAAATGAGCGCAGGTGGGTGCCTGCGTGCTGGTCAAGTCTGCGCCAGCACATGTGTTGTAAGATGTTTTCTCTATAATAAAATATTGAAGGCTGAGCAACTGCAGCGGTGGTTTTCTCCCGACTTGGGTTTCCACCTAAAAATCCTGGTGTTCATGTGTGATGCTTTGTGTGATGCTTTATTCTGTTCTTACTGCACATGTTTACTGCTTATTGAATATCTGATGAATAAATGATGGAATGGTTTAAGTGAAGATTTAATGACATATCTAGATCTCTATGTATACACGAGTTTCATAAAGGGGATCCACGTATATACGCTCGTTTACTGAAGGAAAGTAGCGTATGGGTTTTAAGGAATGAAAAAGTAAAAAGATTTGATTATGCAGTAAATACTGATTCACCCCCCCCCTCTCAGTATGTTTCCCAACATCAAGTTCTTGTTTCCATGACCACTTTAGGTTCCAATATGATTTTTCCTTCCTCATCAAGTTCTGGAAATATTGTTTGAACTGGAATATTTTCACCTATAACCTTCTGTAAGCATGAAACATGGAAAACTGGATGCACTCGTGAAGAAGAAGGAAGCTCCAATTTGTATGCCATAGTACCAATATTTTGCAACACCTTGTAAGGACCATAGTACTTTGGCGATAGTTTATTATCCTTCTTAGCTTGCTTGAGGGACATTTGTTTGTATGGTTGTAGCTGTAAAAATACTCAGTCTCCTACATCAAAACTTCTCTTGCTGCAATGTTGATCTACCTCTTGTTTCATTCGATTTTGTGCCAAATTCAGGTTATCCTTTAAGAGTTGGAGAACTTCTTGTTGATGCTCGATGTGATCTTCCACTGCTTGAACCTTTGAATTTTCTCTTAAATATGATGTGATGTATGGTGGATGATATCCATAAAGTTCCATAAATGGGGTCATTTTTGCTGCAGTATGGAAGGAAGTGTTATACCACCATTCAATGAGAGGTAACCACTTGACCCATTGTGTTTGTTTATCAGATACAAAACAATGAAGATATCCTTCCAAACATTTATTTAATATCTTAGTTTGACCATCATATTGAGGATGATAAGATGAGCTATGAGCTAATTGAGTACCCAAACAACAAAATAACTCCATCCAAAAATTTCCAGTAAAAATGGGATCTCTATCGCTCACAATAACCGTTGGGTTTCCATGTAGCTTTTGAATTGTGTCCATAAATGTAGTAGCAATTGTACTTGCTTTAAATGGATGAGATAATGCACAAAAGTGTGCATACTTGGTAAGTCTATCAACTACCACCACGATGACATTCTTTCCTTCGAACTTAGGTAAACCTGTGATAAAATCCATTGAAATATCCTCCCAATGTTGACTTGGAATGGATAAAGGTTGTAGAAGTCCCGGGGTCTTAATTGTCTCAACTTTATTCTGCTGGCAAACCAAACATTCCGCCACAAAATTTTGAATATCAGATTTAAGGCCATCCTAAAAAATTTATTTCTTCACCCTGTGGTAAGTTTTTAAAAATCCTAAGTGTCCTCCTAAAGGAGAAGTGTGCAATTCCAAAAGAATATTTTGTTTTAGTTGGGAATTCTCACAAATATATAAGCAATATTTGCACTATAAAGAATCATTTTTCCAGCTAAATGTATCACATGTTCTAGGATCTTGCTGCAACTTTTGAATGAGTGTCCATAATTCTTTGTCCTTCTTCCATTCATCTCTTGCTTCGGTTATCCAATCTGGTTGGATAATAGAATGGCACAAAGCAATGCTTCTACCTCTTCATTATTTCTTGGGAGTGCATCTGCAACAACATTAAGCTTCCTTTTTTTGCAGATTATTTCAAAGTCATAACCCAACATCTTTGTGACCCATTTTTGCTACTCTTCTGAAGATAGTATTTGTTCCAAAAAGTGTTTAAGACTATCATGATCAGTTTTTACCTTGAAGTGTCTTCCCATTAGGTAAGTTCTCCATTTCTTTAGTGCATGCAGTATTGCTAACATTTCCATCTCATAAATAGGTTTTTGTAAATACTTTCCTTTGATTGGATGACTTTCAAAAGCAATGGGTCTTCCTTCCTGCATTAAAACAACACCAATTCCATTTCCTGAGGCATCACATTCCACAATAATGGTTTTTGTGAAGTCTAGCGTAGCTAAGACCAATGCTAGGCACATTGCCTCTTTAAGATGTTCAAAGGCCTTAGTTGCTTCAGGAGTCCATGAAATTGCATATTTATTCAATAATGTTGTTAGATGTGCTGCTATTCTCCCATAATTCTTAACAAACTTGCGATAATACCCTGTTAACCCGAGAAATCCTCGCAACTGCTTTATGGTTGTGGGGACTTTCCATTCCTTAATGGCTTCAATTTTTTTAGTGTCTACCTTAACACCCTCGTGAGATACAATATGACCCAGATATTCCACCTCTTGTACTCCAAAGAAAAATTTGGATGTTTTTGCATATAATTGTTTCTCATGCAATAGTTTGAGCACCCTGTCAACATGTTCAACATGATCCTTCCAAGACCTGCTGTAGATTAGTATATCATCAAAAAATACTAGCACATATTTTCTAAGGAAGGGTTTGAAAATGGAATTCATCAACCCTTGAAATGTAGAAGGTGCATTGGTAAGGCCAAAAGGCATGACCAAAAATTCATAATGACCCTCATGAGTTTGAAATGTTGTTTTTGGAATATCTTCGGTCTTCATTCTAATTTGATGATATCCTGAACGAAGATCCAACTTGGTAAAATAAATTGCTCCATGTAATTCATCCAATAATTCATCAATCACAGGAACGGGAAATTTATCTTTAATGGTGAGCTTATTGAGCTCCCTATAATCTGGACACATTCGCCATGATCCATCCTTCTTGTGTACCAATACTACAGGAGCAGAGAAAGAACTTTGACTAGATTGAATTATACCCGCCTCTAACATTTCTGCAATCATACGTTCAATTTCGCTCTTTTGGAAGTAAGGATATCTATAAGGCCTGATGTTTGGAGGAACACTTCCTGGAATCCAATGAATAGCATGATCATGATCACGAATAGGTGGGAGTCCTTTGGGAGTTTCAAACACCTTGGAATGATTGTCCAAGACTTGTTGGAGATCTGCAGAAATAGATGATTTTGATGTGAGAACTTCTAGTGAGCATAATTGTGCAATTACACCTCGTTGTTCTTTCTTTAGAAGCTGTCATGACATTAGAGCTTATTATCTTTCCCGACTTCCCTGCAATACCCCGTAATTCGACTTCCTTTCCTTTTGAAAAAAAATTCAAGAAAAGTTCTTGAAAATTAAAAGCTACCGTCCCCAAAGATTGTAACCATTGTACTCCTAGTACAACATCGGCACCTCCCATAGGAATGGCAAGCATTGGACTAGTCAATACATATTCCCCCATGGTTAGCTTGATATTATGGCATTTTCCAGAGCAATTTATAGTTCCTCCATTTGCAACCATCACTTGACATTCTGGTGTTGGGTATAGGAAACAATTCAATTCCTTGGCTGCCTTACAATGAATAAAATTATGGGTACTACCCGAATCAATCAACACTATTACCTTTTTCTTCTTGATATGCCCTTCTTTATTGAGAGTTTGAGGAGTGGTAATTCCTGCCAATGCATTACACGATATGGTTGGACTTGTTAGACTCCTATACCAATAGGTGTCATTTTTCATGATTAACATGTTGAACTATGTAATATGTTCAAACCTTTTTCTTGTTGCAAAGGTGTTCCATATTCTTAAAAAATCAAAAAATCAAAAAATTTAAAAAATGTAAAGAGGGTATACCCTAAAAGAAAAATCAAAGGGTGAAAAAATAAAAATGGCCAAAAAAGTGAAAGAAATGAACCCCAAACAAAAATAGACCAGGAAAGTGTGCAAGTCTAAATGCCACTACTATTTCATTTTTTGTAATAAAGCAATTGTGTGCAGCTTGTTAAACTTTTGCCACAATTTATGAAGAGTCAAACTGTTTAAAACTTGACTCATTCATTTTTTCATGTTGTAGAATAGAGAATAAATATCTGGCCAAACAGTTTAATCTTGGCAGATAAGTAGATAGGTAGAGTGAATAAAAGGAGCTCAACAGTTTAAACTGAGCCTTTGGATGTAATAAGGTTAGAACTAGATAGATTGCCATGTAAAAGAAAAAGAAGATTGATAAGGGTTTGCCAGTCTAAGTGCACCCTAATAAAGGAGAGAAAATGGTAGGGTATAGTAAGTAGGGTAGGTAGATGTTGTTGCAGAATTACATGTGATGAATGATGGTTCCAAATGTGTTCAATTTTACTTTCATCACAAGTGAAAAGGTAGATACTACATTGGAAAAAGTTCACAGCAAAGCAAAGTCAAGATTATTAACTTCCCCTTCATTTTTCCCTAAAGAATTCACTAATTTCCCCTAATTGCTAAAGTATTTTGAAAATTAAAGGGGCTCAAGGCATTTCCTTGACTTTTGGAGGGACCGGACCCTCGGCCCAATAATTGAAAAAGACTTAAGTACTTGAAATCATCCATTATCGCATTCATTCACCTCTCAAAAATCTTTTCCTAAGTAAAATCTCATTTTACTTAGGAAAATCATGCAATAGTTCATAAACAACCCTCAAAATCACTTTTTAATCTAAGTCTAAGTAATGAAGTTGTTATAATGCAATTTGCTTCTAAAAACTTCACTTTCTTAGTTATATTAATGTATTTTGAAGTTCACCTTGTCCCCTGGTCATATTAACTCTAATTTATATATTAACTCCTTATAAAAATCCCATTCTCCTATTATATATAACTCCCTTTTATATAGTATCCCCAAAACCCATGTATTATAATTTTTTTAGCCAAAAGTATTTAATTCCCACTTATTTCAAATAAAAAACCCACTTTATACCCCCTTTTGGCTAAAATATAACTTTAATAATATCCCCGCACCTTATGGTAAACGAATCGCGCTGGTTTAATTACCATATAAATAAAAAATATGAAAAAATTTCTAAACATATGTATATATGTTTAAAACAAAAAATAAACCCAAAGTTTAATTAAAACCAAACTTTGAAAATAATCCATCCCCGTGCACTTTTCATCTCCGACCATACAAAAGAGATTAATTAATCCTCACGATTAATTAATAATCCAACCCGCCAATCATATCCCGCCCGATGATTTTATTTAACAATTAATTACATTGGGCCCGCGTCATTAAAACTCTGTCATCTCCGCGCCCCGTCGACCGTCTGATCAACCCATCAAAGATCAATGACTGTTATAAATTTCATTGGCCATCCACATACGAACGATAACGCGTGATGGCCAAGCGGTTTTCAAACAGTGTTATGCTACGTGTCAATCGTTGTATCGCATCGCTGCTCATCCGCCCAAAACAACCTTTCCCCAAAAGCAGTGCGATGGAAACCGCTTACCGCCTACCCTCCCATGACTCATCTCCCGTACATGCTGACTTCATCCCATAAATTAATAAAAAATTCCGCCACCCATTGACTTTGTGAATAAAACAAAATAAGCCCGCGTTTTTCATTTTTTCATTCGCAAAGAACGACTACACCTCCATGCATAGAAATTCAAATTTTCACTGCTGAAGTCCGTCAACCTTTGTCTTGTCAAAGAAAATTGTAGTCAAGCTTCCCAGAAGATTTTCCACCTTAACCAGTACCTGTTTAGACCACTGTTATCTCCAGAAAATAGGTATTTACCCTAAATTCTTACTGAACTCTGTAAGAAACTCGGTTTTCCTTTTTCTTTCACTAAACAGAGTTAAAATTAACTGCTAGTTCATTCCTCAATCCCGAGAACTGTAATTAAAATTCCCAATCTACAATTGTACCTGTTTTTCCCGTCAAAACCCTAATTTCCATTTTTGAAACCACAAGAACCAAAAATGGAAGTTCCTGTGGCTTCAAACGTAGCACCGTTGAATGCCCATCACAAAGACTTGGATTATTTACCTTTAGCCGATATGGATTTTCAAATTAAAGACATGGGTATCAGTGAGAATCCCCTTCGAATATTTTGTCACTGCAGAGACAATTATTTGAATGGTTCTGACATAATTGAACTCTGGGAATCCAATATGCCCATGTACCTTCTCCCAACAGTCCGTATCTTCCCTGAAATCATCCATCTTTGCCATGCCAACTATGATCCTAACCAAAGAGAAGTCTTATCCCCAAGTCAAGATGTCCTCTTCCCAATAACTGCTCAATCCATAAATGAGATGCTACATTTCCAACCTGGTCAAGCCCTCACTCCTCTATACATGTCTGAATTACTTGAGAAGTCTACCCAATTGTCCCATGAAGAGTTAAACCGTCTTTGTCAGACTTTCATGCTGCCATAGCATCAGCCTAAAGGCCCTCCCCCTTATGGCCACACCTATTTTACTGATGAGCGCAGACTTATTTTAAACATGATATCTTCAATAATGGGTTTTAATACTAGTGAGTTTGTTGACCAATTGACCCTAGTATTATTGTCTATTTTTACCCCGGGACAACCTCCTGCTGTTAAGTATGACTTTGCATCTTATATTGCTGAAAAAATCCATGATCAATTCATGAGATTTGGAAATGAGAGAGTATTCAAATATTCTTCCTTCATATATCATCTCATGATATACTATCAGTCAGAAAGTTTTCCTTTCCATATTCAGAAACTTGATGCTAAAGGAAACCCTAGGTCAGTTATCTTTTGGTCTGCTATCACCCATCATTCTTCTGATTCTCCTTACTCCTACAATGAGTTTATTGATCTCTTTGTACACCCAGCAACCACTTTGTTAATTGGAATTTCTCCTCCCAGAGTCAGTAATGAAATCAAGAGAATCCTTCAACTCTCAAAACAATATAAAGTGGGAGATTGGTACTTATATCAGAATTATACTGAAATTAGGATTTATGGATGTGAATTGTGTTCATTCAAGTTACACAGATATGTTCCAATGAGACTTTTTGCACTTGAGTATTTCAGACAGATGAACAATTCAGATACAGTTCATTTCTATAATGCCAAGAAGAAGGCGCAACTCAGGATAAAGAGCCAATTAGGTCCCTTTGTTTGTAATTCTAGGGAGGCTGGGAAAGAAGCCGAAAGGATTTTAGAAGACTACCTCAAATTACAAAAGAGTTTCTACCGGGCAGCCTATGATCCATATAGCTTTATTTGTGACAGAAGAATGAAAAACAAATTATCTCCATACATTCATTTTAGGATTCCAGAAATTGAACAATATGCAAATACAGAAGAATGGGTGGAAGGAACTTTGTTAGAGCAAGATAGTGAGCAGGTCAATATTGATAATGTAATGAAATACCTTGAAAAGATACTTGACCTGGACTCTCTTGGGCAGGTACAGACAGTAGGACCTTCTTCAGCAGAAAATTCACAACAAAATTTGTAGGAGATTAGTGCAGTGGCAATAGAATCGAAAGGAAAGGAAAAAGAACCAGACATACAAGTAATTGAAAAGTTCACAATGACAAAGCAACTAGAGACATCCAAAGAACAAGTTCATGCACAAATCTCTCCCGTTCAAACCAATCCAGTAGAAATTTCAATTTTGCAGACTCCATTAAATATGGAAAAGGGAAAAAAGAGAGAAGCTGAAGCTGCTACCCCTCTCACTGGATCTTCACAACAGCCTCAGGCCAAGAGACAGAAGTTGAATACTCCTCTAGAAGTAGAATCTATTGATGAAATCCTTGATAGTCAAGGACCAGAACAATTGGGCAGTCAACAAATAGGAAAATTCAGTGAAGCATCCACTACCTCACAAAGGAAAGAGCTACAGAAGCAATAGAGTGTTGAAATATCTTCTTTCAAAACACCAGTTAAAGATACAGGAGATATAAAGAAGACATTTATCAATATCAAGGCCAGGAATGATCCACTGAGAATTCAAGTATATAATCAATATCTGAAAATGGCTCCAAATAATCAATAAATATTGATGTCAACTTTTGACATCCAATAGGGAAAAATGATAATGAGCCATTTCAAACCCAAGGTGCAACAACCCCAAACAACTGCTGATTATATTAAGACAAACTTTGAAGTCCTAGCAAAGGATATCCATCCTTTAGATCAGATTGAGTTACATAAGCAGACTGGTGAAATGATCTATTCTACTTTGACTGATAAGGCAATGGCAGCTCACAGGTTACAGGATTCTTTGGAGAACACCAATACATAGTTATAGCTTGAAAAGGCTTCTTCTCAAGCCAAAGGCAATAGGATAAAAACATTGGAAGAAATAATAATTGGTTTGGGACACAATCAAAAGGATGTCAAAGGTATAGAAGCTCTAATTAAGAAAAAAGATGATGACATTGCTGCTTTGAGAAAGAAGTTGAAATTGCTAGCCTCCAGACATCCTCAAACTGAAGAAGTAATAGAGAAGAATTATGAAGAAGAAATGATGGAGTTTCTCTTAAAAATGAATGAGCAACTGATTGAAACAGAAAAATAACTGCAACAAGCTTTAAAAGACAAGTAGTCCAATGTTCCAGTATCTACAACAGTAGTTATCACAGGTACAACAAGTCAGCCAACAGGTCAACTAGTAGAGCCATCATAGGTAAATACTTCAAATTTGAGTACAGAAGAATTAGTAAAGCAAATGAATGACTTGAAACTACAAGTAACAGAACTTCAGCACACAAAGTTACAACTTATTAGTTTGGAACAGAAATATGATCTTTCAAAAATGACTGTTGCTGACAAAACAAGGGAAGTAAAATAATTGGAAAAATTAGTTAAAGCTTTGGAAAGGGATCTCACATTGGAGAAACATTTAAGAGAAATAAATGACATTATTTGGGATGATATTATTCATTCAATAAAAGATATCTAGTCCTCAATCTAGATAATATACGAGCAGAATGATTTGGTCAAAGTAGATATGGATGAAGTTGAGAATACACGAGCAGAATTAGGAAATAGGCCTGAGGAAGCCAATCAGCTCATACAATTCCTAAACACCCAAACTATACAACAACTTGCAGATTAGGGTATTTAGGACAGGACTGCAACAATCTTGGAGATAAAAATAGTTTTTACTAAAAGGACTCTTGTGCAAAATTTAGAACGAAGGTGTTTTGACATGCAAAGTGAAATCATTGCTTTCAGAGAAAGGTTTAATGTTTTATTGAATAAAGGGTTGCCCAGCCCTATGGTTTCAGAAGATAAAATAATGGACCTGGAAACTTATGTTAAGAAATTGGACATGCATGCTCACAATCAAGCCAGTTCCTTAACCATTTCATCATAAGCAACATTACCTACAGGAAGGAATCTTCATGACAGATTAGAGAATTTGTTTTATCTTGAACATGAAGTAAGACATTTGTTTCCTAATCAGCCTAATTTCTTCAGATATACCGAGGCTGATGAAACATTAAGGAAGCTTCAACGGACCAAAATAGCAGAAGATAAATGGTGGGAAGATCTATTGGAACTTTTGTAAAATTTATCCTTATATGAAATTTTGCCTATTTTACTACAGTATAAAGGATAAAGGGACAAACAAAGGTCAAAGAGTATCAGTTCAGTTAAAGTGTATCAGTAAAAACAAAGAGTATTAGTGAAGCAAGTCAGTTAGAACAAAATTACTGAAGAGGACAACGATGAGCTAAAATATAGGTCCTGCCTCCAGCACATTCTCAAAAGGAGGAAACAACACAACATTAGTTGCTTTTTTGTCTTATCTATGAGACCATCTGTCTCTATTTTTATTGTAACTTATTTGTGATTCATCTTAGATTATATCTCATTTTGTTAAGAGATATTTTGTATGATTTTTTTTATAAATAAGCCCTCAATCGGATTATTGAGGGTGGATTCTTATACTTTGATGTAACATTGAATATTTTGGAATAAAGAGCTTTGGAGAAATTTTTCGTGGAAAAATTGGACAAGGAATTGAGGCAAAAGACTTTTCTCAGGATTCATGCGTCAAATGAAGGATCAATAAGTCATTTCTATCTCATGTTTTGAAGTTTAATATTTGTTTACAATATCATCTGTGTTTCATTATCTTGATATTTAACGAAAAATATTAAATCAGAAAGTACTTAGGTGTAATCTGATTTCAGTCGTTATTATTCTAAATGTTTTCTTCTAAACTAGTTTAAACAACGAATTCTTAATTGCTCTTGTTTGTCTAGTTCATACATATTTGGTTATTTAGTAAAGAATACTTAACTACTCTTTATTGATAATCAATCTATTTCTCTTCTCTTGAATGTGTTGAAAGATTCTTTATTGCCTTTCATCCGTTTGAATTCCATTCCATTCACTTTAGATCTATAATTGTTTCTAGTTTGATTATCTTGCCCTGATAAACCATCTTTTGTTAAAAAACTTAAGCCAGTGTAGCCAATCCTTTGACTCCATTAGCCCAATGGACTGAAACTACTTGATCTTAATCTCAGCTAAAGAATTCCATCAACTCAAACAAAATCAAAACCCCTGGACTTTACAACTAGCCTAATATCTTCTAAAAACAAAGCTATATTTTATAGAGAGAGCCCTCTCTGGATACAGATTGGCTAGATTCTGTATCTGAAGGTTGGTTTGTGGTTACCTCGGACACCTTTCCTCTTCCAACAACTTCAAGGAAAATCTGAGCGATAACATAGTGGCGACGATACTGGGGACCTGAATCATTTTATTGTTACTATTGTTTGATTTATAAACTACAGACGGAGTCTGAAGATTAGCCAGGTAGCCTTTGAAATGCTTTTTGCTCTGCAATTGCATAGTAAATAAATGCTACTTCAGTCAATCTCCGGTCTAGTTTATAGACTGAACTTTGGTTTCAAACATTCAATTAGTTTCTCTAGTTCAATAAATCTTTGAGAAAACTTTAACCCAAAATCTTAAATTTCTTAAAGAGTTTGTCGAAGTTTTACTTTCATTTTATTTAAAACAAAAAAAACAAAAAATATAAATTATCCAGAAAACTGGCTTCAGAAAGGACTTGTTATAGCAGGTCAAATCCTGACCCTAACCCACCACCGATATTTGAGAATCCAAATCTGATTCCCAGAATTCTGAGAAGACAAGACAGTCAAGAAATCTCTGGCAGTTCTCAACCTCTTGTTAGATCAAACTCTTATCCTGTGAAGTTTATATATCTTGAAGACGAACCATTTGATGAACATTTTGAAACTTCTCTACTCATAATTTTTTCTGAATATGAGTTGTCCAATCTTGTTCTTGATCCATTATTTCTTGAAGATTTGCAATTTGAATTTATCACTTCACATCTTGACAAGCATCTACAAAATTCCATTCAATCTGAGCAGACCTTTGAAGAAACTTCAAACACTTCTGTAATTACTGCAACTTCCCCAAGTTCATCTAATTTTCCCCAAACTTCTCAAACACAAGCCACTCCTTCTACTCCTCCACCCACTACTTCCAGACCATCATCACTTGTTATTCCATTACACCTTCCAATGGCCAACAAATATGCTCTGTTAAGGTTGCCAGGCAACCCTGCTGCTTTGCCTCAAGACTATCAGAGTAAAATCACCCCTTTTGATGGTTCTGGTACTTACACTGCTCAACAACATACCAAAATGATGACAAATTACTTTGAATTTTATGAAATAGACACTGATGATGTACGAATGAGAATTTTTGTCCAGAGCCTTACTGGGGAATTTAGGACATGGTTTAGGGATCTTGCTCCAAACAGTATTTCTGACTTACCAGCCCTGTATAGGGCATTTTTAAATAGATGGGAGAAGAAGAAAGACCCTCTTCAAATCCTACCAGACTTTGGAAAATTGAAAAGAGGACCTAATGAAGCTGTGCAAGATTATATCATTAGATTCAATGAAGCCTACAATGTTGTTCCCCAAAACCTTAGATCCCCTCCGGATTCAATACTGGTTAAATTCCCTGATGGGTTTGATTCTGACATAGCATATTCACTTAGGGAAAGAGCTCCCCAAACTCTAGAAGAGATGCAAAGCATAGTTGTTAGTGTTGAAGCTAACCTCATAGAAAAACGAGCTAGAGCTAGAGCTGAAAGAAGGATGCCTATAAACGAAGAGCCTTTGGCTTTTGAAAGAAAGCTGGATGCAATTATTAAAGGGATGGAAAGACTGGGAGACAGAGTAGAGACAATCGAAAGAAAGTCTTCTGGCGATGGTCAAAATTCTGTTAGAAACCCAAACTTCAGAAGAAATCAAAACCAAAATACTGGGAAAAATGTTCCTGACCAAAACATCAGGCCACCATTCCAGGAAAATTTTGTTGAAGGTTCATCTTCTGAAGAACCAACGGAGGATGTTGAAATAAATAACGTGACTGAAAATAAGAATGAACCAGAAGTTTTCCTATCTCAAGATGATCAGGAAAATCACATTCTTGAAACATTTCAAACTCATTCAGGAGAAACTTTTGATTTTAAAGAAGGATATGATTCCGCAATTTATGAAGTTCATAAACAATACAATTTGAGAAGCAGACAGATTGACGTTCCAGAGAATAGAAAACAGAAAGCTGTAAAACAAAACATCAAAGGTAAAACTAACACTCCTCCTGTACAAATTCTTTCTAGAGCAAGTCCTAACCCTGCTAATCCAATAATTGAAGATGTGTCTGATAATCAACTAAATAATAAACAACTTTCCAACACTTTTCCTCCTACAGGAAACGTAGAAGGACCAGCAAAATTTAATTCAGAAACACCTTCAACTCATAATCTCACTCATGAAAAAGAGAAAAACACTGAAGACACAAAAAATAGAGAAAATCCAATTGTTCAAAATACTAGAGCTCAAACAGAAAAATATTTCAATCTAGAAGCTGAAATAGGAAAATTAAAGATAATTGTTCCATTAGCAGAATTAGCTAAACACGATGTCTATAGAAGCCAAATCAACAGATCCCTTAACATTACTGGAATGGATGATTCAATAAATGTTTTTGATGATCAACCCAAACTACTTTTTGGCCCTGAAGTAAATGGAAAACCAGAAAGTGGAGGAACTCCTCCATTTTATGTGAGTTTGAATGTACATGACAAAATACTTCATAACACCATGCTTGATTATGGAGCGTCTCACAATTTAAAGCCCAAGGCTGTGATGGAAAGATTAAACCTAGATATTACCAGACCATATAAAGATCTTTTTTCTTTTGATTCAAATCAGGTAAGATGTTTAGGTTTGATTAAAGATTTCTGTGTTACTTTGATGCAATACCCTACGAAATCTATTCTGATGGATATAGTAGTAGCAGATATTCCTCCCAAATATGGTATGTTGTTGTCCAGATCCTTGGGTGCCAAACTCGGAGGATCTCTTCAATTAGATATGTCATATGCTACTATTTCAGTGTTTGGTCAACCTAAAAGACTATACAGAGAGACCTTGATGAAATATTTAGTCAGTAGTCAGGAGAAGCCTGAAAACTCCCCTGTCTACTCAGTACATTCTGATATGGACTCATTCATCCTTTATAATGATGAATTTTACCTTCCCACTGAACTAGAAGCACCAGAAACAGAAACTGCAAATAAATCTATTATTCAAATCGAAGAAATTTCTGAAAACAAAGAAACATCAGACATTCAAGAAATACTAGAAAAAACTGAAAAACCAGAGCTCCCTGTTAAGAAAGTTGTTAAAACAGTTGATGAAGATTATGAACATGAAATTCTGTGGAATTTAGAATTTGATGGTTCAATAAATAAGTTAGGAGCAAGAGCTGGAATTTGGATACATAACGTTGAAAATGATCATGCTAAAGGCCATGCTTATAGATTGAACTTTAGATGCACTAATAATATGGCAGAATATGAGGCTCTTTTGCTAGGGCTTAAACATGTCAAAAAATTAGGAGCAATTAGAGTATCAATCATAGGAGACTCTGAGTTAATTATTCAACAGATCAATGGTGAATCACAAAAGACCCCAGATTAATAGAATACAGAGGAACAGTTGTGGAAATTCTCAATACTTTTCTACAAGCTCAGCTTGCCAAAATTCCTAGAAAACAAAATTTGCATGCTCACAGTCTTGCAATGTTCGCTAGCACTTGTAAATTACCTTTTGGACCTAATCATCAGTTCACAGCTGAGATTAGACATAGACCTGCTATACCGGATAATCTTATGAATTGGCAAGTGTTTGTAAATAATAATCAGATTAATAATTTTTTGACCTTAGAAAATGAATTCTCTAACAATAGTATAGATGAAGACACAACAATCAATGAATTTGATCAAATAGATGAACAAGAAACATATATTTCAGAAGAGACTGCAATTCACATGCTTCACCCAACTAAATTCACCAAAAAAGATATGCAGGATCTGAAACAAATGGAAGTCGATGAGATTATAGAAGATGAATATGAAATTATTAATCTGAAAGATAATCATTTACCTAAAGGATTAACTCCTTTGGAAGATCTTTTTGACTCAAATGACATTCCACTAAAACCCAAAATGGAATCGTTAAAAGCTGATATTGAAGAATACAATTTGGGAACTGAAGGAAATCCCAAGATGGTTAAGTTATCTAAATCTTTGCCAGAGGATCAAAAGGTTAAATATGTTGAACTTTTAAAAGAATTCCAGGATGTTTTTGCCTGGAGTTATGAAGATCTTAAATCATATGATACATCAATAATTCAACATACAATACCTTTGAAACCATATCAGAAACCATTCAAACAGAAACTTAGAGGAATCAACCCTGTGCTACTACCTTCAATTGAGAAAGAAATTAAAAGAATGTATGAAGCAAGAATAATTGCTCCTATTA
Source organism: Pinus albicaulis (assembly GCA_034641835.2). NCBI lineage: Eukaryota > Viridiplantae > Streptophyta > Pinopsida > Pinales > Pinaceae > Pinus > Pinus albicaulis. The sequence continues at coordinate 1,451,778,132 of CM076580.1, forward strand.
GGTTTTTTGAATGGGTTTCTAATTTAGTACCAACAAGGAAGAAGACTGGAGAGATTAGACTATGTGTCGATTTGAGAAATTTAAACAAATTTTCTTTAAAAGATAACTACCCTTTGCCTAAAATGGACCATATCTTACAAAGGGTAGTAGGATCTTCAAGGATTTCTCTTCTGGATGGATTCTCAGGATACAACCAAATTCTAGTTCATCCTGACGATTAAGACAAGACAACTTTTACGACACCATGGGGTACATTCAAATATGTTAAGATGCCTTTTGGACTCAAAAATGCAGGAGAGACCTTCCAAAGAGCAATGGACATTTCCTTTTCCAAAGAAATTCATGATTTTCTAGTCATATATCTGGATGATTTGACTGTTTTTTCCAAGACAGATCAACAACATTTAGACCATCTAAGACAAGTGTTCATAAAATCCAGAAAATATGGTATTTCTTTAAATCATAAAAAGTCATTTTTTGGTCTTGAATAAGGTAAAATCCTAGGTCATATCATTTCAAAAGATGGTATTAGAATTGATCCTGAAAGAATACAAGCCATTTTGCAGATACCTCATCCCAGGAATATTAAAGAACTTCAAGCTTTAATAGGTAAAATCAATTTTTTGAGAAGATTCATTTCTAGTTTAGCTGAATTACTTAGACTGATTACTAACATGTTAAGAAAGGATTCGAGTATTAAGTGGATAGTATAAGCCAAGCAATAATTTGAAGAAATCAAAATGGATTTAACTAGAACACCAGTTCTTACCAGTCCAGAATTTGATAGAGATTTCATAATTTTTTCATTTTCTTCTGAACATACAGTTGCAGCTGTTTTATTACAAAAGGATGATCAAGGATGTGAAAAACCTATAGTCTTTTTAGTAAAGAAATTAGAGATGCATCATTAAAATACAACATCATGGAGAAACAAGATTTTTCACTTGTGAAAGCAATTAAAGATTTCAGAGTTTAAATATTGTATTCTCATGTGATAGCTTATGTACCTAATGCTGTCGTTAAAGACATATTAACTCAAGATGGAATTGAAAGCAAAAGAGGCAAATGGATAGCTACCATATTAGAATATGATATTGAAATAAGACCTACAAAACTCATAAAAGGACAAGGTTTGGCTCAACTCATGACTGAAACAAATTGCCAAGCCCTAAACATTAATGGACTGGATGACGAACAGGAGATGGCGACTCCACAAATCAATCAGGCCTTTTTAGACTCACCTTGGTACGCTGATATCATTTGTGTTTTGTTAAACCTGTAAGCTCCTCCAGGGTTATCCAGAACGAAAAAAAGGTTTTTGAAAATGACATCTTTAAAGTATTGTATTTTACATAATGCTCTCTTTTGGAGGAATCATGATGGAATTGTACTAAATTGTTTATTAAAATATGAAGCTGACAAGGTTCTCAATGAATTCCATGCAGGAGATTGTGGTGGACACCTCTACTGGAAGTCAACTTCAGATAAGATATTAAGGGCTGGTTTTTATTGGCCAACCTTGTTTTCAGATGTTAAGAGATTTGTAACTGCTTGCCATAAGTGTCAGATCTTTGAAGGCAAGAGAAAATTGTTACCTTTACCATTAAAACCAATTTCCACTGAGAAACCTTTTCAATAATGGGGCCTGGATTTTATTGGAGAAATCCATCCTCCTTCTTCTGGGCAACACAGATGGATCCTCACTTCCACATATTACTTTACTAAATGGATTGAAGCTATCCCATCCAGACAAGCCAATGATGTTGTAATTATAGGATTCTTAGAAACCAATATACTTTCAAGATTTGGCTATCCTGAGAAAATTATAACTGATAATGATGCTGCTTTCAGGTCTAAGAAAATGATTAGTTTCTGCAATAAATATCAGATCAATTTAGGCCATTCAATAGCCTATTATCCTCAGGGTAATGGACTGGCTGAATCTTCCAATAAAAGCCTCATTAATATCATTAAAAAATTATTGGAAGATAATAAGAAGAATTGGCATAAGAAACTTACCAATGCATTATCGGCAGACAGACTTACTACCAAAAAATCAATTGGGACTAGTCCATATGAATTAGTTTATGGTATTGAGGCTAGATCTCCATCATCCTTGGGAATTCCTGTAATGAAGTTACTTCAGGAGGCTCAAGTAGAACCAAATGATATTCAGAGAAGAATAAATCAAACAATTCACTTGCAGGAGACCAGACAAGAAGTGTATCAACGATCCCAAGTTTTGCAGGAAAAATTAAAGAAAATGTTTGACAAAAGGACCAAAGCAGAATATTTTCAACTGGGAGACAAATTTTTAAGATGGGATTCCAGAAGGTAAGATAAAGGGAAACATGGGAAATTTTATTTCTTATGGAAAGGACCTTACATCATTCATGCTTTACAGGGAAATAACACATATTTTTTGAAGAATTTGGATGGTACAGAAGCTGAGAAAGGACCAGTCAATGGTCAAATGCTACAACACTACTTTGATCCTATTTACTAGGATGTTTTGATTTTTTAACATGTACATAATATATCCTTTCTAAAAGCATCAGTTTTGAGTGGATAGTGACCTACTGGAGTTGAAGCTCGAAGTGAAGGCCCTAAGCTTCAAAAGTTTTACTATCATATATACAATAAAGCCACCAGAAAAAGAAGATTTCATCATCCAGTTAAAATACATTTTAAGGCATCTGACCTGCTGTTCTTGACTTTTCACCAGGAAAAGCCATCCCCAAGTGGAGCCAGTGTTAGACTCCTATACCAATAGGTGTCATTTTTCATGATTAACTTGTTGAACTATGTAATATGTTCAAACCTTTTTCTTGTTGCAAAGGTGTTCCATATTCTTAAAAAATCAAAAAATCAAAAAATTTAAAAAATTTAAAGAGGGTATACCCTAAAAGAAAAATCAATGGGTGAAAAAATAAAATTGGCCAAAAAAGTGAAAGAAAATGAACCCCATCAAAAGAAAGGCTAAGGAAAGTGTGCAACTCTAAATGCCACTACTTTTTTCTCTGATGTAATAAACAAAATTGTGTGCAGTTTGTCAAACTTTTGCCACAATTTATGAAGATTCAAACTGTTTAAACTTGACTCATTCATTTTTCAATTTCATGTTGTAGAATAGAGAATAAATATCTGGTGAAATAGTTTAATCTTGGCAGATAAGTAGATAGGTAGAGTTAATAAAAGGTGCTCAACAGTTTAATATGAGCCCTTGGATGTAATAAGTGTAGACTTAGATAGGTTTGCCATGTAAAAGAAAAAGAAGATTGATAAGGGTTTGCCAGTCTAAATGCACCCTAATAAAGAAGAGAAAATGGCAGAGTAAGTAGGTAGGGTAGGTAGATGTGGTTACAGAATTACATGTGATGAATGATGGTTCCAAATGTGTTCAATTTTACTTTCATCACAAGTGCAAAGGGAGATACTACATTGGAAAAAGTTCAAAGCAAAGCAAAGTCAAGATTATTAACTTCCCCTTCATTTTCCCTAAAGAATTCACTAATTTCCCCTAAGTGCTAAGGTATTTTGAAAATTAAAGGGGCTCAAGGCATTTCCTTGACTTTTGGAGGGACCAGACCCTCGGCCCAATAATTGAAAAAGACCTAAGTACTTGAAATCATCCATTATCACATTCATTCACCTCTCAAAAATATTTTCCTAAGTAAAATCCCATTGTACTTAGGAAAATCATGCAATAGTTCATAAACAACCCTCAAAATCACTTTTTATTCTAAGTCTAAGTAATGAAGTTGTTATAATGAAATTTTCTTGTAAATCTTCACTTGCTTAGCTATATTAATGAATTTTGAGTTTACATTGTCCCCTGTCATATTAACATTGATGTTATGTATTAACTCCTTATAGAAATAACCTTCTCCTATTACATATAACTCCCTTTTATATAGTATCCCCAAAACCCATGTATTATAATTTTTTTAGCCAAAAGTATTTAATTCCCAATTATTTCAAATGAAAAACCCACTTTATACCCTCTTTTGGCTAAAATATAACTTTAATAATATCCCCGCCCGTTATGGTAAACGAATCGCGCTGGTTTAATTACCATATAAATAAAAAATATGAAAAAACGTCTAAACATATTTATATATGTTTAAAACAAAAAATAAACCCAAAGTTTAATTAAAACCAAACTTTGAAAATAATCCATCCCCGTGCATTTTTCATCTCCGACCATACAAAAGATATTAATTAATCCTCACGATTAATTAATAATCCAACCCGCCAATCAAATCCCGCCCGATGAGTTTATTTAACAATTAATTACATTGGGCCCACATCATTAACACTCTGTCATCTCCACGCCCCGTCGACCATCCGATCAACCCATCAAAGATCAACGACTGTTATAAATTTTGCTAGCCATCCGCGTACGAACGATAATGCGCGATGGCCAAGCAGTTTTCAAACAGTGTCATGCTACGTGTCAATCATTGTATCGCATCCCAAAACAACCTTTCCCCAAAAGCAATGCGATGAAAACCGCTTACCGCCTACCCTCCCATGACTCATCTCCCGTACATGCTGATGTCATCCCATAAATTAATAAAAAATTCTGCCACCCATTGACTTTGTGAATAAAACAAAATAAGCTCGCATTTTTCATTTTTTCATTCGTAGAGAACAACTACACCTCCATGCACATAAATTCAAATATTCACTGCTGAAGTCCATCAACCTTTGTCTCGTCGAAGAAAATTGCAGTCAGGCTTCCCAGAAGATTGTCCACCTTAACCAGTACCTGTTTAGACCACTATTATCTCCAGAAAACAGGTATTTACCCTAAATTCTTACTGAACTCTATAAGAAACTCGGTTTTCCTTTTTCTTTCACTAAAACAGAGTTAAAATTAACTGCTAGTTCATTCCACAATCCCGAGAACTGTAATTAAAATTCCCAATATGAAATTGTACCTATTTTTCCCATCAAAACCCCAATTTCCATTTTTGAATCCACAAGAGCCAAAAATGGAAGTTCCTGTGGCTTTAAACGTAGCACCGTTGAATGCCCCTCACAAATACTTGGATTACTTACCCTTAGCCGATATGGATTTTCAAATTAAAGACCTGGATATCAATGAGAATCCCCTTCGAATATTTTTTTGCTGCAGAGACAATTATTTGAATGGTTCTGACATAATTGGACTCTGGGAATCCAATATGCCCATGTACCTTCTCCCAGCAGTCCGTATCTTCCCTGAAATCATCCTTCTTTTCCATGCCAACTATGATCCTAACCAAAGAGCAGTCTTATCCCCAAGTCAAGATATCCTCTTCCCAATAACTGCTCAATCCATAAATGAGATGCTACATTTCCAACCTGGTCAAGCCCTCACTCCTCTGTACATGGCTAAATTACTTGAGAAGTCTACCCAATTGTCCCATGAAGATTTAAACCGTCTTTGTCAGACTTTCATGCTGCCACAGCATCAGCCTAAAGGCCCTCCCCCTTATGGCCACACCTATTTTACTGATGAGGGCAGACTTATTTTAAACATGATATCTTCAATAATGGGTTTTAATACTAGTGAGTATGTTGATCAATTGACCCTAGTATTATTGTTTATTTTTACCCCTGGACAGCCTCCTGCTGTTAAGTATGACTTTGCATCTTATATTGCTGACAAAATCCATGATCAATTCATGAGATTTGGAAATGAGAGAGTATTCAAATATTCTTCCTTCATATATCATCTCATGATATACTATCAGTCAGAAAGTTTTCCTTTCCATATTCAAAAACTTGATGCTAAAGGAAACCCTAGGTCAGTTATCTTTTGGTCTACTATCACCCATCATTCTTCTGATTCTCCTTACTCCTACAATGAGTTTATTGATCTATTTGTACATCCAGCAACCACTTTGTTAACTGGAATTTCTCCTCCCAGAGTCAGTAATGTAATCAAGAGAATCCTTCAACTCTCAAAACAATATAAAGTGGGAGATTGGTACTTATATCAGAATTATACTGAAATTAGGATTTATGGATGTGAATTGTGTCCATTCAAGTTGACCAGATATGTTCCAATGAGACTTTTTCCACTTGAGTATTTCAGACAGATGAACAATTCAGATATAGTTCATTTCTATAATGCCAAGAAGAAGGCGCAACTCAGGATAAAGAGCCAATTAGATCCCTTTGTTTGTAATTCTAGGGAGGCTGGGAAAGAAGCCGAAAGGATTTTAGAAGACTACCTCAAATTACAAAAGAGTTTGTACTGGGCACCCTATGATCCATATAGCTTTATTTGTGACAGAAGAATGAAAAAAAAATTATCTCGATACATTCATTTTAGGATGCCAGAAATTGAACAATATGCAAATACAGACGAATGGGTGGAAGGAACTTTGGTAGAGGAAGATAGTGAGCAGGTCAATATTGATAATGTAATCAAAGACCTTGAAAAGATACTTGACCTGGACTCTCTTGGGCAGGTACAGACAGCAGGACCTTCTTCAGCAGGAACTTCACAACAACAATTGCAGGAGATCAGTGCAGTGGCAATAGAATCAAAAGGAAAAGAAAAAGAACCGGACATACAGGTAATTGAAAAGTTCACAATGACAGAGCAACCAGAGACATCCAAAGAACAAGGTCAAGCACAAATCTCTCCTGTTAAAACCAATCCAGTAGAAATGTCAAATTTTCAGACTCCATTAAATATGGAAAAGGGAAAAAAGAGAGAAGCTGAAGCTGCTACCCCTCTCACTGGATCTTCACAACAACCTCAGGCCAAGAGACATAAGTTGAATACTCTTCCAAAAGTAGAATATATTGATGAAATCCTTGATAGCCAAGGACCATAACAGTTGGGCAGTCAACAAATAGGAACAGTCAGTGAAGCATCCACTACCTCACAAAGGAAAGAGCTACAGAAGCAACAGAGTGTTGAAATATCTTCTTTCAAAACACCAGTTAAAGATACAGGAGATATAAAGAAGACATTTATCAATATCAATGCTACGAATGATCCACTGAGAATTCAAGTATATAATCAATATCTGAAAATGGCTCCAAAGAATCAAGAAAGATTGATGTCAGCTTTTGACATCCAACAGGGCAATATGATAATGGGCCATTTCAAACCCAAGGTGCAACATCCCCAAACAGCTTCTGATTATATTAGGACAAACTTTGAAGTCCTAGCAAAGGATATTCATCCTTTAGATCAGATTGAGTTACATAAGTAGACTGGTGAAATGATCTATTCTACTTTGACTGATAAGGCAATGGCAGCTCACAGATTACAGGATTCTTTGGAGAACACCAATACACAGTTACAGCTTGAAAAGGCTTCTTCTCAAGCCAAAGACAACAGGATAAAAACATTGGAAGAAATAATAATTGGTTTGGGACACAATCCAAAGGATGTCAAAGGTATAGAAGCTCTAATCAAGAAAAAAGATGATGACATTGCAGCTTTGAGAATGTAGTTGAAATTGCCAGCCTCCAGACATCCTCAAACTAAAGAAGTAATAAAGAAAAATTATGAAGAAGAAATGATGGAGTTGATTTTGAAAATGGATGAGCAACTGACTGAAACAGAAAAAGAGCTTGATCAAGCTTTAAAAGACAAGCAGTCCAGTGTTCCAGTATCTATAACAGAGGTTATCACAGGTACAACAAGTCAACCAACAGGTCAAATAACAAAGCCATCACAGGTAAATACTTCAAATTTGAGTACAGAAGAACTAATAAAATCAATGAATGACTTGAAACTTCAAGTAACAGAACTTCAGCACACAAAGTTACAGCTTATTAATTTGGAACAGAAATATGATCTTTCAAAAATGACTGTTGCTGACAAAACAAGAGAAGTCAAAAAGTTGGAAAAATTATTTAAAGCTTTGGAAAGGGATCTCACATTGGAGAAACCTTTAAGAGAAATAAATGACATTCTTTGGGATGATATTATTCAGTCAATTAAAGATATCTGGTCCTCAATCCAGATAATATACGAGAAGAATGATTTGGTCAAAGTAGCTCTGGATGAAGTTGAAACTACACAAGCAGAATTAGGAAATAGACCTGAGGAAGCCAATCAGCTCATACAATTTCTAAACACCCAAACCGGACAGCAACTTGCAGATCAGGGTATTTAGGACAGGACTGCAACAATCTTGGAGATAAAAAGAGTTTTTACTAAAAGAACTCTTATGCAAAATTTAGAACGAAGGTGTTTTGACATGCAAAGTGAAATCATTGCTTTCAGAGAAAGGTTTAATGTTTTATTGAATAAAGGGTTGCCTAGCCCTATGGTTTCAGAAGATGAAATATTGGACCTGGAAAATTATGTTAAGAAATTGGACATACATGCTCACAATCAAGCCAGTTCCTCAGCCATTTCATCAGAAGCAACATTACCTACAGGAAGGAATCTTCATGACAGATTAGAGAATTTATTTTATCTTGAACATGAAATAAAACATTTGTTTCCAAATCAGCCTAATTTCTTCAGATATACCGAAGCTGATTAAACATTAAGGAAGCTTCAACGGACCAAAATAACAGAAGATAAATGGTGGGAAGATCTATTGGACCTTTTGTAAAATTTATCCTTATATGAAATTTTTCCTATTTTACTACAGTATAAAGGATAAAGGGACAAACAAAGGTCAAAGAGTATCAATTCAGTTAAAGTGTATCAATAAAAACAAAGAGTATCAGTGAGGCAAGTCAGTTAGAACAAAATTACTGAAGAGGAAAATGATGAGCTAAAATATAGGTCCTGCCTCCAGCACATTCTCAAAAGGAGGAAACAGCACAACATTAGTTGCTTTTTTGTCTTATCCATAAGACCATTTGTCTCTATTTTTATTGTAACTTATTTGTGAGTCATTTTAGATTATATCTCGTTTTGCTAAGAGATATTTTGTATGCTTTTTTTTATAAATAAGCCCTCAATAAGATTATTGAGGGTGGATTCTTATACTCTGATGTAACATTAAATATTTTGGAATAAAGAGCTTTGGAGAAACTTTTCATGGCAAAACTGGACAAGGAATTGAGGCAGAAGACTTTTCTCAGGATTCATGCGTCAAATGAAGGATCAATAAGTCATTTCTATCTCATGTTTTGAAGTTTAATATTTGTTTACAATATCATCTATGTTTCATTAACTTGATATTTAATGAAAAAGATTAAATCAGAAAGTACTTATGTGTAATCTGATTTCAGTCGTTATTATTCTAAATGTTTTCTTCTAAACTAGTTTAAACAACGAATTCTTAATTGCTCCTATTTGTCTAGTTCATACATCTTTGGTTATTTAGTAAAGAATACTTAACTGCTCTTTATTGATAATCAATCCATTTCTCTTCATACTCATCTAAGACAACACAGACTTTGGAAAACATGGAGACAGATTCCTCTTATGACCAAGATAGCGACTCTACAACTGAATTTCTTGCACCTAGGAGACCTCACAAGAGTGGCAGACATGTGAGGGAGGAGCCTACCTCACTGGCTGAGCTAGAGGCATGTCCTCTTGCTATTTCATGTTTTCAACAATATTCTTGTTATCAGTTTTGTGAGATGGTTGGTAGAGTCCACCACCATCATGAGATGGCCAGATTGTTTGTGCTACATTTACATAATGGCCAAGTCACTCTTGCAGGTGTGACATTCACCTTAACACCTGAATCTATCTCTCTAGCAATTGGTATACCAAATGTTGGAGAGCAATGGAAAAAAAGGTAGCAAGTTGATAGGGAACATTATGAGCCATATATCAAGCCTGATTTTTTGAGAAACTCAGCAAAGTTTTTCCCTTTCAGTTCCTGAAAGATTCATATGCTCCTTTGATGAAACTCATTATCAAATATTTCAATTGTGAGGGTCGGTTTTCTTGCCTCTATGCCTATCATATTAGGTTGCTGATGCATTTTACCAGGGTGAGAATGATGAACCTCCCTTACTTCATGTGCTGGAATATTGAGAAGATGACCATCCTAGTGCAAAGGAAAACTCCTGAGAAGCAATATAATAGTATCTATCACTTTGCACTCATCAAAATCGTGGTTATGCATCAGCTTGGTTTGTAGGATATTTCATGGGAGGATTTCATTTATAATGAGTTCTTCACAGCTCCTCAGGTACCTTCAGAGGCTTTTCATGAGGCAGGTGAACCTTCATATCAGCAGGAAGGTCATGAGACACAGACTACTAGTGTACCAATGTTTTTCACCTATCATAGGGGCACTAGAGGGTTGTTTGCAGCAACCAAGCAAGTATTATCTCCACCCGGGGTGGAAGGGGTCTCGCTTCGTTCATAAGCAGTACAGGTACAGGACAAGGGTAAGAGGCCAATACATGATGAGGTGTTTTCAGGAGGCCAGGATATATACTTCATACTCATTGATGATGATTTTGGCTCACCTAGCTCAAAGCTTAGAGAGATCGTTCAGAAGCAGAAGGCGGATATAAACACTTTGTCCCTCAAATTGAAAAGAGCCCAGTGGATAATCAACTACCTTAATCAGAGAAACAAACAGCTAGAAGATCAGAAAAATATCATAGAGCTACAAAACATACATGAGAACCGACAGGCTGCCAAAAGGAGCAAAACTGAGATGACATATATTGAGCAAGAGATTGAGGCTGATCGTGAAGGCCAAGTTGAAGAAGGCCTCAAAGCATCGGAAAAAGCAACATAGAATTCATATTTTGGCCGAAGCTTCCTTTTCCCAACAAAGCACATAATGGAGGACACTCAGCCCAAATTTCAAGAAATTTGGGACACTTTTTGCAAATTTTGATTTTTTGGCTTAAAAACAGATTTTCCAGCTCTATGCGTAGCGCCACTTGGCGCGCGCTTTTGATGGGGGGCTCCTCTTGGTGAAAACTTTAAATTTTTGGATTTTTCATGGAAAATTTTTCATGCCTACCTATGGCCAAGATATTTTGACAGTTTTTGGGCTTCCAAAAGGGTCGAAAACACCCTAAAAATGACGTTTCTGCCCCTTTTTGGACATACAGGAAGCAGTGTTGGGAAAAATCATTTTTGGAGGGGACAATGGAAGCCAATTTCAGAAATTCCACTTGAGTTGGAATGTAGATAGGTAGACCTTTCCAACAAGCCCACTTGGAGAAAATTTGGACACCGGGAAGGCCTCCAAAATCATCTCCAAATTGGCGCGACGCATAGAGAAATCAAGCGCGGCGGCGCATTGGGGATTTTTGCTCATTTTGGACTTAGTAACTCTATTTTTCGCCTAGTTTTTGAAATTTTGACTTTATTGCTTCCAAATGTTAAAATAATGATGTAATTTGATGTACTTTGATGGATCTTGATGTAATTATGTTAAATTTTTACTCATGGAGGTAGATTCATCCATCTAAAGGTGAATTGCAACTGAATGAATCGGTTTCCTATCTTATAGAGGCAAGCTGTTCCACTGCCTATTTTCTAGTTCTGAGTTTAGATCTTGTTGAAATAGCTCCTAAAATTGTGAGATCGACCCCTAGAGGATTGGAATGAGTTATTTTTTGTCTATATCTTGTAATTTTTCATTCATTAGCATGGTTGGACTCTTGGGAATGCTATGAGCATCATTGTACATTCATCTCTGCATTTTTGGCAAAGGAATAGAGTAGGGTTTGCAGCACTCCATGGGATTCATGTGGAATTTTGTTTTGATGATGTGTTTCTCTCTACAAATGTAAGTCTACTAATGTTTGATGTATTCCATTTTCTCTCTTATTTCTTCTTAAATTAAACAAACAAGGATAAAGGTAGAATTCATTAAAATTTGCAGTGCTCTACCTAGGGTTTGTTTAATTTTCTATGCTTGCAGCTATTTGGAGAGGATCCATGAAGGTTTATTTCCCTCTTCAACTCCTCACCTCTCTCCACTCTCCATTTATTTAAATTGGAAGTGTCAAATCAATTTCCTACCTTGCCCCATTCAGATCTCTACAGAACTGAGCCTCATTCCCCAGACCCAAATTTTCCTTTCCTCTTGAGCCAACAAAATATTCATTAAATTCAAATAAATACTCTTTTACATATATACCTAGCCTAAAATCAGTTTTCATTTATGTCATCTCAAGCCTCATTGATCATTTTTTGCTGAGATTGACAAGGTGAGAGCCCTCTCCCGATCTAGTAGGGCTAGCTACTAGGTTAAGCGTGGTTTGATGTTGCCCTAGACTCTACCTTCCTTCAGCCTGAGGTAGATTTATGCCATAACATAGTGGCGACCATATAGGGGAACACAATATTGTTTTCTTGTTAGTGTTATTCGTTTTATAAACTACAGACAGAGCCTGAAGTTATGCCAGGTAGCCTTCAAACTGCACATTTCTTTGCAAGTGCATAAGTAGAAAAACGCAGCTTCAGTTAATCTCCAGTCTAGTTTTATAAACATAACATCTGACTTGAAAATTTCCCTAGTACATGTATCAAGTTAGATCTGATGGTTGATGGTGGACAACGATCGGACATAGGAAGGCTGAAATCATTCACCTAGCGACTCTAGTGTCGAAGAATCCCAAATTTCAGAATTTTTATGGCGACTCTACTCTTCAAGAATCAGTAGCCTAAGGAATTTATTGGTGAATTCATTGTTATCAAAATGGTTTCGCTAAATCGAAGGTATGCTCCCATGAGACGAGATCACATTCCAAGTTTTCCAAATAAAATTCCTAAGGTACATTGGCAAAGGAATTTGCCTACATTTAAAGATGATGATAAGAAGGATGTTGCTTTACATCTGGTTAGATTTCACATATATATTTGCAAGTTGAAGGTTGATTTTCCTGAAGATTGCTTGATGAAGATATTCATGGCCACTCTAGAAGGTGAAGCCCGATCTTGGTATGAAAGTTTGCCACCTGCTTGTATTTATTATTTAAAGGATTTTCATACCATGTTCTTTGAAAGGTATAAAGAATCTTATCCATCCTTAACTTTAGTTTAGAACTGTTGTAGCCATGTTCATAGTTTTATTGAAAATCTTGAATTTTTTTATGAATATGATGACTTCATGGACGATGAGATCATGGAGGCTCTGTACGGAAATCCATTTCAGCAGCATAAAGAGAACTTAGAGGATACCCATCAAGATGCTCAGGAAGCTTTGCAGCAGGATCAAGATCTTAGTACAATGGAAAATGATGAAAGAGAAGGTTTTGTTTCAGACCTGTCCATAGAAGAAGACAATATGCGAGAAATTAAAGTTTCAATTTTAGAATGTGATAAAGTCAAGTAAGCTATTTCAGATCTAGATTCAGATCGTGATGATCAAGAATACCTTGTGCTGAATCCCATGAAGGAGAGCTCTGCTATTGAGATCATCTGGAATGAAGAAGACAGAGTTTTTGATCCAAATGTTCTCATTTCATTAGAACAAAGCCTTCATGAGGAGGTAATTCCGTCAGTTCATAAAAAACAAGATGGAATCTTTGTTCAAGTAAGTGAAAATCTTCTTTCAATAACTTAGTGATAAATGATAATTTTATTTCCATGTCATATGAAGATGATCAAAAATGTTTTCAAATTTCATAAGATCAGGGAATTAAGTACTGTCATTCAGGTTTTTCATGTTTTAAAATGTTATTTCATGAAGACAATCACTATTTGAGCAAAATAAAACAAAAAGTATTATCTCCTCTGTCTGAAGATGAGATAGATCAACTCATGAAAGGTCATGTTACAGCCCAAGCTAAAGCAGATTTGCAGTGCCCACATGGTCAAGAAAGAGTTGGTGAAACTTCTTCCTCTTTTGAAAATGATGACGGTCTTGTAATTAGCTTTATTGATCAGCAAACAGATCCAGAAGGGAGACGAGGCAAATGGATTGCTGCCTTGTTGGAATATGACGTGGAGATCAAACCTACAAATCTTATCAAAGGACAGGGGATGGATAAGCTAATGGCTGAATCAAATTTGCATGCCTTGGACATTAATCTCATTGCTGCTATGTCCGAGGAAAATGAGGAAAGTTTGCTAACTCAGATATCAGAAATATTTATTCTTTCTCCTTGGTATTCAGATATTGTGTATGTACTCCAAAATCTATCACCACTGCCAGGAATGGCTAAAAAAAAAAGTAGGACTCTGAAATTGAAGGCTGCCAAGTTTTGTATCATGAATAATGTGCTCTATTGGAAATATCCCAGTGGTGTCTTGCTCAATTGTTTGGTTGAAGAAGAGGCAAAGCAGGTTATGGAAGACTTTCATAAGGGAGATTGCAGGGTCACCTTTTCTGGAAAACAACGGCCAACAAAATTTTGAGAGCAGGATATTATTGGCCAAATCTCTTTGCTGATGTGTACAAAACTGTTAAAATTGAATGTTAGATTTTTGAAGGGAGGAAAAAATTGCTACCTTTTCCACTCAAGCCTATTGAATTAAGTGCTCCTTTTCAGCAGTGGGGTTTGGATTCCATTGGCGAGATCCATCCTGCTTCTTCAGCATAGCATAAGTGAATCCTTACAGCGACGGACTATTTTACTAAATGGATTAAGGTGATTCCCACTAGGCAGGCCACAGATTTGGTAATCATTTCATTTCTTAAAAACAATATTTTGTCTCATTTTGGTTGTCCAAACAAGCCGATCACTGATAATGCAGTAGCCTTTAAATCTAACAGAATGATTGAATTTTTTGATAAGTATCAAATTACTTTGGGGCACTCAACCGCATATCATCCACAAGGCAATGGATTGGTTGAATCCTCAAATAAATCCTTGGTCAATATTATCAAAAAGCTGCTAGAAATAAACAAGAAAAATTGGCATAAGAAATTGGTTAATACACTTTGAGTAGACAGAGTGAGTCAAAAGAAATCTATAGGTATGTCCCCTTTTGAGCTCGTGTATGGTGTTGATACTGTATTCTCGACCTCTCTCACAGTTCTAGTGGTTAAAATTTTGCAGGACGCTGGCAGCGAAGATGATCATATGTAACAGAGAATAAATCAAATGATCCATTTATAGCAAACTAGAGACGAGGTTTTTCAGAACACTTTCAAGCCGCAAGAGAGAATCAAGAAGATATATGATCGAAAGGAAAAGGCAGACAAGTTTCAAATAGAAGAAGTGGTGCTAAAATGGGATGCAAGAAACGAAGATAAAGGTAAGCATGGCAAGTTCAAGAATCTTTGGAAATTACCTTTCCCAATTGCTGCATATCGAGGCCAAAATGCTTTCCTTTTGAAAGAAATGAATGGAGAATATTGTCCAGGAGGGCCAGTCAATGGTCGGCTACTCAAACGGTACTATTTTTGAAATGTTTTTTTTTGTCATACATATCACTATACATACCGGTTTTTTTAAGTTTCATTGCAAGCATGTGCTGTCATCATTCTTTCAGTTTGGGGCCCAAGGTGAAGGCTATTAAACCGAAGGTTGATTTCAGTTTGGTTTGGTTTTTTGAGTCAGGTCTTTCAGTCCTTTTCGGTCTCGAAATTAAGTCAATTTTCAGTCAATTTTCAGTTCTGAAAATGAGTCAAGAGTATAGTTTGGTTTTTCGAAGTTATTGAATCCATAGCCCGATGGACGAAGGCACTGCCTACTTTCCCAGAGATCTGTAGTTCTTAGCACCTCCAAGGAGCTACCATCCCCATTGGAGCCAATGTTAGTGTCAGTATCTTCATCCCTCCGTCAGTGATCAAAATCCTCTTGTTGCATTGCATATTAAGTGTCTCACTCGGTCAGCTGCATTCCATTAGGAGGATGGATCATCTGACGGTAGTGGCTTGTTGCTCATATCCCTCATGCCCTATACCTGCTGGCCCATTTCTTTTCATTAAGATCATTTGCAGTCACCTTTTGTCTCATAGTTTTCAAAGAGTCATTTTTAGGCTTTTAGTGTCATTAGGTCTAGGGTTTCATTAATAAGGTCTTCAAAATTCCCAATAATGGTCAGTAGGTGCATGAGAAGTTGGAATAAGGTTTCAGTACTAAGAACTTCATTATAATATGCTTAATAATGTATTTTTCTTCAAAACTCTGTTTTGAAGAAAAATAGAGTATTTTGTCTTTTTATGTATAAAAGTAATGTAATTTCAAGTTTTCTTAGTTGTAAAAATAGTTTCACTAGCAACCCTGGTCACCTTTGTCAAGCTCCAGCAGATCCATTCCCTGCAAGGCAAACACAAAGCACATCATTCAGTCAATCAAAGCCAAAATGAAGCAAGTTGTTTAAAACAGAGTTTAAAAAGTGTCAAATATAAAACATTAAAAAAGTGGGTTTTTTGAAATGGAGAATTAAAGATCCTTGGTATATAAGTCATCTCCATGTTTCAAAAGCTCGTTTGTATGCCAAGAGGAGAGAGTGAGCAAAGGAGAAACTGTGATTGGAGAAAGGGAGCAACTTGAAGGGAAATTGTCAAATTTTAGGGGCGCGATGCATTGGTTGTGTGACGCGGCACATTGGATAGGCGCGACGCATTGGGTCGGCCTCCACTGTGTTGAGAACATACCAGCGCGGCGCATAGGAGTGGTGCGGCGTGTTGGGTTGGTGGTGCGGCGCGTAGGGTTGCCACTTTTTTTTAACCCCAATTTCATTCAAACTCAAAATTACTCGACTGCCTCTGGTCCAAGTAAGATATAAACTTTGTAAATTCAAATGAACTTGTGTCTTATGATGTCTATGAGGATTTAATAAACAAAAATTAAAACCCTATTTTCTTGTTCAAGAAATGCTTCCTTTGGGTTTATAGTTTGGTTTTGTGCCTATTACTTCCACTTCCCCACTTTTTTATTCCCTCACAACTATTCTAGTTTTATCAACCTCATCCCCCATATCCCTAAATCACTCATTTCCTATCCCAATTACCATTATCCCATCCTAACTACGAAATTCCCAAACCCCAAATGCTATCCCAAAAATCCTAGTGACTACCCCTAAAACTCTTTAATTGGAAAATTTCAATTGGAAATATTCCCAACATTCCCCCTACCCTCTCCCTCCATAATCCCTCACACATTTTCATACACTTGGCAACAAAATCCAAAGAAACCAAAACTCCTCATACTCATCTAAGACAACACAGAATTTGGCAAACATGGAGACAGATTCCTCTTCTGACTGAGACAGTGACTCTACAACTGAATTGCTTGCACCTAGGAGACCTCACAAGAGTGGCAGACATGTGAGGGAGGAGCCTACTTCACTGGCTGAGCTGCAGGCCTGTCCTCTTGCTATTTCATGTTTTCAACAACAGTCTTGTTATCAGTTTTGTGAGATTGTTTCTAGAGTCCACCACCATCATGAGTTGGCCAGGTTGTTTGTGTTTCATTTACATAATGGCCAAGTCACTCTTGCAGGTGTGAAATTCACCTTAACACCTGAATCTATCTCTCTAGCAACAGGTATTCCAAATGTTGGAGTGCAATGGAACAAAAGGCAGCAAGTTGACAGGGAACACTATGAGCCATATATCAAGCCCGGTTTTTTGAGACAACTCAACAGATTTTTTCCCTTTTGGTTCCTGAAAGAGTCATATGCTCCTTTGATGAAACTCATTATCAAATATTTCAGTTGTGAGGGCCGGTTTTCTCGCCTCTATGCCTATCATATCAGGTTTCTGATGCATTTTACCAGGGTGAGAATGATGAACCTCCCTTAATTCATGTGTCAAAATATTGAGAAGATGACCACCCTAGTGCAAAGGAAAACTCCTGAGCAGAATTATAATAGTATCTATCACTTTTCACTCATCAAAATCGTGGTTATGCATCAACTTGGTTTGCAGGATATTTCATGGGAGGATTTCATTTATAATGAGTTCTTCACAGCTCCTCAGGTACCTTCGAAGGCTTTTCATGAGGCAGGTGAACCTTCATATTAGCAGGAAGGTCATGAGACACAGAACACTAGTGTGTCGGTGTTTTTCACCTATCAGAGGGGCACTAGAGGGTTGTTTGCAGCAGCCAAGTGAGTATTATCTCCACCCGAGGTGGAAGGGGTCTCGCTTCCTTCATCAGCAGTACAGGTACAAGACAAGGGTAAGAGGCCAATACATGATGAGGGGCCATCAGGAGGCCAGGATATAGACTTCATACTCATTGATGATGATTTGTGCTCACCAATCTCAAAGCTGAGAGAGATCGTTCAGGAGAAGAAGGTGGAGATAAACACTTTGTCCCTCAAATTCCAAAGAGCCCAGTGGATAATCAGCTACTTTGAGTAGAGAAAAAAATAGCTAGAAGATCAGAAAACTATCATAGAGCTACAAAACATACGTGAGAACCAGCAGGCTGCCAAAAGGAGCAAAACCGAGATGACATCTATTAAGCGAGAGATTGAGGCTAATCGTGAAGGCCAAGTTGAAGAAGGCCTCAAAGCATCGGAAAAGGCAAGATAGACTTCAGATTTTGGTCGAAGCTTCCTTGGCCCAGCATAGTACATAATGGAGTACACTCAGCCCAAATTTGAAGAATTTGGGACAGGTTTTGCAAATTTTGATTTTTGGGCTTAAAAACAGATTTTCTAGCTCTTTGCGTCGCGCCACTTGGCGCGTGCTTTTGATGGGGGGCTCCTCTTGGTGAAAAATTTACATTTTTGGATTTTTCATGGAAAATTATGCATGCCTACCTATTGCCAAGAGATTTTGACAGGTTTTGGGCTTCCAGAAGGGTCAAAGACACCCTAAAAATGACCTTTCTTCCCCTTTTTGGACATACAGGAAGCAGTGTTGGGAAAACTCATTTTTGAGGGGACAATGGAAGCGAAATTCAGAAATTCCACTTGTGTTGAATAGTAGATAGGAAGAACATTCCAAAAAACCCACTTGAAGAAAATTTGGACACCAGGAAGGCCTCCAAAATCAGCTCCAAACTGGTGTGACGCATAGAGAAATCAGACGTGGCGCATTGGGGATTTTTTCTCATTTTGGACTTAGTAACTCTGTTTTTCGCCTAGTTTTTGACATTTTGACTTTATTTCTTCCAAATGTTAAACTCATGATGTAATTTTATGTACTTTGATGGATATTTATGTGATTTTATTAAATTTTTACTCATGGAGGTAGATTCATCCATCAAAAGGTGAATTGCAACTAAATGAATCAGTTTCCTATCTTATAGAGGCAAGATGTTCCACTGCCTATTTTCTAGTTCTCAGTTTAGATCTTGTTGAAACAGCTCCTAAACTTGTGAGCTTGACCCCTAGATGCTAGGAATGAGTTATTGTTTGTCTATATCTTGTAATTTTTCAGTCATTAGCATGGTCGGACTCTTGGGAATGCTTTGAGCATAATTGTACATTCATCTCTGCATTTTTGGCAAAGGAATAGACCAAGGTTTGCAGCACTCCATGGGATTCATGTGGAATTTATTTTTGATGATTTGTTTCTCTCTGCAAATGTAATTCTATTGGTGTTTGATGTATTCCATTTTCTCTCTTATTTCTTCTTAAATTAAACAAACAAGGATAAAGGTAAAATTCATTAAAATTTGCAGTGCTCTACCTAGGGTTTGTTTAATTTTCTATGTTTTCAGCTGTTTAGAGAGGATCCCTGAAGGTTTCTTGCCCTCTTCAACTCCTCACCTCTCTCCACTCTCCATTTATTTTAAATTGGAAGTGTCAAATAAATTTCTTGCCTTGCCCCATTCAGATCTCTGCAGAACTGAGCCTCATTCCCCAGACCCAAATTTGCCTTTCCTCTTGAGCCAACAAAATATTCATTAAATTCAAATCAAGAATATTTTACATATATACCTAGCCTAAAATTATTTTTCATTTACGTCATCTCAAGCCTCATTGATCATTTTTTGCTGATATTGACAAGGAGAGAGCCCTCTCCCGATCCGGTAGGGCTAGCTACCAGGTTAAGCATGGTTTGATGTTACCCTAGATTCTACCTTTCTCAGCCTGAGGTAGATTTAGGCCAGAACAGATTGAAGGAAACTAGTCTGATAAGATCTTTGGTAAAATCTCCATCAGGTTCTATGGAAAGGGATACTTTACCTTTCACTTCGAATATAAAGAAGACAAGGACATGATCTTCAAAAACGGGCCCTATTTCATGGATTCCAGGGGTTTATATCTCAACAAATGGACTCCTGACTTCAACCCAGAACTCGATGTGCTGAATGCTATTCTTGTTTGGGTGTGCCTCCCACACCTCCCTTTAGACTATTGGGGGGACAATTCGGTCAGGGCTATTGGGAATGATATTGGCACTTTCATTGACAGTGTTGGGGTCTTGTGATTTGGCTGATTGGAAAACGAAATGACAAGGAAACATTCAAACCAAGCTTTAGAGCTCTAGGATCTATCCCTCCTAGTCTTAGAGAGGGATCTCTCAATATGTTTATAAGGATATAGCTTGATGCTTTTAAGGGTTGATTTTAGGCTAGTTATTAAGTGAAATTTTCTTTGTCTGGGTTTGGTTGGTTGGACATGAATGATCTAGGAAGCATAGATAGAAAGGGGAAATATCATAGCCATTAGGAAATGGAGTCAAGAAGAAGTTATAACAAGCTCAATCAATGGATATGGGATATAAAAGGGAAAATCTAACTTGGCCAGTGGATCTTGGGTTTGGTGGATGAAATGAAATGGACATTAAGGATTTAAAATGAGAAGTAGAACTAAGGGAAGTTAAGAATCCTTAATTATATGTACTTCTCAACAAAGAGACTTAAAACATTGTCTGAACATAAAGAGGCATTCCATAGACAACGCTAACCATAAATTATAGAAATCTCACTTTAGCAAATAAAAATTTCAAGACAAAATTTTCAAATGAAATCTAGGAGTCGAGGAATGCTCTCTTTCATCCAAAGATTTCACCTTCAAGGAATTTAGAAAACATAAAATATTCACAAATAACTGTATCATTGAAGAGGGAACGCCTAAAAATCTTCGATTACAATTATAAAGACCTTCAAAACAATTATCTTAGCAAGAACAAAGGGTATGATCAAAACAAACCTCTTTGGCGGACTGTAAACAAAGGTACTTTAAAGGGAGACTTCAAAAACAGTTTTCAAGTGGCAGCAAGTAAGTAGGGAAAACCATAAATCATTCTTGAGGCCAACTATCTGAACTATTTCTGAAATAAACAAGCATAAGGGTTCAAGAGAACAATTAATAATTCTCTAGAATGCCTCAGCAGAGGAAAACATAAAATAGTGAAGAGTAAACAGGCTAAGGTGCTTCTAGGAGACATTTCTTGGCCTAAAATTTTTACTCTACTGTAGTAAGAAATGATGAAATAGAATGGAAAAACAGGAAAAACATTAACAGATTAGAATACATCACCAACATCCATGCTCAAGAATCTAATTATAGAGCCTTCTCATTAACAAAACACGTCGAAACATCATCAATCTTTCAATGCTTCAATTTCTTCTTAATCTTCAGCCAGACTATGTACAACTTCAAGAGTTCAAATACCAGCAACCAACCCCTAAAAAAGAGCTCCTCATAGAGTATTTATAGAAGAATGAGGAGGTGGAACTATTTTTAGGGTTCAAAATGTTATTAATTACGGAGTAAATGCATTCCTAGCCTTGAAAACAACGCAAGGCCTAAGGTAGGAATGAGTTGTACTACTTCTCTATTTAATAACTCTGTCTTTACTTCCTGAGGATAAAGTAGGTGAAAAGAATGGGTTTTAAGGCTTTCCCATGTCTTAAAATAACTACTCTGACAGTCAAAAGATGTTATGTCATTGTGATAACTATCAAAGTGTCTGTGTAGGTGAAATGCAGGCTACAGGTGGCTTCAGATATTTTGATGAATTAACTGCTCTATCCTGATGTGCTCGAGGCTCCATGCCTTGTTGATCTATCCTTTAATCATCTTCTGATTCATTATTTTAATTGCAGGTTAAGTCTTCGAATCCTTGGGATTTTACTTTATCCTTTAACCTTTATCTTGAACTTTGATACTCTTCACTGTTTCTTCATTTAATCTTCACTGTTTGCTAACAAGTACTTTCTTTGCGCTGGAGGGCTTGATTTAATAGTAAATATCATGATTTATTGACTAACACTCAGAATTTAACCCTTCATCCCTTTCTGCAATTGAATAGGCCACAGGATCGTCACCCTGAGCTCTATGCCACATTTAGTGACTGTGGGATGCTTTGAATAGCTCAAACTGCCATAAAACTTGCAGAAACCAATAAACTTGTTAAACAAAACTTGTGCGAGGGCTTGAACTACTTCAGAGGCTCAGGCGGAAGTGGAGGAGCTGTGAGGAGGCATTGCATGCAGCGGAAAAGGGCCTCATGGTGAAAAACCACGAAAACCAGGGTTCAAAACTGAATTTGGCATGAAGAGATGCAATGGCGATTTGGGGGAAAACCGCATGTGGTTTTTGAAAGGGGCCAGGGCAGTAATTGGCTTTACCCTGGGTGAATGCTATAGGGATCAGGTGTTGAAACCTATCCCTCTAAAAACACCCATTTCGCATTGAATTTGGGTGTTAAATTATTTTGGTGGATTGGGCACGAAAACAGTTCTAGACCATCAAATCTAGGAGATTGACGACTGAGATCAAATGCGAAGGGAGAAAAGATGTGCGAGAGGAAGAAAGGTGGGACCCGATGCATGATGTCATTGGTTTTTTCGGGTAGCAAAAATTTATCGGGCGGAGTTGAAAAGAGGGGATTAATGGGAGCCATTGGATCGTGAGGATCAACGATCGGGATCTGGTGATGAAGTAGAATGGAAAGGGTAGGGTTGAAAATGTGGGAGTAATATGGGCCGTTGGATCTAGAGAAATGGATGGCTACGATTGAATCATCAAATTCACATATCAGAGATCTAGACAGATGGGAGGAGGAAACGCAGAGGTAGAGATTGTGATATGCCGATGGAGCGAGAGTCGTTGGATCGGGGACGAGATCAAAGGTGGATATGTGATCGGGAAAGCGCATCGATGGGGGAAATTTTTTTGGGAAGTGGAAATGGGAATCACCGAAGTGCGTTGCCAATCGGGAAGGTGAAGTGCGACGGAGTGAGGACCATTTGATCTAGGAGAGATCAACGGCTAGGATTCCATTAGCGGGGGATGATCATCGGAGGATAAGGGAAGGAAAAAGGGAAAGGATGATGTCCGATGTGATGCACCGATGCGATGGTCGATAAAGAGCAGGGCACAGAGTGTTATGGCCGTCAGATCTTGGGGAATGAACGGTCCAGATCTTATCGAAGGATCGGCCATCGACGAAACAAAAAACTTGGAAGCGAGAACTTGGAAAGAGCAATGTGTGATCACTGATGGGCTTAGCACTCGGTCATGGGGCCTGGTCTCATGGCGAAAAAGGGGCTCAGGCTTAAGTGAAATTGGCTTAAGGCTTGATATTTAAAAATGAAGGACATGGACTAAAAATGAAGAATTTTTGAAGGATTTTTGGAGGTTTAGCTATGATAAAAAGGGGGTTTAAAACCAAAATAAAGGGATTTCATGAGGTTTAAAGGGGATTTGATGGGGAATGAAGGGTAAATGAAGGTCATAGAGGGGAAAAAAGGGTAATGGTGGAAATAGAGGCTTGAAACAGTATTTTTTAATCAGCAGGGCTTCTTTGAGGATTTTAAGTGAAGTTTATGAATGGAATGGATCTTTTTGGATAATGAACACAGTGAGATTTCAAAAAATCACAAGTTTTTCACAAAAGATTGCTTTTTGGAAATCTAGCGACTAATCTAGCCATCATTAGGTATAGCAGAATTATAGATGGCTAACAGTGGTTCCACTTGGGGAGGAAAGTTGTCCTTTTAGGTGTCCTAAACCTCATTTTATCAATTTCTGGCTTTTATTAGACCAATGCCTCATCCATTGGGCATAATTTCTTTGTTTTCTTGCTGAATTTCTTTGCATTTTGACAATTCTTCAATGACTTGCAGCATGAAAACTCTTTACGACAACACCTCTACCTTCCCAAAATTATTTGTCCTAGCATTTTTTCTTCTCTTGAGTGCACTTGGACTGGTATCTCTTTTACATATTATTTTTGAAAACAGAAAGATAAAACTATCTAATGTTACCCTTTTTCTTCCAAGAGTCCAGATTAAACAGTTGAACTCTTAATTCTCTACCTAATCTACTATCTGTCAAGATTAAGCTGTTTGACAAATCTGAATTATCTACATCTAAAATAGAAATTTAAACACAGGAAAACTAGGATTAAACAATATGATTTGTTGTAGTGTCTATGGTGTAAGAAACTAGCTGCACATAGACTTTTATTTGCAGAAAATTAAAACAAAACTGTGAAGGCTTAAGATCTAAAAATAAAAGACTTACTTCTTTCTTCTCGGCTCAAGTTTTGATCTATTTAGAGCCATCTTTTTCTTTCTTTTCTTTGGTTCAGATTTTTAGCATGTTTGAACCATTATTTCTTCTATCCTAATCTATTCTATTGATAAGTCAATATTAAATAGTTTGGAAATTCTTCTTCACTAACCTATCAGTAGTAAATTGAAATCTATCTAGTCATGATTAAGCTGTATGACAAAATAGCAGTGTTTTATTTTAGTAGTGGTATTTAAGCTTGCACACTTTCAGATTCTTCTTTTATTTTTTGGTATGGGCCTGTACCTTTGTTATTTTTCTAATCTGCCCTCTTCTTCTTTTCTATTGTTTTTGTATTTTTTGTATTTTTCCTTTTCAAAGAAAAAACAAAAACTAACTAAATGCTCAAAGGCTGAGCCTTATTGCATTCCTATCTAACCTCAGCTAACTTGGAAAATTTACATATTTAGCTGATGAACTCCCTTTTCCAATATAGCCAATCAAGTAAATGGTTCCATGATTGGTCTTTTCTCATCTCCTTGAGTATGTTGGACAAACAGGGCCACTCCCATTTACCTTGTTCTTTAGCAACAGTGCTACAAAATCTTCTTGCTTTTGGTAATACACTAGTTCTAACAACCTTTATCCATTCTTCAAATATCTTCAAGAAATGAGCATAGGGATCTTGAAATTATTCCTGGTTATGAATATTTGGAAGATAGGTTTCAACCAGGCTTACTTTTTTCTCCATTGGATCAAGCTTAAGATTCTTTTGAGAAAGAATTTTTTCCTCATCTTCATTATCATCTGAACTAGAGGAATCATCATATATTGCAGTGTTGTCATCTTGTAGTCCTGGTATGCTATGATTCAGTGGACTATAAAATTTGAAGAGATCATCATATTTTTTAGCAAGTGTATCTTTTATTGCCTCAACCCTTTCAGGAGAAGGCTCCTTATCTTCATCTTGCTCAAGAAATTCCTCTTTCTTCTCAACCTCATCATCACAACTGATAGATTGCTGACTCCCAATTATGTGAAATCTATTTCTGATGGATTGAATTGGTTGATTTCTGGTTTCAAGTTGATGATAGTGAATTTCATGACACCAATCAAATGTTGGTTGCCATGCATGATTATTTTCTTCTTGAAGCTCATCATCATCATCAGACTGATCAAAAATTGGAAAATCATTAGTATAAACAATCTCACCAATCAAGAATATTGGGTTATCAGTTTGTTTTTGTTTAATATGGTCTACAAGTTTATTTTATGGTTCATGCCAACAAGGTCTAGTGGGTAGATGAGTACAATTTTTTTGTTCCAATGAAGGTTTGGAGGCTAGCTGTTTATTCAATATTTGATCAATTTCTTCTTTTGTCAAAGAGGAGGAATTTTTATTTTTCTTTGGACAGAAGTATAGCAGTCCTCTTTCTCTTATGTTGACTGATTTTGAGGTTGGATGTCTTCTTGAGCCTCTCTTAGGGGATCTTTACTTGTGCTTGCAAGGAAACTTTGAGGATTTTATTCTATTTCAAGTTCTGTGTTTCCCAGGAGGCTTATTGTTTCATCAAAGCACTGCTCACTTTTTGCATTTGCATTTTGGTTGTAAAGTTCTCTTAACAGTGAAATACAAGATAAAGGTATGTTGTCAAGACTTTCTTGACAACTTTCTTCATTGTTTTCTCTGTAACCTTGCTCATCATACATATATTTCTTGTTGTATATGTCTTGTAGTGGTTGAGTTTGTGTTTGATCAGGGAAAGGCATAGGTTGCTTTGGTTAATCAACATATCAACCTCATGCCTTTCCAGTTTCTTATCAAGTATGTACACTATTTTTCCAAATAGGTCCAATAATGTGTTTATTTTAGCTTCTCTATCTATACTTGGATCCATGTTTGTAAAAAAAAGGTCACCGTATCTTGTCAACCAGTTCAGAGTCTTCTTCTAGTGGAGTCATTAGGTCTTTTAGAGGTTGTGGAGTTGCCAGGTGGAATATTTGAACTTTGCTGTCCACCAACAATATGATTGGGTTTTCTCAATTCATTCCCAAGGGAGTTTACAAGGACTGGTAAAGTAATATGGCTACTGGAGGCCAGTGGAGTCGCTAGGTGGAAATTTTTAGCTCTTTTGGAGGTAAAATATTCTATGGTCCACCACCAATGTTTATTATGAAACCAATTTGAAATTTTTTTTGGGTTTTCTGAGTTTCTATGGTTGTTGAAGGACTAATAAGTCTATAAGATCTTGTTGGACTATTATGTACTTAGAAGTCCCACCATGATCGCCAATATGTTGTGGTGAGCGGTGGGATAAATCCACAAGATAGTACTCTTAAGGGTTTTTTGAAAGGTTTAGGTAAGTCTAAGTTTGTTTAACACTCAGAGTCCCACCGTGATCGCTAAAATGTTGGGGTATTCTGATTTGGATGATTGGAAAAACAAATGAAAAGGAAACATTAAAACCAAGCTTTAAAGCTCTAGGATCTAGCCCTCCTAGTCTCAGAGAGGGATCTCTCAGTATGTTTGTAAGGATATAGCTTGATGCTTTTAAGGGTTGATTTTAGGATAGTTATTAAGTGCAAGTTTCTTTTTTTGGGTTTGGTTGGTTGGACATGAACGATATAGGAAGCATAGATGAAAGGGGAAATATTAGAGCCATTGGGAAATGGAGTCAAGAAGAAGTTATAACAAGCTCAATCAATGGATATGGAATATCAAAGGGAAAATATAACTTGGCTAGTGGATCTTGGGTTTGGTGGATGAAATGAAATGGACATTAAGGATCTAGAAGGAGAAGTAGAACTAAGGGCAGTTAAGAATCCTTAATTATATGTACTTCTCAACAAAGAGACTTAAAAAATTATCTGAACATAAAGAGGCATTCCATAGATAAGGCTAACCATAAATTATAGAAATCACACTTTAGAAAATAAAAATTTCAAGAAAAACTTTTCAAATGAAATCTAGGAGTTGAGGAACACTCTATTTCATCCAAATATTTCACCTTCAAGGAATTTAGAAGACATAAAATATTCACAAATAACTGTATCATTGAAGAGGGAACACCTAAAAATCTTTGATTACAATTATAAAGACCTTCAAAAAAATTATCTCAGCAAGAACAAAGGGTATGATCAAAACAGACCTCTTTGGCAGACTGTAAACAATGGTACTTTAAAGGGAGACTTCAGAAACAGTTTTCAAGTGGTAGCAAGTAAGCAAGGAAAACCTTAAATCATTCTTGAGGCCAACTGTCTGGACTATTTTTGAAATAAAAAAGCATAAGGGTTCAAGAGAACAATTAATAATTCTGTAGAATGCCTCAATAGAGGAAAACATAAAACAATGAAGAGTAAACAGGTCTAAGGTGCTTCTAGGAGACATTTCTTGGCCTAAAATTTTTACTCTACTATAGTAAGAAATGATGAAACATAATGGAAAATAGGAAAAACATTAACATATTATAATACATCACCAGCAACCATGCTTAGGGATCCAATGATAGAGCCTTCTCATTAACAAAACATGTCAAAACATCATCAATCTTTCAATACATAAATTTCTTCTTAATCTTCAGCCAGACTATGTACAACTTCAAAGAGCTCAAATGCCAACAACCAACCCCTAACAAAGAGCTCCTCATAGAGTATTTATAGAATAATGAGGGGTGGAACTCTTTTTAGGGTTCAAAATGTTATTAATGACAGAGTAAATGCATTCCTAGCCTTGAAAACCACGTAAGGCCTAAGGTAGGAATGATTTTCACTACTTCTCTGTTTAATAACTCTATCTTTACTTCCTGAGGGTAAATTAGGTGAAAAGAATGGGTTTTAAGGCTTTCCCATGTCTTAAAATAACTACTCTGACAGTCAAAAGATGTTCTTTCAGTGTGATAACTATCAAAGTGTCTTTGTAGGTGAAACGTAGGCTACAAGTGGCTTCAGATATTTTGATGAATTAACTGCTCTGTCCTGATGTGCTCGGGGCTCCATGCCTTGTTGATATATCCTTTAATCATCTTTTGCTTCACTCTTTGAATAGTAGGTTAAGTCTTTGGATCCTCGAGATTTGACTTTATCCTTTAACCTTTATCTTGAACTATGATACTCTTCACTATTTCTTCATTTAATCTTCATTGTTTACTGACAGGTACTTTATTTGTGCTAGAGTGTTTGATTTAATAGTCAATATCATGATTTATTGACTAACACTTGGAATTTAACCCTTCATCCCTTTCTGCAATTGAATAGGCCACAGGATCGTCACCCTGAGCTCTATGCCACTTTTAGTGACTATGGGATGCTTTGAATAGGCTAAACTTCCATAAAAACCTGCAAAAACTAATAAACTTGTTAAAAAAAACCTGCGTGAGGGCTTGGGCTACTTTAGAGGCTCGGGTGGAAGTCGAGGAGCTGTGAGGAGGCGGTGGATGCAGTGGAAAAGGGCCTCATGGCGAAAAACCACGAAAACTAGGGTTCAAAACTGAATTTGGCATGAAGAGATGCAATGGTGGTTTGGCAGAAAACTGGAGGTGGTTATCCCAAGTGGCCGGGGAGGTAAGTGGTTTTACCTTGGGCAAACACAATAGGGCTCAGGTGTTGACACCTTTCCCTCTAAAACCACCCATTTCAAGTTGAATTTGGGCGTTAAATTATTTTGGTGGATTGGGCGCGAAAACAGTTCTAGACCATCAGATCTGGGAGATCGGCGGCTAAGATCAAATGCGAAGGGAGAAAGGATGTGTGGGAGGAAGAAAGGTGGGACTCGATGGATGACATCATCAGTTTTTTCTGGTAGCAAAAATCTATTGGGCGGAGTTGAAAAGAGGGGATTAATGGGAGCTGTTGGATTGTGACGATCAACGGTCGGGATCTGGTGATGAAGGAGAATGGACAAGGCAGGGTTGAAAATGTGGGAGTAATATGGGCCGTTGGATCTGGAGAAATGGACGACTGTGATTGAATCGGGGCCTTTGCATATCGAAAATCCAGACAGATGGGAGGAGGAAATGCAGAGGGAGCGATTGCGATATGTTTATGGAGCGAGAGCCGTTGGATCGAGGACGGGATCAATGGTGGAGATGCAATCGAGAAAGTGCATTGGTATGGGAAAAAGGTTTGGAAAGTGGAAATGGGAATCTCCAAAGTGCGATGCCAATGGGGAAGGTGAAGTGTGATGGAGTGAGGACCGTTGGATCTGGGAGAGATCAATGGCTAGGATTCCATTGGCGGGGGATGATCATCAGTGGAGAAGGGAAGGCAGAAGGGAAAGGGCGAAGCCCAATGCGATGCACCGATGAAATGGAGTGATGCGATGGCCGATAGAGAGTAGAGCGTAGAGTGCGATGGTCATCAGATCTTGGGGAATGGATGGTCCAGATCTTATCGGAGGATCAGCCATCGACGAAATATAAAACTTGGAAGCAGGAACTTGGAAAGAGCAACGTGTGATTGCCGATGGGCTTGGTGCTTGGTCACGGGACCTAGTCTGATGGCAGAAAAGGGGCTTGGGCTTAAGCGAAAGGGTCTTAAGGCCTGATATTTAAAAATGAAGGATTTGGACTAAAAATGAAGAATTTTTAAGGATTTTTGGAGGTTCAGATATGATAAACAAGGGGTTTAAAACCAGAATAAATGGATTTCATGAGGTTTAAAGGGTATTTTATGGGGAATGAAGGGTCAATGAAGGTCATAAAGGGGGGAAAGGGGTGATGGTGGAAATGGAGGCTTGAAATAGTCTTTTTGAATCAGCAGGCTTCTTTGAGGATTTTAAGTGAAGTTTATCAATGGAATGGATCTTTTTGGATAATGAACACAATGATATTTCAAAAAATCACAATTTTTTCACAAAATATTGTTTTTTGGAAATCTAAGCACTAATCTAGCCATCATTAGGTATAGCATAATTATAGATGGCTAACAGATATGAGTGAACCTAAGGAGAACATGTTTTCTTGTGCCAGGATATGTGTTGAAGTTGATTTGGGCAAAGGTCTCCCAGAAGCCATCAAGCTTAAAGTGGATCATTGGAAGCACATCCAGTATATTGACTGCGAGAAAATCTCATTCAAATGTAAGGTATGTCACGAATACAGCCACTTTTCTTATCGTTGCTCAAAAAATATTGATGTTGATTGTCAGGAATCAGATCAGCCATGGGAGACTACTAAAAAAAGAAACCTAATCCTGTTGCAAAGCACAATCCTCAAGATGCTTCCCTCGCCAAGCCCAGCCCCCTTCCTCCCTCCTCTTAAAAGGTCTCGGATCCATGCAACCTTCCCTCTACCTCTATAAATCCCTCATCAAACCTTATGTCCAACCCCTTTTCAATCATTTCTCCCCCTTATGACGATACCCCTCTTTCCAATCCTCTCCCTCCTCTGGATCCTCCCATCTCCTCACCCCCCATCCATGATATCACGACATATTCTCAAGAAATGACCTCCATCCGCTTCACCAGAAACTCGTCCAAAGAGCATGGAGGATCTCTGGAATCACATAAGAAGTAGGGTCCTGGCAGAAAATAAACAAAACAAAAACAAATTGAAAATGGGAAAAAATACAATGCATTAGGAACTCAAAATCCCATTGAGAATTATATATTGGGGCAAAATAATAGATACATAGGACAAAAGGAGCAGGGAGGGAGAGCACCTCCTCGAAATGAATTCATGAAATAATTAAATTCCTTTCATGGAATAGCAGGGTTTTAGGGCACCCCTCCAAAAAAAAAGCTCTAAGGGATCTAATAAATCAAGAAAAGTGTGAAATTATCCTACTTCAAGAAATTAAACAAGGAGAAACATATATGAGGAAAATAATAAGCAGAGAAAAGAAATATGATGGCACACTGTCGAAATCAAGAGGTGCCTCTGGAGGGTTAGCTACCCTTTGGTCAACTAACACATGGCAACAAAAAGGCACTACAGTAAATCAAAATTGGCTCAAAATTATTTTAGAAAAATAATAGAAACCAACAGAGAATCATTGTGTACAATGTCTACAGTCCAAATCACTACAGAGAAAAAGATTTATGCTAGAATTATCTAAAGGAAGATATGAACAATGAAGAAAAAAAAAACATCATAATGGGAGGAGATTTAAATCTAATCCTACATGCGAATGAGAAAAGAGGAGGTTGTTTTGGGGATGACCCCTTTAGAAGACAGCTAGAAATCTTAATGCAAAAACAAGAACTGGTAGATATCACACCAAAGAACCGCAGATATACATGGAATAACAGGAGAATAGGAAAAGTCAATATTATGGAAAGGATGGACAGGATATTAATAGCTATCACTCTCCTCTCACACTTCTCCTCAGCTTCAGCAAATGTACTCACCTTCACTGCATCAGATCATTATCTTATTACCCTTTCACTTGTTGGCCAATGCCCTCTTGGGCCTATTCCATTTAAGTATAGCCCACTATGGAACGACATCCAGGTCGCAAATCAGCTGGTGTGAAATGTGTGGCTCCAACACGTTGAAGGATCACCAATATTCATATGGGAGACAAAACCGAGAAAGACAAAACAAGATTTAAAAGATTGGTCGAAAATGCATTATCAGGAACTAGACAAGATCAAAGTAGAACTCAAAAAGAAACTAAAGGATGTTCATACCATTGTAGACTCTCAACGCACAAGTCAAGACATCCTAAATCAGGAAAAGGACCTCTACTGGCAGATTCATAATATAAACAGGAAAGAGGGTGAGAAATGGTGCCTTAAATCTAGAAATTTATGGCTTCAAGCTGGTGATAATAACACAGCCTTCTTCCACAGACAATCCATCTTGCGCAAAGCTACAAACAACATTTCTTCCATCAAATATGAAATAAGAAATATACACAATGATCAAGAAGCAATAAAGCGAGCTGCAACCTTGCATTTTAAAGACCTCACAGAGATCAATATTCCTGAAGATTACTCAAGCCTGCTTCAGTACCTCTCACCTCTAATCACTAAAGAAATTAACAACTCACTCAATCGAGCCATAGCTGAAGACGAGATCAAAAAAGCTATCTGGAAAATGCATCCGGATAAATCCTCGGGACCAGACGGGTTTCCAATATCTTTTTATAGATCTTATTGGGACCTCATTAAAAAAGATCTCATGAAAATGATACAGTGGGCACATCAGAAAAAAAAAAAAAAATTTGGTGGATATACAAACTTTACCTTCGTAGCCGTCATACCAAAATAAAATCGGCCCTCTACCTTTTCTAGATTTAGACCAATCTCCCTCTACAATGTCTCATACAAGATCATCACTAAAATCCTGGCCACTTGCCTCAAGCCTCACATAAACAATCTCATCTCAGAGAATCAAGGACGATTCATATCTCAAAGATAGATCTCTGACTCCATCCTCCTTGTCCAAGAAGCTATCTTTTCCAGCATATCTCAAAATGAAAAAGGCTTCATCCTTAAGCTATATCTCACTAATTCATTTGATAGGGTAAGGTACCCCTTTCTCCTTGTTGTTCTACACAAAATGGGATTCGACCAAAGCTTTCTTGACTTCATTAAATCCTGCATCTTTGGGCCCTGGATATCTCCAGTCACCAATGGAAGACTAGCTCCATACTTCCAATTCACAAGAGGACTTCGACAAGGCTTCCCCCTCTCTCCATACTTGTTCATTCTTATGGAAGAAACCTTCAACAAAGCTCTAGATCATATGAGACAGGTGGGTCTCATCACAGGTATAAAATATGGAAATGGAGTTCAAAATATGAATCATTCCCAATTTGCAAATGACACTTTTTTAATGGGAGGAGCTTCCAATATTATTTCACAAAGTTTTAAAAATGTATTGGACAGATTTATGCTTTTCTATGGAGGCTTGATCAACCACATGAAAAGCTCTGTCTATGGCTGGAATGTTTCTAGACAATATTTACACAACATTTCCAATATCTTTGGGGTACATTGTAAGCAAAACTGGGATCATTTTAATTACTTAGGTATGCTGGTAAGTATCAAATCCTTGAAGGCTGAGATCTAGAACGTTACTATTGATAAAATGAAGAGGAAATTTCATCAATGGGGCTCCTCTTGGCTTAATCCCGTAGGTTAGCTCATCCTCCTTAAATCTGGGTTATCCTCCCTTCCCCTATATCAATTCACTCTTCTACAAGCCCTGGCCAGTGTTCATATTAAAATGGAGGCAATCATCAGACATTTCCTATGGCAAGGAGGAAAGCAAGAAAAAAAAATATAATCTCATCAAATGGAACCAAGTAATTCAAGATAAGGAGCATGGAGGCATAGGAGTGTGCTCTCCCAAACTCATGAATAAAACATTTGGAGGGAAGATGGTCTGGAGATTCATCAATGGGAACCAGACTTGGTGGAAAAAAGTGTTGGAAGTTAAATATTTAAATTTTGCCTGGCAGCAACTCGTGCAACATGAAATCCCCAATAGACCCTATTCCAAAATATGGTCTTCATGTAACAAATCCATTCCCCTCCTAGCTCAAAACCTTTCAAAAGTGGCCAAAGGAGGAAACTCTATTAATATTGGAATGGAACGAATTATGGGACAAAATACCATCATGGAAAGTCCAAATACTTAGAACATTCTACGCTACTTCAGTAACATGGGCCTCAATTTTCTAGGTCAGTTTTCAAAATGGCATACACAAAACAAAATGTGGATCGAATGGAATTTCCCCAATATTCCTCCTCACCTTGAAGAGGATCTCAGAAAATTTCAAACCCACCTACATGGGATAGCTCCAATCAAAAAAGATAACATTGATGGATTCTGCTGGGACCCTTCAGGAAATGCCTTCACCATCAAGTCAACATATCAATACCTATGCAAAGAGAACTATCCATCACCAATCTAGCTATAATGGAAGACATTCTGGAAATCAGAAGCAATTCCTAAGATAAAATTTTTCATTTGGACTCTATTGAGAGTCAAAGTTCTAACCTCTGAAAACCTCAAAAAAATAGGAGTTATAGGACCTTCTATTTGTCCAAACTGCCAAAACGTAGAGTAGTTGATCCCTCATCTTTTCATCTGGTGCCCATTTTCCATTCACTACTAGAAAAAACTCACCAATTATTTTAAGCCCAATAGCACTCATCTGAGCTCGGTAGCTGAGCTTCTTCTTCATTGGGAAAATAGTATTCCTTGGAAAAATAAGAAGAACAAACTGTCATGGAGGGTCTGGAACACTCTCCCATATGTGGTCTTGTAGAATATATGGCTCTCCTAGAATAAAAAGATCTTCAATGGCAAAGAACCATCCTACAGGAAGCTCTGTAACAAAACTTGGAGTCTATTTCTTGAAGCCATTTCTGATAAAAGCAATCACAGGATCGATCCCAATAATATGTGTGTAGAGGAAAAGATCTTCCTTCGTGAAATTTTGGCTAGAAGCAATAGGAACAACCCTTCCCCTAAAACGCATTGCAGATCTGATACCATTTGTAAAATTCGACTCAGAGAGAATGAATTCAGGGATTGGACAAGGACAGTGGCAGACCCACTCTATTTTTTGATGGTGCTTCGAAATCCAATCCGAGAATTGCTGGATCGGGTGGCAGCATAAGAGATGAAAGCGGGGAGCTGCTCTTAACCTATGAATGGATTTTAGGCTCTCTGTCCAATCACAGAGCAGAGGCCCTTGCTCTATTGCAAGGCTTAATTCAACTGAAGAATCTAAATATCGAAAATCCCATAATTCTAGGCGACTCTGCCATCATAATTCAGTTTATGATCGACAAATGCTCTGTTGCCAATGTAGATCTCAATCAAATCCTCAACAAATATTGTATCCTCCTGCAAGACTTGAAAGGAACCTCATTATTTCACATACTCTGAATCCACAATAGATAAGCAGATCTATTGGCAAATCGAGCCTGTGCTTGATCTCCAGGTCAATTAATGTGCAACGATTATATGTATCAAACCCATCTGCCTTAATCATGATCTTCACTGCTACAAGATATGTATTGATCTCCCACTCCGACATTTCTAACCTCACTTTTTCCAATAGTACTCATTATCGCTCCATTCTCGTGACCCCTCCACCTTGGGCTTCTCACAGCAAGGTGCCTCCTCACCTTTTTTAATCTATTTATTCATCTATCCCACCTTCTACATCATTTTCCTTACTTCTTTGATTGTTTAGCCTCCCCGTTGTGGCATCTGGAGCCCCTTCTGACCTCTGCTCCCGGGTATAAAACTGGATTCCATAGCTTCTGTGTTAGTTTGCAGTATCTTCCTCCTTATTTCTTCGATTATTTAGCCTCCCCGTCATGGCATCCTGTGCCTCTTTTTTTCTCTGATCTTGGGTATAGAGGTGAATTCCAAAGCCTCTGTGTTAGTTTGCAGGTTGGTTCTTTTCAGCTTCGGTTTCAAAACCTTTGCCCTCGATCCACTCCAATCAACATGGCTTGAAGTGAAAACTGCTTTCACTGTGTCGATTTGCAGGTAGAGCTTGAGCAAGTTCACGTTCACCAGAAGACCATTGATGCTAAGCTGAAGAATGATGTTAAAGCTCTGGAGGACAGGCACTAGACTGATGTCAACTTCTTCCTCTCAAGGGTCTCTTCTCTTCAATCTCAGTTCAACAATCTCTCGAACAAGTGTGGTCATGCTGAAGAATCGGTTCAAATCCTAAAATACATGATAGAAAAATGCACTTCCCCAAGCACTAGCTCCAACAACATAAGGAATGCAGGGAAGGAAGAAAATCCGGATAACTCTATTGCACACCAAATCAGCCACATAAATATTGACTAATCTGCCTCTCACATCTCAGCATGAATTTTAAATATGTATTTCTTATTTCCCACTTTGTTCGTATCTGCAACTTCTGAGTATTTTCGCTCTCAAATACTAGACTCAAAGGGCATGTAATACATAGCTGTAGTTGCACTCCTCATTGCATATCAAGTAGCTCTTCCTGTAATTATAGAGCTTCTGCTCTCTTCTTTTTTCTTAATACAAACTAGCAATCGACTTTGTTAAAAAAAAACAATACTCAAGTCAATGAACTATATTCTAAGCTACAGAAAGAAATTACAAATAAGGGAAACTAGAATTCATCGATTTTCAAGAAATCATAAACACAATATTTTTACTAAGATTGAGGATCCTTCCAACCATTCTCCCACACATTTTTCATAATTTAACCTCTACTAAAATGAAAGAAAGCTATGAAATTATTGAAGCTAAAAACAAAACACAATTACACAAGAGGTACCTAATCCACATGGCTGGGCCCTAACCCAAGGGTCTCATCCCTTTGAAACTAACTCAAATTAACTTAATAACCATATTCTCATTATAATAAATTAAGAGTCGTATACATTAGATAAAAGTTCAAAATGGAAGTGTTAATCCCCGAGCTCAATAGCTACACCTAGCTAAAAAAATACTTCGAATCCTAATGATCTCTTCATCTTGTTTATTCATAAAAATGGGTGGTTGATAGTAGCTCCCTTGAAAAGAGGATTGATTTCCTCCTTGATCTCGAAAATGGTGGATATTTTCCTTCTTTAGCTTCACTTGCACTAGTAGTGGCTTGGCTGGAAATGGATTTGAATTAATGAGAGAGGGTGTTGTGATCCCAAGAAGATTTAGGGAGTTAAGGAGGTTGATAAACCCACTATATTCTCTCCTTGCTATTTACATTGAGCCCCTGCATAGTAAATACCTAAAAAATGCTCCATTTTTCTGCAATTAAGGCACATTATGCCACATACTATGAAAAAGACATTTTACTCTTCTTACTAGGCATAATCTAACAAAAAATGTGAATTAATGTGAGAAAATGATAGTTTTAAGGCTGGAGGGTGGTATCATGATCTTCATAATATACCTATTGATGGCACACATTATCACCCCCCTACTAAAGGTCTTTCTCATCCTATGAGAAACTCATTCATCAACGTGAAACTCTCTCATCACCCTGGTGGCCTCTCTGGCAAACCAAGGCACCTCAGATGGTGTGCCTTCTTGTAGGTGAAATCCTATAATTTTATCTATTTTAGTCCATTTATTGTGCTCTTATATTTGGTCCTTTACTTCCTATAATCCTAGAAGAAAAGGTGGCCTGAATTTTAATTATATCCATTGGATATTTATTCTCTGCATGACACTTTTGCATAATGTTGTTTTCTCCAAGTCATTTCTTTGCCTTTCAAGAGAGTGACATTCTTTGACTTGTAGACTGTGGGGTAAGGCATGCTATCTATTCTGGAAATCTTGCATACTTTATGTTCCCAATATTATAAAGGTATTTTGAAAGTGTAGAGTGGATTTCTCTTGGTTTGTAATGTATTTGGGTGCCAAATTTGCATTAGAGGAGATGAGGTTATGATTGCTAATGACAGCCTTAAGGCTCACTAGCTCTGCTCTGATGTACAAAGGCTCCTTCTCCTCTTGTGTCATTGCCTTTTTATCCTCCTCAACCCTTTTCACTTCGTGGGCCAACCAAGATGCTAAAGCCATGACCTGCATGTCTCCCAATCTGGAGCTGGGATCCTAGAAATTCACATCTGTCAAAATGAAGTTGTGTAGATAGAATTCAACTATCTTTTCCCTGTCATCCATACTAGTTTTCTTAAAAAACTCAGTAAATTGTCTATAGTCTTGGAAGGGAAGAGAACCATATTGTGCTAGAGCCTTTATTTGGTATTGCAACCATTTTTGTTTGAGGAAAAGAGCATAATATTTTTAATGTTGCCTGTATTGTAGGTCTTCTGTAGAGAGACTTGCCATGGTGGCAAGCTTTTTTTGTTTCTCTTGTAGGATCTCTTTCAGCCTTGTGTTTCCTGCGTTTAGAATTTATTTCATCATAGACACCATGTGTCTCAAATTAGCCAATTATTTACCCATCTCAATGATTTTTTTCTTCCACAAGTCCTACATATTCCACATTCTTATATTTATCAATTTGCACCCACCTGTGGGTTCTGCCTCTCTATCTCAAGCTCATAGAGGAGTGGGATTGAAATTTTTTTGGGGATGATCCTTCCTCTTTCAATTAATTTTAATTAGGACCCCAAGCTAGGTTTTAGATCGGGCTCATGGAGCTCTTAGAAGTCTTTTTCAAATATTTTTGGGGTGCCTTGTTCTCCATATAGCTCCTTTTTCTTCTCATGTAGCTTCCCATGTTCCTCCTATAGCATACTTTTCATCTCATGTAGGATACTCTGTATCTCCTATAGAAAACCTTACCCGTCTTGTAGTTTCCATTTTTCTTCTTGTTCAATGGTAGCTTGTGCATTTGGCTTCTTGAAGGTAGCTAACTTGGTGGTGGTCCTACTCATAGATGCTACAGGTCACTTGGTTTTGGGTTTAGGAGAGGTGACCTCTTCAATTATTCCTTCCCTAGGCCCAACCTCTTCCTTCTTACTTGGTTATTTTTTAGTGATCATAGAGACCCTTGTGGGAGTTTGTAGTTTCCCTTGTTTAATTTTTGTTCTTTTTCTGGTCTTGAAATATAAGGTACCTTGTCTTGGTTGCTTCCTTTTGGGCTTGATAGGTGTGCCCAATGTAGCTAATGTTGCAAATACTTCTTGTTTACTATCCCCTAGAGATACAATTGTTTCAGGTGGTTGTTCCTCTACTTCTTGGGGTTTATATTGTTGGGTTCCTGTGATTTGGCCGATTAGCAAACCAAATGACAAGGCAACATATAAACCAGTATTTAGGGCTCTATGATCTAGCCCTCCTAGTCTCAGAGTGGGATCTCTCAATATGGTTGTAGAGATATGACTTGTTTGCTTGTAAAAAGGTTGATTTTAGGCTAGTTATTAAGCATGAATTTGTTTGATTTTTTTGTGTTTGGTTGGTTGGACATGAATAATCTAGGAAAAATAGATAGAAAGGGGAAACATCAAAGCCATTGGGAAATGGAGTCAAGAATAAATCATAACAAGCTCAATCAATGGATATGGGATATCAAAGGGAAAATCTAACCTGGCTAGTGGATCTTGGGTTTGGTGGATAAAATGAAATGGAAATTAAGGATTTAGAAGGAGAAAAAAGGGACTTAAAAAATTATCAGAAAATGAAGAGGAATTCCATAAACAGGGCTAACCATAAATTCTAGAAACCACACTTCAACAAATAACAATATCAAGACAAACTATTCAAATAAAATCTAGGAGTCAGGGAATGCCCTATTTCATCCAAAGACTTCACTTTCATGGAAAAGAAAACATTAAAGATTCAAAAATAACTACATAATAGAAGAGGGAACGCCTAAACATCTAAGGCCGCAATTATAAATACCTTCAAAACAATCATTTCAGCAAGAACAAAGGGTATGATCAAAACAGACCTCTTTCGCAGACTGTAAACAATGGTACTTCAAAGGGAGACTTCAGAAACAGTTTTCAAGTGGCAGCAAGCAAGCAGGGAGAACCATAAATCATCCTTGAAACCAAATTTTTGAACTATTTAATAAATAAAAAATCTTAAGGGTTTGAAAAGTAGTCAAGCTACTCAATAAAACCTTTAGCAGATGAAAACATAAAGGCAGTGAAGAGAAAATAGTTCTAAGGTGCTTCTAAGAGAAATTTCTTAGCCTAAACTTTGAACTCTACTACAAGCAAGAAAATGATGAAACAAAATGGAAAACAGGAAATAACAATAAAATATTAGAATACATCACCAACATCCATGCTCAGGGATCCAGTGATAGAGCCTTCTCCTTAACAAAACATGTTAGAACATCATCAATCTTCACGAACTTCAATTTATTCTTAATCTTCAACCAGACTATGTACAAATGCAAAGAGTTCGAATGCCAGCAACCAACCCCTAACAAAGAGCTCCTCATAGAGTATTTATAGAAGAATGAGGTGGAAATATTTTAGGGTTCAAAATGTTATTAATTGCAGAGTAAATGTATTTCTAGCCTTGAAAATCATGTAAGGCATATGGCAGAAATAGGTGCCACTACTTCTCTGTTTTAATAACTCTATCTTAACTTCTGAGAGGTAGATGGGAGAAAAGATTTAATTTTAAGGCTCTCCCATGTCTTAAAATAACTGTTCTGATAGCCAAAAGATGTTCTGTCAGTATCAAAACTGTCAAAGTGTCTTTGTAGGTGAAAAGAAGGCTACAGGTGGCTTCAGATATTTCGATGAATTAACTGCTTTGTTCTGACATGCACGAGGCCTTCTACCTTGTTGATCTATCCTTGCTGACTGATTTAACCTTGATTACTTGTCTTTACACCACTTTATCCATTTAACTTTGGATCAAGGTCTTTGATCTTCAATATTCGTGCTTTAACCCTTTTTAATCTTTAATCTTTGATACTCTTCACTGTTTCATTCTGTACTGGTAATTTTCTTCACGCTAGAGGGTCTTCACACAATCAATTATCATGATTTATCGACTTAAACTTGGAAATTCATCCCTCTATCCCTTTCTGCATTTGATCAGGCCAAATAGAACCTGCAACAAACCACAAAACACGTTATATAAAATCTTGCAGGGTTGGAAAATACTACTTCCGAGGCTGGCGGAGGCGGAGGAGCAGGATGTGCAGGTGGAAGAGGAGTTTCCATGGTGGAGGGGTGAAAACCTATGAGAAAAAGGTTCAAATATGCATATGGAATGAAATAAGGGATTGACGGTTTTGTGAAAACCACGAATGGTTTTCGCATTAATAAACAGTGGTAAGCAGTTTAGCCCGGAGGGAATGCGATCCAGTTAGAAGGAGACGCGTGGCTTTTGCAAAACCAGTGGTTTCGCGTAGTTAACGTTCGATTAAGTATTTTGGGAAATGGGCATGAAATAGATCGTAGGCCATTGGATCAAGCGGGGCAGATCCAATGGTGGGGGAAAGAGCACGATGGAGAAAGAAAGTGGAAGCCGGGTGTCAAGCAATTGTTGGGAGAGGAGGAGCGATGGGTTAGAGATGGGACCAAATGACGACCATCAGATCCTATGGATCCACAGTGTAGATTTCGTTGGGGCATCGCCATCAGGGTGAGAAGCTTACAAGGAAATATGTGTGTTTTAAAGGAAATGACGATGCAATGGGGGCTTAAACATAGGCACTGGGGCATGGTCCCATGGAGGAATATGTGACCAGGGGCCAAGGAAGAAGGGGCTTATCACATCATCGAGGGAATAAGGGAGCAAGGTAATGAAAACCTAACAGCACTGATGCGATGGGGCTAAGTGCTTGGTCACGGGCGCCAGGCCTTATGGCATAGAAAAAGCTAGGGGCTAAGCTGGAAGGGGCTAATTGCATCAGTGGGGGAACAGGATGAGGGGATAGAAATATGATAACGTTGATGCGATATAAAGCTGTGATGCGATGAGCGCTAGCATTAGGTCATAGGTGTTAGTCACATGAAGAAAAGAAGTAGAAGGTTGAGCGCTTGAGGGGTTTAGTCCTAAAAAAGGGGCGAAAGAGGTTTTTTTAAAAGGTTTTATACATTTTTTGTTGGGTTTTCATGGTTTCGGATGAAGTAAAAGGGCTCTTAAAACCAACTAAAAAAGGGTTAAATGGTTTTAAAAGGAATTTTCAAGGAAAATAAGAGTAAATGAGGGAGAAAAGGGGCAGTTGTGAAGATGAAATGGGGGGAATGAAGTGATGGAAATGGGGCTTTTAGAAAACAATTTTTTCTTTGGAAGCAGCAGTATTTTGAAGGATTTCTTATGGAAACAGCAGTGAAGATGACTGTAAGGTGAAAAGACACCAAGAAAGCTTCAATAACTAGTAGTTTTCCATGAATATTTCTTCTTGAAGGCTTAAGAACATATTTAGCCATCGTTTGGTATAACATAAATTATAGATGGCTAACAGTGGCTCCACTTGGGGAGGACAGTTGTCCCTTTAGGTGTCCAAAACCCCAAAATCAATCTATGGCTTTTAGTAGACTAGTGCCTCATCCATTGGGCAGAATATCTTTGTTCTCTTGTTGATTTTCTTTGTATTTCTTCAATGATATGCAGCATGAAAACACTTTAAGACAACATCTCTACCTACCCAAACTACTTGTCCTAGCATTTTTTCTTCTCTTGAGTGCACTTAGAGTGGCATCTCTTTTACATATTATTTTTTAAAACAAAAAAATAAAACTATCTAATGCTACCCTTATTTCTTCCAAGAGTCCAGATTAAATAGTTGGACTCAAAAACTTCTCTACCTAATCTACTATCTGTTAAGATTAAGCTGTTTGACAGATTTTTATTCTCTATATTCTAAGACAGAAATTTAAAGACAGAAAAACTAGGATTAAACAGTTTGATTTGTTGTAGTATCTATGGCTGTAAGTACAAGCTACTCATAGACTTTATTTGCACAAAATTAAAACAAAACTAGGAAGGCATAACATCTGAAAATAAAAGGCATCCTTCCCTTTTTTTTCAACTCTGATTTTGATCTGTTTGAGCTGCCCTCTTCTTCTTCTACTGGTTCAATTTTTTAGCATATTAGAACCAGCCTGTCTTTCTTTCTTTGGCTCAAGTTTTGATCTGATTAGAGCCATTTTTTATTTTGATTCTTTGGTTTAGATTTTGAGCATGTTTGAACCATTCTTTCTTCTATCCTAATCTATTCTACTGATAAGCCAAGATTAAACAGTTTGGAAAATCTTCTTCACTAACCTATCAGCAGTAAATTGAAATCTATTCTAGTCATGATTAGGTTGTATGACTAAATAGCAGTGCTCTTTCAGGTAGTGGCATTTAGGCTTTCACAATTTCAGAATTTTCTCTTTCTTGGTATGGGGCTATATCTTTCTTATTTTCATATCTTCCCTCTTTTCCTTTTTCTATTTTTTTTGTAATTTTTTTCAATTTTTCTTTTTCAAAGCAAAAACAAAAACTAACTAAATGCTCACAGGCTGAGCTTATTTTCTTTCCTACCTAACCTAGTATAACATCGAATATCTACATATTTAGCTGGTAAATTTTCTTTTCCAATACATCCAGTCAATCAAATGGTTCCATGACTCGTCTTTGCTCATCTCTTTTAGCATGCTGGACAAAAAAGGCCACTCCCATTTCCCTTGTTCTTTAGTAGCAGTGATAAAAAATCTTCTTGCTTTTGGTAATACACTACTTCTAACAACCTTTATCCCTTCTTCAAATGTTTTCAAGAAATGAGCATAAGGATCTTGAAATAAAGCCTGGTTATGAATATTTGGAAGATAGGTTTCAACTAGGATTACCTTTTCATCCACTGGATCAAGATTAAGATGCTTTTGAGAAAGAACTTCTTCCTCATCTTCATTATCATCTGAATTTGAGGACTCATCATATATTGCAGTGTTGTCCTCTTGCAGTCCTGGTATGTTTTGATTGAGTGGAATAGACTCTGTGAAGAGATCATCACATTCTTGAGTAGTGGTGTCTTTTATTACCTCAACCCTTTCAGGAGAAGGCTCGTTATATTCATCATGCTCAAGAAATTCCTCTTTCTTCTC
Organism: Pinus albicaulis; assembly: GCA_034641835.2. Classification (NCBI taxonomy): domain Eukaryota; kingdom Viridiplantae; phylum Streptophyta; class Pinopsida; order Pinales; family Pinaceae; genus Pinus; species Pinus albicaulis. Next base: position 1,451,821,790 of record CM076580.1, read on the forward strand.
AACCTCATCATCACAACTGATAGATTGCTGACTCCCAATTATGTGAAAGCTATTTCTGATGAATTGAATTGTCTGATTATTTCTTTCAAGCTGATGATAAGGAAATTCATGACACCGATCAACTATTGGTTGCCTTGCATGATTAGTTTCTGCTTGAAGCTCATCATCATCATCTGACTAATCAAAGATTGGAAAGTCATTAGCATAAACAATCTCACCAATCAAACATATTGGGTTATCAGTTTGTTTTTCTTTAGGCTGACCTACAAGTTTATTTTCTGGTTTAAGACAACAAGGTTCAGTAGGCAGATGAGCAGAAGTATTTTTTTTAAACAAAGTTTTGAGGTATGGTTGTTTGTTTAATATTTGATCAATTTCTTCTTCTGTCAAAAGAGGAGGAAATTTTATTTTTCTTTGGAAAGAAGTACAACGGTCCTCTTTCTCTTGTGTTGGCTGATTTTGAGGCTGGATAACTTCTTGAGCCTCTTCTAGTGAATCAATACTTGTGCTTGCAGGGAAACGTCGAGGATTTTCCATTGTTTCCTGATATTCTTCCATTTCAAACAACTCCTCATGATTATTATGATACTCAGTTTGAATATAGGGTTCATGAGTTGTTTCTTATACATGATCAGGATGCCACTCTCCTCTTAAAATCTAAAATGAGTTATCACATAGAGGGAGAGTCCCTATATGTACTCATTTTTCTTCTATTTCAGGTTCTATGTTTTCTAAGTGGCTACTTGTTTCCTCAAAGAACTACTAACCTTTTGCATTATCATTTTGGTCGTAAAGTTCTCTTAACAACACAATAAAAGATAAAGATATGCTGTCATGACTTTCTCAACAACCCTCTTCATTATTTTCTCTGTATCCTTGCTCATCATCTCCTATAAAGTGTTGATCATCATACATGTCTTGCTCATTGTCTAGGTCTTGTAGTGGTTGAGTTTGCTCTTGATTAGGGAAAGGCATAGGTTGCTCTGGATAATCAATATCCATATCAGCCTTATGCCTATCCAATATTTTACTAAGTATGTACATCATTTTTGTCATTCTATCCAATAATGCATTTAGTTTTGCTTCTCTGTCTATACTTAGATCCATGTTTGTAAAAAGAGGTCACTATATCTTTACAACCAGTCCAGGGTCTTCTACCAGTGGATTCAATAGGTATTTTGGAGGTTGTGGAGTCACCAAGTGGAAAATTTGAACTTTTCTATCCACCAACAGTATGATTGGGTTTGCTCAATGCATTTCGAGGGGAGTTTACAAGGACTAGTGAAGTAATAGGCATACTGGAGGCCAGTGGAGTCGCCAGGCGGAAATTGTTAGCTCTTTTGGAGGGAAAATATTCTATGGTCCACCACCAATGTTTATTATGAAACCAATTTGAAATGTTTCTAGGGTTTTCTAAGTTTCTATGGTTGTTTGAAGGACTAATGAGTCTATAAGAGCTTGCCAGGCAACTATGAACTCAGAGGTCCCACCGTGATCGCCATAATATTGGTTTGGTGATGAGGTGGTAGATTCACTTGATATTCTTTGATTTATTGAGGGTCTAAAGAGTTTTAAGAGGTATTTATACAATTATATACTCAGAAGTCCCACCGTGATCGCCAAAATGTTGGGTTCCTGTGATTTGGTCGATTGGAAAACCAAATGACAAGGCAACATCTAAACCAGTCTTTAGAGCTATAGGATCTAGCCCTCCCAGTCTCAGAGAGGGATCTCTCAATATGTTTGCAAAGATATGACTTGTTTGCTTGTAAAAAGGTTGATTTTAGGCTAGTTATTAAGCATGAGTTTGTTTGATTGTTTTGTGTTTGGTTGGCTGGACATGAATAATCTAGGAAAAATAGATAGAAAGGGGAAACTTCAAAGCCATTGGGCAATGGAGTCAAGAAGAAGTCATAACAAACTCAATCAATGGATATGGGATATCAAAGGGAAAAACTAACTTAGCTAGTGGATCTTGGGTTTGATGGATAAAATGAAGTGGACATTAAGGATTTAGAAGGAGAACAAAGGGACTTAAAACATTATCAAAACATGAAGAGGCATTCCATAGATAGGGATAACCATAAATTCTAGAAACCACACTTCAGCAAATAACAATATCAAGACAAACTATTCAAATAAAATCTAGGAGTCGGGGAACACCCTATTTCATCCAAAGATTTCACTTTCATGGAAAAGAAAAGATTAAAGATTCACAAATAACTGCATAATAGAAGAGGGAACGCCTAAAAATCTAAGGCTACAATTATAAATACCTTCAAAACAATCATTTCAGCAAGAACAAAGGGTATGATCAAAACAAACCTCTTTGGCAGACTGTACACAATGGTACTTCAAAGGCAGACCTCAGAAATAGTTTGCAAGTGGCAGCAAGCAAGTAGGGAGAACCATAAATCATCCTTGAAACCAAATTTTTGAACTATTTTAGAAATAAACAAGCTTAAGGGTTTGAAAAGCTGTCAAACTACTCAATAAAACCTTCAGCAGATGAAAACATAAAGGAAGTGAAGAGCAAATAGGTCTAAGGTGCTTCTAGGAGACATTTCTTAGCCTAAAATTTTCACTCTACTGCAAGCAAGAAAATGATGAAACAGAATGGAAAACAGGGAATAACAATAAGAGATCAGAATACATCACCAAAAACCATGCTCAGGGATCCAGTGATGGAGCCTTCTGATTAAAAAAACATGTTAGAACATCATCAATCTTCCAGAACTTCAATTTATTCTTAATCTTCAGCCAGACCATGTACAAATGCAAAGAGTTCGAATGCTAGCAACCAACCCCTAACAAAGAGCTCCTCATAGAGTATTTATATAAGAATGAGGTGGAACTATTTTTAGGGTTAAAAATGTTATTAATTGCAGAGTAAATGTATTTCTAGCCTTGAAAACCATGCAAGGCATAAGGCAAAAATAGGTGCAAATACTTCTCTATTTTAATAACTCTATCTTAACTTCTAAGAGGTATATGGGACAAAATATTGACTTTTAAGGCTCTCCCATGTCTTAAAATAACTGTTCTGATAGCGAAAATATGTTTTTTCAGTGTGATAACTGTCAAAGTGTCTTTATAGGTGAAAAGCAGGCTACAGGTGGCTTCAGATATTTCGATGAATTAACTGCTTTTCTCTGACATGCATGAGGCCTTTTGCCTTGTTGATCTATCCTTGCCAACTGATTTAACCTTGATTACTTGTCTTTACACTGCTTTATCCATTTAACTATGGATTAAGGTATGTTATCTTCAATCTTCGCTCTTTAACCCTTTTTAATCTTTAATCTTTGATACTCTTCATTGTTTCATTCTGTACAGGTAATTTTCTTCGCGCTGGAGGGTCTTCACATAGTCAATAATCATGATTTATTGACTTAAACTTGGAAATTCATCCCTCTATCCATTTCTGCGTTTGATCAGGCCAAACATAACCTACAACAAACCAAAAAACACATTATATAAAATCTTGCGAGGTCGGAAAATACTGCTTCAGAGTCTGGTGGAAGCGGAGGAGCAGGATGTGGAGGCGAAAGAGGAGTTTCTATGGTGGAGGGGTGAAAACCTATGAAAACAGGGTTCAAAACTGCATATAGCACGAAATAAGGGATTGATTTGTGAAAACCGTGAATGGTTTTCGCGTTAATAAATGGTGGTAAGCGATTTAGCCTGGAGGGAACGCGATCCAGTTAGAAGGAGACGCGTGGCTTTTGCAAAACCAACGGTCTCGCGCAGTTAAATTTCGATTAGTTATTTTGGGAAATGGGCGCAAAATAGATCATAAGCTGTTGGATCAAGCGGGGTAGATCCAACGGTGGGTGAAAGAGCACAATAGGAAAGGTGCGCGATGGAGAAAGAAAGTGGAAGCTAGGTGTCAAGTAATGGTTGGGAGAGGAGGAGCGACGGGTTAGAGATGGGATCAAATGAGGACCATTGGATCCTATGGATCCATAGTGTAGATTTTGTCGAGGCATCACCATCGGGGTGAGAAGCTTAGAAGGAAAGATGCGGGTTTTAAAGGAAATGCCGATGTGATGGGGGCTTAAACATAGGCGCTGGGGCATGGTCCTATGGAGGAATATGTGACCCAGGGAAAAGGAAGAAGGGGTTTATTGCATCGGCAGGGGAATGGGGGAGCGAGGTAATGAAAACGTAACAGCGCCAATGCGATGGGGCTAAGGTCTTGGTTGCGGGCACCAGGTCTTATGGCGGAGAAAAAGCTGGGGGCTAAGCCGAAAGGGGCTAATCGCATCGGCAGAGGAACAGGATGAGGGGATAAAAATATGATAACGCTGATGTGATATAAAGCTGTGATGTGATGAGCACTGGCATTAGGAACATGTGTTAGTCACATGAAGAAAAGGAGCAGAAGGTTAAGTGCTTAGGGGGTTTAGGCCTAAAAAAGGGGCGGAAGAGGTTTTTTTTTTAAAGGTTTTATTCTTTTTTTGTTGGGTTTTCATGGTTTTGGATGAAGTAAAAGGGCTCTTAAAACCAAGTAAAAAAGGGTTAAATTGTTTTAAAATGAATTTTTAAGGAAAATAAGGGTAAATGAGGGAGAAAAGGGGCAGTTGTGAAGATGAAATGGGGGGAATGAAGTGATGGAAATGGGGCCTTCAGAAAACAATTTTTTTTTTGGAAACAACAGGATTTTGAAGGATTTGTTATGGAAATAGCAGTGAAGATGACTGTAAGGTGAAAAGACACCAAGAAGGCTTCAAGAGCTAATAGTTTTCCATGAATATTTCTTCTTGAAGGCTTAAGAAAATACTTAGCCTTCATTTGGTATAATATAAATTATAGATGGCTAACATATATTTTTTCTTAGGGATTATTCCTCCTTCTACTTGCTTCTCCCCCTCTTCTTCTTCAATTTTTGCTTCTCCTTCCTCTCTCTCTGTTGCCTCTTTTTCCTTTGTCTTCCTCTCATCTTCATCTATATTTTCTACTTCCTCCTCCTCTACTTGTTTTCCTTCTTCCTACTGTATTTTTTCCTCTCTACCTCCAATTCTTGAATTTGGTGTCTCCCAATGGGGATGGCTTGTGTTTCTATGAAATTATCCCTATCCATGTACACAAATTTAGTTCATAGGATAGGGATCCACAAGTTTCTCAAAGATTCCATCACTATCAGTTTAATGAGGCCATGGTGAGCTATATTTTGGTACTTTCCTTCCCTCACCTTTTTACTCATCTCAATAATTGATTGTAGGAGGAAATGGGTAACACTAAGTATTTGAGGGAAAGGAAATTCTGCCTTGAATCTCAACTCATGGAGTAATTTGAAATGGTAAGCATATACCACACTCAATCTCCCTTCACAAGATATATACTGGAGGATATGGCAGGCCATCTCATCCTAAAGATAATGTAGGATTTCTCTTCTAAATCCATTCTTATCCTGATTGGGTAGAAATTATTTCTAGCTGTGACACTCACTACCTTTTCTTATTTGCTCCATATAATCACTAGAGGTAGGCTAGTCACTCTAGTAATGGTTCTAGGGCTGAGAGAGATGGCTAACCCCCTGATAATAGTGGTGGCACTATCTTCCCCTTGGGAATGCAATTCCATGGAAAAATCATGAGTGAGTTCATCATCACTCCCCTTCAACAAATCGAAGAAGCCCAAAAATTGATGTCTTCTAAATATGTTCACTACAGGAGGGTGTTGGTGAATCCTTTTGGTGTCTGAGGGTTTTATTCTGTTGAATCATCCCCCTATCTCTTCTATTGTACCTACTTGGTGCTACTTTGGTGAGGGGGAGTATTGTTTATAATAATAATGTCAATGGTGATACAATGTTAAATTCACTAGAAGAAATGAATGAAAATGATGTTGGAATATTTGTCAACCAGATTATTTTCTTTCTTATAAACATAATAAACCTCAGTGGGACCTTCTACTTCAAAATTTCACTACTACAGGATATCAATTATAAGTATATTTTTCATGCAATTTGGTGTAAGAATGAGGGAGGTGGATGTAACTTACTTTTTTTCAATAAACTTTGGATGTATATGATGGTTTTGAGACAAATTTGAACCATTGTGCCCCCCTTCTAACCATTTAATTTTTCCTATAGCAGCCTCTCATCCCTCCTATACCACATGCAAACCTGCCTGTAGCTCCCTCCTGTAGCACTTGAATACAAGGTTCAAAACTCCTCAATGTCATATAATATACTTTCCTCTCTCTAACTTTTTTTGGAATGAGCGAATGTGAAAGAGAATTCGATCTCCAACCCATAATATTCCCTTTTTTAGGTGAAATCTTGGAGCGTTGTGCCAACATGAAATCTACATGAGTTTCCTCTTTTGGACTGTTTTCCCCACTCGTTGCAATCATTCCTCCTTCCATCATATTTATCACCCCACTCTTTGTGATACCACCTCACTTTGATTTGACACCTCTACGTTGCATGAGTGATTAATCACCATTCTAAGTTTACTAGCCTAGGGTGGCCAAGTTCATTAGCCACCTCCCACTTTGTTACATAGAAATTTGTCACCGTCCCTACCATTCCCCATCCCGCACATTGGAGGACTCATTCCGTGACCTGTGAGCAGAGACAAGCCTTGAAAATACTTTCATTGCATCCCTCTGAAGATGAGCTTTCGTTTCCCTGAAGACATCTCCCTGCAAAAAACCTTAAAAATAGCTTTTTTTCCATTGGTGTGGTTCTACAGTTCAGCCCTCATGCCAAGGGGGAAAATCCTACAAAAAGGGCGCACCAATTGGCACTCTGTCATAGAGCCGCACCCATGCTAACCATATTAAGAGGTGTTTTTAAAAAATAAAAGGTGAAAGTTTCATCCTAACAAATTCCTGGACTGATATCTATCTTGAGTTTGGAGGTTTGGCTATGGATTTCCATAGAGAGGAAGTGGTTTGCCACCTCTCATGGAAGCTTCCTTGATGATAGGGCCAATCCCATAATTATAGGGATCCCAACTCCCCTTCCTCCATCTATAAAAGCTTGCTCATCTCATTTGCAAGCTAATCTCCAAGTTCCCAAGAGCTTTCACATCCTTATGCTGCAAGAGCCTTCTTGATTCCCTTAAGGCCAAATCCAAGCAAGGAGACTATTGTCAAGTATCCAGAGAGAGAGGCTTGTCTCATCCTTTACAGGCTTTATCGAGACATGTTTTGCTGACGACCCGCCAAAGGAGAGTGTTGCGTCGAAGCTATCGTTGTATTCTTCTTTTGACTCATTAATGATAAGCAACTATTGGTTATGGTTCCACTCTTGTTCTTGATTATGTTCATGATTTATGTCCTCTTCGACTGACATATAGTTGTATATACTGGATTTTATGCTTGCGTTTGTGTTGTTTCTTGCATGTGCAGGTGTCTGGTCACGGAGATCGTGAGGATTGTGATCTGCCAGAGCAAAGGAACGGGAGCACCACTTCTTCTACAAATGACAGTGTTGGACTCCAGGTAAGCCTTCCTTGCAAGTCGGTTTATTTGCAATTAGGAACCTGCACTGTAGCATGTTTTATTGTTTCTAGACCCGATCTGGGCTAGTAGGGATCGCCTCTGTCCGTAGAGGGGATTTACCTCTTCAACACACTTATTAAAATTCCTTTCTCAACCATTAGACATTTTAGTCATTTTATACATAGGGAAGATGTGAGTTTTTCCATACCTGAACCTACCTATTGATCATATTGCTAGAGATGGTTGCATGTTGGAGCTTATTCATATAATATCTTCATCATCATAAGGATTTGATTCTTCTGCTTATTCCTTGTGCATGTCTTTAGAACTAGATTACACCTTGACTACTGATGTTACTGTGTGTGTGCATGTGTTTCTATAATTAATAGGTTTCATATACTTCTAGAGTGATTCTATTACGGTGATGAGTCCCTTCTTGGGTGCAGATATTGCTCTTTCATGCTTCATGTTGGTGGGAAGAAAAAAAATATAAGAGATTTCTTTCGACTACACAATTTGCTACATGAAGAGATTCTTCTTGTAACAACATCTTAATAATTTATTTTAGTCCTAAGTTTTCATGATGGTGTTGAGGGGGGTGATAATAAACCATGTAAATAGGGATGGAGTCATGAGGAAGTAGTGTGAACATTGGAAAAATTACAAGTGGCCTCTATGTGATTTTTTAGGTAAGACAGAGTGAACATTTTGAGCAAGTTTAGGTGAAACAGAGTGGATGAGTGATGCATGGGTGATTAGTAAATAATTGGAGGTTCGTCTTTGCCATTTCCTCAAGGAATCATGGCCTTTTGGGTTTTTCTTCTCATTGGATCCCTCTCCCATAGCTGCACATAATCCTCTTGTAGCATTATAGTTAAGAGGTAAAATTTGACTTTCTAGTTGATTGGATGGTTGGGAGAGATGGTTACATGAGTGAGGGGTATGGAGATGAAGTGCAGGGATGGAAGGATGGATGAGAGCTTGTGGGTTCTATCATGTAGCATCACAAAATCTACCAACTATATGTAATCCTACAATAGAAGAAAATAATTAGTAGAAAGGGTGTTAGCTTGTGTTCCTCTTTTCTATTTTTGTTGTATTTTCTCCTTTTTTTTTTAGAAAATGAGGATGCTTCTATGGAGGTTTTGAACATGCATGACTACCCTAGGCGCCTCAAAAGAGTTTTTCACCTAGGGATATTTATTTTTTATTTTTATTTTCCTTTTTTCTCCTAGGCTACCTTTGAGAGCTTTTCAACCTTGGACTTGGCCTCAGATGTCTCATAGAGGTTTTTCATCTAGGCCTTCTTATTATTTTTATTTATTTTTATTTTTTTACTTTTAGGAATGTTGTGGACTACGAGCTATGAAAATTCAAATCACATTTAATTATCGGTTGATTGAACTGATGAATTTTTCCTTGGACATCGGTCTTTTATATATCTTTAGTATATAACCATTTAAAAGTAAGGGAATACCTTCATCATGGATGGTTATGATCTAGATAGATCCATTGTCATGAGACTTTTTTACTAGATATGTACCCAACCACCTTGTCATTAGCTTCCCTTTGAAATTTTTGAACCTAGAATCATGTAGCGGGGCCAAATCTACTTCTTCAAATGTATTTTCCCTGATGTAATTGTCATGCCATGCATTCCTTTGTAAATGTTTGAGTTGAGTGTGTAGAAGAGCTTGCATTCTGAACTCATCTAATCCATTAAGTTGGAGCAACCTTTCTTGTTGTGTTGTGGTGAAATATAATTCCAACTAGGCTTCCATTCTCAAAGTGTTATATTCAAAATAAATATAAATAACATCCTTATTCCCATAAACCAAATCATATGGAGTGAACCAAGTGGTGGTTTTCCAAGTAGTGTTATAAGCCCAAGTGGCTTCGATTAATATGTCTGCCCAAAATCTCATGTTTCTTCTGACAACCTTGGCGAGGATGCTCTCCAGTGCTCTATTTCTGACCACTACTTACCCATTTTCTTGAGGGTGATATGCAGTGTATGTATTGTGTCATATATGGTGCTGCCTCATGATATCCTCAATAATTATTGATGTGGATAGTGATCATTCATCGCAAACTACCTCCCTTGGATACCCAAACTTGTAGAAGATGTTTCTCTTAAAAAATTGGCCACTTTTTACTTTGTTGTTTCTTTGACATCCTTTTTCTCATCCCACTTTTCCAAGTAGTCAGTGCACACAATGATGTACATATTATACAAAAATGATGTACATATTATACACACAATGATGTCTATATTCTACGCACAATGATGTACCTCTTCTATCTTGACGGTGGATCAATGGGTCCAATGAAATCCATGCCCCACTTGTCAAATGGCTCTAAGGCCACTTGAGGTTGTATGATCATCTCATCCTTGGGTATGGAATTTCCCATTCTCGAGAACTGATAACATCTCGTGGTGTTTATTATTGCATCTTGATGTAAAGTGGGCCAATAGTAACCAATCTATAGAGCTTTAAAGGTTGTCATATTAGCAGCGAAATTACCCCCACAATGGCCATCATGGCATGCTGAGAGGATTTAAAAAGACCTATTATTCCCTTACACATCTCCTCAGGATATAATCTATTTAAATTTTAAAATATTGCCCCCAATCCAAGTGAAGGGGGCACTTTTCCTTACAATCATATTTTAGTCCTCGAATGACAGATTAGGAGGAAACCTCCCAACAACTAGGTTGTAGTCTATGTCAACAAACGAAGGAGAAAGCACCGAGATGGAAAAAAGGTGTTCATCTAGAAGTTGATCATCCACCATATCCTCATTACCTGAAAGCAAAGTTAGTCTCGACAAAAAATATGCAACCATATTATCATTCCCTAGTTTGTCAATAATGGTGAAATAAATTTTTTGTAACAATAATATTCATATAATTATCCTAGCATTAAAATTAAGATTATTCATCAAATATTTAATGGTTGCATGATTAGTATGAACAATTTTTTTTATATCCAATAATATAGTTCTTGAATTTGTTCAAAGAATTTACTACAACTAAGAGTTGTTTTTCAGTAATAGTGCAATTGAACTCAGTTTTAGACAGATTCTTACTAATGAAATAAATGGCATAAGGTAGTTTACCTTATACTTCTCACAAGGTTGCGCCTACAAATTTGTTTGACGCATCAATATGGATATGGAAAGGAAATGCCCAGTTAGGACCCCTAAGGATGTGTGTAGTGGTCAATGTTTTGTGAGGCCATATATATGTTATGGTATTGGCTATCGAAAAATTTCAATAAAAGCCATATTCATACCTTTATAACATATTCCGTAACTGTTATATTATCAATTTTCATTAAATGCATTCATTTTACCTTGTGATTAATTATTAATGATTTATTGTATTTTTAATGATTAAATGAGTTTTTAACGTGGTTTTCCAATGATGATTTACTAATATGTTTATGTTCCCAAACAACAAGTTCTAGTACTGGGATTTGACAATTTGATACTTATATCAGTTTCGGTACTAAATAAAGGTTAACACATTGGCATTTATCGAGATGAAATGGGTCGCAACTATATGTTTATGGATGGATTTATGTTCACACCTAGCTCACATGTGAAGCTTGAGACATTATTAAAATTTATAGTGAAACCTAAATTCCACCTATAGAAATTTAGTACTTAGTTCAGTACCAGTTTGTCATTTTCCAGAAATTGGGTACTTAATTCGGTACCTGATTCTGCACCCGCACACCAAAAACTATGGGCAGCTACATCTAGATTTGTAGTTATGTCCAAACTTGGAAAAAAATTAAACTAATTCCAAGTGGCATTGCTTCGACCTCCAACAATAATTTAATACACTCCCAAATCATAACAAGACAATTTTTTATATTATTTGTTATTTTAATTATAGTAAATGAGTGAATTTTTCATGGAAGTTGATATGATCCTCTTTGATCAATCACTTCCCTATGTATTATAAAGAATAAATCTGTGCAGCGTGAGGGAGGGGAGGACAAAGAGAGGAATTTTATCATCATTTTGAGTTGATCTTTTGTAATAGATTTGAACTTTTGTTTGTAAGTTGAAGTTGATATTCTAGTAATGAATATTTAATTCTTGAATCTTTGCGCATTATTCTGATCTAAGTTAGTTTCCAGGAACATTTCCAGGGCAGGAAGGGCCCCTCGACTCAGGTAATGTCTTGGATTTTATTCGTACAATAAAATGTTAGTCAAATTCGGTTTCTTTCCATGCATTTTGTTTGATATTTAGATTCATAAATCTCAATTTATATTAGAATTACATTTCATATCTGTTAGTATAGTAATTTAAACATGATTAAATTCAAATTGATTTTTCTCAGGCTTAAGAGTCAAACAAATTTAAAATTGGTTTCGTAACACGTTTTGGTATTCATAATTTTAATCTACGGAATTTTTGCACTTAATTTGGTACTAATATTCAGAATTACATAATTTCTGTACTTAATTTGGTACTTATTCATAATTTCAATTTCCATAATTTATGTACTTAATTCGGTACTAGGTTTTGTACTAGAACATGGTATTAAAAATATGTAATTTACATTTTAGGATTCTTTATTTGATTGGAGCTTTGCAGCTACTTGGTAAAATATTTCTACAACGAATAAGAACCTACAATATATCTATAAAACTACTTAGAATTTATTTATGATAGTTTTTTAATGCATTTCTTGTAGTTTATTGCCTTGTTTTCTTTACTTTCCTCACATGCTTTTTCTTTTAGTTGTCGGCATTTACTTTTATGCTGCATGTTTAATGGGTTTTCATCACTAGAGGATTATAGCCACTGAAGTCTCGAGACCTAGTAAGATACATAAATAAAACCACATGAACATTGTTTGTCAGTAATGAAAGATTCTGGTTTAGAACCTGATAAGTATTAGAGTCCCATAGTGCAATGCCAAGTAATAATCCTTAGTGATTGGCTCTTTATGGAGTTAGTTGTTAGCATATGTTATATTAGGCTCTAATCCTGCATTTATTTTTCTTTCATCTCTAATTATTACAATCTTGGATTCAATAATTATATGTTGGAGTCTGATACATATAATTTTTATGACATTTTTTGGCGTCATTGTCGGGAAGTGTATGCTAAAGTGATTAGAGAATTTTGTTTCTTTAACAATTGTTATGCATGATTTTAGTTACAAGTACAAGTAGAGGTGGAGAAAGTACAATAATATGTGAGTGAAGAGCCACACATCCACTATGGTGGGGTTTCCCCAAATTCTAGTTGCCTCTAATTGATTTTCTAGTTTCTTTTTCATATGGGTAGAATTAAAGGTAGGATCTAAAGCCTCATTTTTCCTTATTTTTCTTTGCATGTATGTTTTCCTTTAGATTTATTCATGGAAATAAGAGAATCCTAACTTGTCTGAAAAAATAACTTGGTGACAACAGGGTCTTAGTAGCATGGTGGCGCTTGGAGTACATGATTGGTTTGCTAGGATTTACTTTAAGTGTGTTTCCTTTTACAATTCTTTAATATTTTAAAAAAAAATTGGTACTTTAAGAACTACATACAATAATCCATTTGCAAGATAGGGATTAACAACAAGCAAAGAAATATTCAAGGATGATCAATATTTTGGAAGAAATCTATCTAATTCTAGCAACAACTGGGATATCTGCTTCTTAGGAAGAACAAATCTTAACAATAGTCAAGAACTTATTTGACATTCCTATATGTGGATTCTCTAAGAACAAAAGAGGATAGTCATATCATAATAGAAGATTTGCATGGCATGGCAAAGGAGGATATGATAAATGAACCAAACAAAGAGGCAAAACATGATCATTTTGAATTTATTGAAAATTGGTTTCAGGAAACTATAAGGCCATACCACTCCTTCATTTTTCCTTAATTCTTGACATTATCATTAAAACCGTTGGTACTTCATACTTAGGTGTGCATTGAGGATTATACTATGAACTTGAGTATGAATGCATTTTTACACCTATTGTGCACATGGTTACATTGGAAATAATCCTATACTTGAGGATGGGAATTTCTTTTTCTCAAGTAGAGTAGGATAATAAATACATGAATAATTGATGCATATAATAGTTAGTTATAAAATATAGTGAAATTTTTTTCTCATTTGTTTTGTATAAGTGGGAATGCTAACAATTAAAGAAAACCAATTGAAAATGAGAGATCTATGATTCTATTGCATAATTTTGTTGAGGTATCTTTTAACTGCATATTTCTTTGAATGAATATTTTCATTCAGTGTTATTTCCAACAACAACATGGTTCAACTATTACTTTTCTTTCCCACTTATTATTTATTTATGATAGTTAGATTTGTTTATAGTTTTATTTTTAATAAAGCAAGCTATGGACATTATGTTTGGAATCTTATGTGAAATTGGAAATAATTACATTACAACATGGAAATGCAGTATTCAATAGCAATTGGTTGGTACCTTCTTTCAGCTAACTAATACCCATAATTTTCATACAAATTTGTTATTTTTCAAGAAAAATAAGGATTCAATGATATTGTTCATTTGCGATGCTTAAATACAGGAAGAATATTTTCAAAAGTGGAAAATACATATTCATCAACATAATGGAACACTTAGGGGAGTATTTTATGAAATCTTTCCTTTTGCCATAAGTTGTTAAAATTTGATTCCTCATCCAAGGAGTACCCATGTTTCATACTTTTGATGGACACTTCTACATGAAAAATGAGAAATACATGAAAAACGTTATTGCAATCACACTTTTTCATGTATTTCTCATTTCAATAATAGCGGGTCCACCAAGTATGAAAATGAAGTACTTCTTGAGTGAGGAATAAATTTTGCATCAAGCGAATACCCCTGCTCGAAATTTGAGTAAAAATTTTGGGAGATAGGTTGAAAATACGAGTTGAAAAAGTAGTTTTATTATTTTATTATTTTTTTAATATTTTTACCCTTTTATTTAAAAAATGGTGAATCATTGCACATGGTTGAAATCATCATGTTGAATCCTATTGGTTCTTATAATGTTTATTTTGGTTGTAAATTTTTCTTAGGAGGCCCATTTTAGACCTCAAAATTCACCTAATGGGACACTCATAGGCAATGGGGCATTATGCCTAAAGAAGTGTCAACCAAACCAAGGCTTTCATCTAAACGTATGATGGTCACTTTATAGTGTTACAATAAAAAGGAAGCATGTGTGGATGGTGTTAGACTTCTATACCAATAGGTGTCATATATCATGATTGACTTGATGAGCTATGTAATATGTTCATACCTTTTCTTGTTGCAAAGGTTTCTCATATTGTCAAAAAATAAAAAAATTTAAAAAATGTAAAGAGGGTATACCCTAAAAAAAAAATTCAAAGGGTGAAAAGAATAAAGTGGCCAAAAAAGTAAAAGGAAATGAACCCCACCAAAAGAAAGGCCAAGGAAAGTGTGCAAGCCTAAATGCCACTACTTTTTGCTCTTATGTAATAAACAAAATTGTGTGCAACTTGTATCTTATGCCACAATTTATGAACAGTCAAACAATTTAAGATTGGCTGGTTCATCTTTCAATTTTATGTTTTAGAGATAGAGAATAAAATCTGACTAAACTGTTTAATCTTGTCAGATAAGTAGATAGGTAGAGTAAATAAAAGGAGCTCAACATTTTAATCTGAGCCCTTGGATGTAATAAGGATAGATTTAGATAGATTTCCACATGTAAAAGAAAAAGTGTGATAAGGGTTTGCCAGTCTAAGTGCACCCTAATAAAGAAGAAAAAATGGTAGGGTAAAGTAGGTAGGATAGGTAGATGATGTTGCAAAATTACATGTGATGGATAATGACTCTAGATGTGTTAAATCTTTCCTTTCAGCACAAGTGCAAAGGCAGACACTACACTGGAAGAATTTCAAGCAAAGCAAAGTCAAAATTATTAACTTCCCTTCTCATTTTTCCATAAAATTTTTACTAATTTCCCCTAAGTACTAAGGCATTTGAAAATTAGAGGGGCTCAAGGCATTTCCTTGACTTTAGGAGGGACCGGACCCTCAGCCCAATAATTGGAAAAGCTTAAGTACTTAAAATCATTCATCATGACATTCATTCACTTCTAAAAAATATTTTCCTAAGTAAAATCCCATTTTACTTAGGAAAATTATGCAATATTTCATACAAACCATATTCATTCAAGCATAAGTTAAATACATTAACCTAATGTTTTACACTTAGCGCTTCATTTCATTTTTCATATTAATTTTTAACTTTATTATTTAAATCTCTGCAAATTTCCTCTTTTCCCGTATTATTTTAATTTTTAAAATTCCCAATTAATATAATATTCCGCCCGTTGGTTGAAAAATAACCATATAATTATTAAAAGTGAATAATTGGTTGAATTTCCAATTAATAAACAAACCTGACACTCCGTTGTATAAAAGGCATTAATTAACCCTCATGGTTAATTAATAACCTAATCCACCAATAAAAACGCCCCCAATGCGATTATTTCATAATAAATTTCATTGGGTCCACCATATTAATTCCCCGTCATCTTCCTTTCCCGACGACCGTTTGATCAATCAATCTGAGATCTACGGTTGTCATTCATATCGCTGCCCATCCACATCCAAAAGATAACACGCGACGACCAAGCAGTTTTCTGAATAGTGCCACGCCACGTGTCATGCATTGTGTGGAATCACTCGCCTTCCGCTGAAAACCACCCATCCCCAAAAGCTGTGCGATGGAAACCACTTACCGCTTGCCTTCTGTGATGAAACCACCGTACTTGCTGACATCATCCATTAAAAAAATAAAAAACCCGCCAACCTTTGACTTTGAAAATAAAACAAAAGAATCTGTGTCATTTTCACTATCTCATTAAGTGACCAGTGTCCCATGCAACGAATTCCAAATCAACTGTCGAATTTTGTCAACTGCTATCTTGATGAGGAAAATTATAGTCGAGTATTCCAGAGTTCATCTGCCATATTAAACACCTGTTTATTCACTTTTCATTTCCCAGAAAACAGGTATTTACCTAAATTTCCGTTGAACTCTGTAAAAATCCTGGTTTTTGTTTTAAATTCCGCACGAAAAACTGAGACACGGTTCAAAATTAGTCTTTATTTCATTCCCCAATTCCCAAAATTGTAGTCATAGTCCCAAACCTGTGATTGTACCTATTTTTTTTCATCAAAACCCGAATTCATTTCTGAATCCACAAGAACCAGAAATGGAAATTCCCATGGCTCTGAATATCGCACCCTTGAATGCCCCTCACAGAGATTTAGACTATCTTCCTTTAGCAGGTAGATATTTCCAAATCAAAGACCTCGTCCTCAGTGAAAATCCTCTTCGATTTTTTTTCCACTGCAGAGATAACTACCTGAATGGTTCTGACATTTTTGGACTATGGGAATCTATTTTTCCCATGTATCTTCTCCCCTCAGTCCACATTTTTCCTGAAATAATCCATTACTGCCATGCAAATTATGATCCCAATCAACGAGCATTCTTGTCCCCGAGTCAAAACATCCTTTTCCCCGTAACTGCTCAGTCTATTAACGAAATGTTACAGTTTCAGCATGGTCAAGCCCTGACTCCCCTTTCTATGGGAGAATTACTTGAAAAATCTGCCAATTTATCCCATGAAGAGTTAAACCGCATCTGCCAAACCTTCATGTTGCCAGAACATCAGCCCAAAGGTTCTTCCCCTTATGGTTATACCTTTTTCACTTATGTGGGTAGGCTTATTTTGAATATGATATCCTCTATAATGGGTTTCAATACTAGTGAATATGTTGATCAATTAACCCTAGTATTGTTGTCAATTTTCACCCCTGGACAACCCCATGCTATCAAGTATGATTTTGCTTCCTACATTGCTAATAAAATCCATGATCAGTTCATAAGATTAGAAAATGAAAGAGTGTTCAAATATTCCTCTGTCATATACCATCTCATGCTTTATTATCAATCGGAGAGTTTCCCTTTCCAGGTCAAGAAACTTGATGCCAAAGGAAATCCTAGGTCTGTAATTTTCTGGTCTGCCATTACTCATAATTCCTCTCATTCTCCTTATTCTTACAATGAGTTCATTGACCTATTTGTACACCCTGCAACCACCTTGTTGACAGGAGTATCTCCTCCTAGGGTCAATAGTGACATCAAGAAAATTCTCCAAATCTCAAAGCAATACAGGATAGGTGATTGGTACCTATACCGAAGTCACACAGAAATCAGAATATATGGATGTGAGTTATGGCCTTTCAAGTTACCAAAATATGTCCCAATGAGGCTCTTTGCCTTAGAATATTTTAGATAGATAATAAATTCTGATATAGTCCATTTTTGCAATGCAAAGAAAAAAGCTCAACTCGGGATAAAGAGTCAGTTAGGTCCTTTTGTCTGCAATTCTAGGGATACTGGAAAAGAAGCTGAAAGAATCTTAGAAGACTATCTCAAATTACAAAAAAGTTTCCACTGGGTACCTTATGACCCAAATAGATTTATTTGTGATAGAAGGATGAAAAACAAATTATCACCATACCTTCATCATAGAATCCCAGAAATTGAACAATATGCCAATATGGATGAATGGATGGAAGGGACATTGATAGAACAAGATAATGAACAGATCAGTGTTGACAATGTTATGAAAGACCTTGAAAAAATACTTGACCTAGACTCTTTTGGACAGGTGCAAAGACCAGGTATTGGTCCTTCTTCTACTGGAACTTCCTTGCAAAATTTACAAGAAATCATTGCATTGGCTACAATAGCATCTAAAGGAAAAGAGAAAGAAGCTGATATACAAGTTACAGATAAATTTAAAATGACATAATAGCCTAAAACTTCTAAAGAATAGGGTCAAGTACAAATTTATTTTACTTAGACCAATGTGGCAGAAATGTCAATTTTACAAACTCCTCTCAATGTAGAAAAGAGTAAAAAGAGAGATGCTGAAGCAGCTACCCCTATCAATGGGTCTTCAGGACAGCCTGATGTTAAAAGAAAAAAATTAAATCCTCTTCCAGAAGTGGAATCTGTTCATGAAATCTCTGATAGTGAGAGGAGAGAAGAACTAGGAAGTTAGCAAACATGTACAGTGAGTGGAACATCCACTAATTCTCAGAGAAAAGGATTACAAAGGCAGTAGAGTGTAGAAGTATCTTCTTTCAAACCACCAGTGAAAGATGCCTAGGATATCAAAAGAACATTTATAAATATAAAGGCCAGAAATGATCCACTAAGACTTCAAGTTTACAATCAATATTTGAATATGGCTCCTAAGAATCAAAAAAGATTGATGTCATCCTATGACATCCAGCAGGGTAAGATGGTAATGAGTCACTTCAAACCCAAAGTGCAGCAGCCTAAAACAACTGCATATTATATTAGAACTAATTTTGAAGTCATAGCAAAGGATATTCATCCTTTGGATCAAATTTAGTTACACAAACAAACAGGTGAAATGATTTATTCTACTCTGACTGATAAATCAATGATGACCCATAAATTGCAGGATTCTTTGGAGAATACTAATGCACAATTGCAGCTTGAAAAAGCCTCCTCTCAGGCTAAGGATAACAAAATAAAGACTTTGGATGAAATAATCATTGGATTGGGTCATAATCCCAAAGATGTCAAGGGTATAGAAGCCTTAATCAAGAAAAAAGATGATGATATTGCAGCCTTGAAAAAACAACTGAAATTACTAGCCTCAAGACATCCACAGACTGCAGAAATCATGAAGAAAAATTCTGAAGAAGAATTGATGGACTTGCTCTTGAAACTAAATGAGAAACTTAATGAAACTGAAAAAGAGCTTGAAAAGACATTGAAAGAAAAGCAACCTAATATTCCAACATCTACAGCAGAAGTAATTATAGGTGTATCTACAACAGGTCAGCCAACAAAATTATCCCAGGTAAATACTTCCAATTTAAGTACTGAAGAATTAATAAATTCAATGGAGGAATTGAAACTCCAAGTGACAGAGCTCCAAAGAACAAAGGTACAATTCACTACTTTGGAACAGAAATATGATCTCTCAAAGATGAGTGCTGCAGAGAAAACAAGAGAGGTCAATAGATTAGAAAAATTGGTTAAGGCATTGGAGAAGGATCTCACGTTGGAGAGACCTTTAGAGGAAATAAAAGAAATTATTTGGGACAACATCATGCAGTCAATAAATGATTTCTGGCCCTCAGTTCAAATAATGTACGAGCATAATGATTTAGTTAAATTGGTTGTGGAAGAAATTCTAAAATCAAGAGAAGAATTAGGAAACATGCCAGAAGAAGCCAATGAACTTATACACTTTTTGAATACTAAGAATAAACATCAAATTTAAGAACTCGACATTCAAGATAGGACAGGAAAATTTTTGGAGATAAAAAGAGTTTTTACTAAAAGAACTCTCATGCAGAATCTAAAACGAAGATGCTCTGATATGCAAGAATAAATCAATGCCTTCATAAAAATATTGGATATTCTGTTGAAGAAAGGATTTCCCAGTCCTTTAGTTTCAGAGGATAAACTAATGGACCTTGAAAGTTATGTTGAGAAATTTAACAAACATGCTGACAATTAGGCCAGTTCCTCAACTAGTTCATCAGCAACAGCATTTCCTACAAGCAAAAATATTCATGACAAATTGGAAAATTTGTTTTATCTCGAGCATGAGGTAAAGCATTTGTTCCTAATTCAACCTGCTTTTTTTAGATATACAGATACAGATGAAAATTTGAGGAAGCTACAAAGGACCAGAATACCAGAAGCTAAATGGTGGGAAGAAATGTTAGAACTTTTGTAAAAATTATCCTTACATGAATTTTTGATCATGTACTACAGTAAGTCATGATAAGAAAGATAAAAGGATAAAAAGAGGTTAAAGAGTATCAGTGCAGATAAAGAGTATCAGTAAAACAGAGCAGCCAACACATAATTACTAAAGAGGATAGCAACGAGCCAAATCATAGGGCCTGCCTCTAGCACATTCTCAAAAGAAGGAAACAACACAACATCAGTTATCATTTCTCTTATCTACGAGACCATCTAGCTCTCATTTGTTATAAAATACTTATGAGTCATCCTAGATTATATCTCAATTTGTTATGAGATATTTTTTATAATTTTTCGTATAAATACTCCCTCAATTGGAGTATTGAGGGGTGGATTCTTAGACTTTGCTGTAACATCGACTATTTTGGAATAAAGTGTTGTTGGAGAAATTTTGTGTGGCCAGTTGGATAAGGAATTGATGCAAAATACTTTTTACAGGATTCTTGCGTCAGACAACGGATCAATAAGTCATCTATCTCTTATGTTTTGAAGTGTTATACTTGTTTATGATATCATTTGTGTCTCATATCTAAATAATTAACGAAAATGAATAAAAAAGAAAGTGCTTAAGTGTAATCTGTTTTTAATCGTTGTTATTCTAAATGTTTTCTTCTGAACTAGTTTAAACAGTGAATTCTTAATTGCTCCTGTTTTTCTAGTTTATGCATTTTGATTATTTGATAAAGAATTCTTAATTTCTCTTTGTTAATAATCATTCAAATTCCCCCTTTTGAATATGTTGAAGGATTCTTAATTTCCCTTCACCTATTTCAAGTTCATTCCATTCACTTTAGATCTATAATTGTTCCCTACCTGATTACCTTGCCCTGTGAAACCATATTTTGTTAAGAAACTTAATCCATTTAAGCCATATTCTTTGACTCCATTAGCCCAATGGACTGAAATACTCAGTCTTACCCTCTGCTATAGAGTTTCATCACCCAATTTCAATCAAAATCCCTGAAATTTCATAAGTAGCCTAATATCCTTCAAAACAAAGCTAAATTTTATAGAGAGAGCCCTCTCTGGGTACAGATTGGCTAGATTCTGTACCTAAAAGTTGGTTTGTGGTTACCTCGGACCCCTTTCCTCTTTCAAAAACTTCAAGGAAAATCTGAGTGATAACATAGTGGCGACTCCACTGGGGACTGAATAGTTCTATTGTTACTATTGTTTACTTTATAAACTACAGAAGGAGCCTGAAGTTAGCCAGGTAGCTTTTGAACTGCTTTTACTCTACAATTTCATAAGTAAATAAATGCTGCTTCGGTCTATCTCTGGTCTAGTTTATGAACTAAACTTTGGTTTCAAACATTTGATCAGTTCCTCTAGTCAAATAAATATTTAAGAAAATTTAAATCCAATATCTGAAACTTCTTAAAGAGATTTTTGAAGTTGTATTGTTCATTCCATTTAGACAAAAAAATTAAAAAGGAAAAGAAAATCACCTAGAAACCTGGCTTCAGAAAGGACTCGTTACACTAGGGCTAATCCTGACCCAAATCCTCCACCTGTGTTTGAAAATCTGAATCTGATCCCCAGAATTCTTAGGAGACAAGATAGTCAAGAAAGCTCTGGTAGTTCTTGACCTCTCTATAGATCAATATCCTATCCTATGAAGTGGATTTATCTTGAGGACGAACCTTTTGACGAGCAATTTGAAACATCTTTATTTGTAAAAAATTTTGAATCTGAGTTGTCCAATTTGGTTCCAGACCCAGTATTTCTTGAAGATTTAAAATTTGAATTTGTTACTTCACATATTGATAAAAATTTCCAAAATTCCATACAAACTGAGCTTACCTATGAAGGAACATCAAATATTTCTGTGATCACTTCATCCTCTCCAAGTTCATCAACATTTCCTCAAACATCTCAACCTCAAATTACCTCTTCTACTCCTCCACCCATCACTCATAGACCAAACTCACCTATTATTTCATCGTTACCTCCTGCAATGGCAAACAGATATGCTCCTTTGGTATTAGCAGCCAATCTAGGGGCTATTCCCCAAGACTATCGAAGTAAAATCACTCCCTTTGATGGTTCTGGTATTTATACTACACAACAGCATACTAAAAATATGACCGATTATTTTGAAATTTATGAAATAGATGCTGATGATGTAAGAATGAGAATATTTGTCCAAAGTCTTATTGGAGAAGTTAGAACCTAGTTTAGAGCCCTTCCTGCAAATAGTGTTATTGACTTACAAGCTCTTTATAGATCATTTTTAAACAGATGGGAAAAGAAGAAAGATCCTCTTCAAATCTTATCAGACTTTGGAAAACTAAAGAGAGGATCAAATGAGACTGTGCAAGATTACGTCACCAGGTTCAATGATGCTTACAATGCTATTCCCCAAAATCTTAGACCTCCTCCAGATTCAGTATTAATCAAATTCCCTGATGGATTTGATTTTGATATGGCGTATCAACTTAGGGAAAGAGCTCCTAAAACTTTAGAATAAATGCAAAGTATAGTTGTTAGTGTTGAAGCCAACCTGATAGAGAAACGAGCTAGAGCCAGAGCTGAAAGGAGAATTCCTTTAAATGAAGAACCCACAACTTTTGAAAAGAAACTGGATGCTATTATCAAAGGAATGGAAAGTCTAGGAGATAAAGTAGAAACAATTGAAAAGAAATCTCCTTGGGATGGTCAACTGAGCAATACTGTGAGAAATCCAAATTTCAGAAGGAACCAAAATCAAAATACTAGAAAAACTTGTCTTGACCAAAATATCAGGCCCCCATTCCAAGAAAATTATATTGAAGCCTCAACTTCTGAGGAACCAACTGAAGATGTTCAAATAAACAACTTTACTGAATGCAAGAATGAACCAGAAGTTTTCTTGACCCAAGAGGATCAATAAGCTCACATTCTTAAGCAATTTCAAACCCATTCAGGAGAATTATTTGACTTTAAGGAAGGATATGACACAGCCATTTACGAAGTTCACAAGAAATATAATTTGAGGAGTAGAAGAATTGATGTCCCGGAAACAAGTAAACAGAAAGCTACAAAGAAACCCCAAGGTAAAAACAATACTACCCCTGTACATATTCTTTCTAGATCAGATCCTAATCCCGCCAACCCAATAATTGAAGATGTATCCAATACTCAACTGAATAACAGAAAACTTTCCAATACTCTTCCTCCCAAAGGAAATGTAGAGGAACCTCCAGAAGTTGATTCAGAAACAACTTCATCCCACAACCCCACTCCTGAGAAGGAGAAAAATATTGAAAACATAGAAGATAAAGAAAATCCAACTGTTCTAAATACAAGAACTCAGACCGAGAAACCTTTTAATCTGGAAGCTGAAGTAGGAAGATTAAGAATAGTTGTTCCATTGTCTGAATTAGCTAAACATGATGTCTACCAAAGTCAAATCAATAGATCACTTAATATTACTGGAAGTGATGACTCAGTAAATGTTTTTGATGACCAACCTAGATTATTATTTGGCCCTGAGGTAAATGGAAAACTAGGAAGTGGAGGGACTCCTCCATTCTATGTGAGTTTGAACATACATGATAAAATACTTCATAATGCCATGCTTGATTCTAGGGCATCTCACAATCTAATGCCCAAGGCTGTAATGGAGATATTAAACCTAGATATCACCGGACCATACAGAGATCTCTTTTCTTTTGATTCAAATCAGGTGAGATGTTTAGGGTTAATCAAAGACTTTTGTGTTTCATTGGTTCAATACCCTGTAAAAATAATTTTGATGGATATAGTAGTAGCAGATATTCCTCCAAAATATGGTATGCTATTGTCCAGATCTTGGGGTGCAAAGCTCGAAGGATCTCTTCAATTGGACATGTCATATGCTACTGTTTCAGTGTTCGGCCAACCTAAGAGACTATACAGAGAAACTTTAATGAAGTATGTAGTCAGTAGTAAGGAGAAACCCGAAAATTTCCCCATCTACTCAGTACACTCTGATATGGATTCATTTATTATTTATAATGCTGAATCTGATCCTCCCACTGAATTAGAAGTACCAGCAACAGAACCAAAAGAAATTGCAAATAAAAAATCCAATGTTCAAATCCAGGAAATCTCTGAGGAAAAAGAAATATCAGACACCCAAGAGAAACCAGAAGAAAGTAAAAAATCAGATCTCACTGTTAAGAAAATTCCTGAAACTCCTGATACCAATTATGAACATGAAATTCTTTGGCACTTAGAATTTGATGGCTCCGTTAATAAATTAGGAGCAGGGCTGGAATTTGGATACACAACCTTGAAAATGATCATGCTGAAGGCCATGCTTATAGATTAAACTTTAAATGCACTAATAATATGGCAGAATATGAAGCTCTTTTGCTAGGGCTTAAACTTGTCAAAAGATTAGGAGAAATTAGAGTATCTGTCATAGGAGATTTTGATTTAATCATTCAACAGATCAAAGGTCATTTTCTGACAAACGATCCTAGATTGAGAGAATATAGAGGAATAGTTGTAGAGATTCTCAATACTTTTCTGCAGACTCAGCTTGCTAAAATCCCAAGAAAACAAAATTTGCATGCTCATAGTCTTGCAATGTTTTCTAGCACTTGTAAATTACGATTCGAACCTAATCATCAGTTCACAGCTGAGATTAGACACAGACCAGCTATACCAGAAAATTTTGAGAATTGGCAAGTGTTTGCAAATGATAATCAGATTAACAATTTTCTGACTCTAGAGAATGAATTTTCTAACAGTAACATAGATGAAGATACAATTATTGAATTTGATCAAATAAATGAACAAGAAACAGACATTTCAGAAGAAAGTGCAATTCAAATTCTTCATCCAACAAAGTTCACCAAAAAAGAAATGCAGGACCTTAAACAAATGGAGGTCGATGAGATTATAGAGGAAGAATCTGAGATCATTAATTTAAAAGATAATCATTTTCATAAAGGATCAACTCCTCTAGAAGATCTTTTCGATTCTAACGATATTCCCAAGAAACCCAAAATGGAACCTTTGAAGGCTGATATTGAGGAATATAATCTGGGAACTGAAGAAAATCCTAAAATAATAAAGTTATCTAAATCTTTGCCTCCTGATAAAAAACCAAAATATGTTGAATTAATAAGAGAATTCCAGGATGTCTTTGCTTGGAGTTATGAAGACTTGAAATCATATGACACCTCTATAATTCAACATACAATACCTTTGAAAGAAAATCAGAAACCGTCTAAACATAAACTTAGAAGAATCAACCCTGTACTGTTGCCTTTAATTGAAAAATAAATCAAACGAATGTACGAAGCATGGATAATTGCTCCTATTAGATTTTCAGAGTGGGTGTCTAATTTAGTCCCTACTAGGAAGAAAATTGGAGAGATAAGATTATGTGTTGATTTAAGAAATGTAAATAAGGTTTCTTTGAAAGATAATTATCCCTTGCCTAAAATGGATCACATTTTACAAAGGGTAGTAGGTGCTTCAAGGATTTCTCTTTTAGATGGGTTCTCAGGGTACAACCAAATTTTGGTTCATCCTGACGACCAGGAAAAAACAGATTTTACAACACCATGGGGCACATTCAAGTACGTTAAAATGCCATTTGGACTTAAAAATGCTGGAGCAACCTTCCAAAGAGTAATGGACATTGCATTTGCAAAAGAAATTCATGACTTTCTTGTTATATATCTGGATGATTTAATTGTTTTTTCTAAATCAGATCAGTAGCATTTGGACCATCTCAGACAAGTATTCATAAAATGTAGAAAGTATGGTATCTCTTTGAATCCAAAGAAGTCCTTGTTTGGTCTTGAAGAAGGTAAACTCTTGGGCCATATCATTTCCAAAGATGGTATTAGAATTGATCTTGCCAGAATAGAAGCTATACTGCAGATACCTCATCCCAGAAATGTTAAAGAACTTCAAGCTTTCTTAGGAAAAATCAATTTTTTGAGAAGATTCATATCTAGCTTAGCTGAACTAATTAGATTTCTTACTAACATGTTAAGAAAGGATTCAAGTATTAAATGGACAGTAGAAGCCAAACAAGCATTTGAAGAAATTAAAATGGCTTTGACTAGAACACCAGTTCTTACCAGTCCACAATTTGATAGAGAATTCATAATATTTTCATTTGCATCAGAACATACTGTAGCAACTGTTTTATTACAAAAGGATGATCAAGGATGTGAAAAACCTATAGCCTTTTTTAGTAAAGCACTAAGAGATGCATCATTAAAATACAACATCATGGAAAAACAAGCTTTTGCACTCATAAAAGCTATTAAAGATTTTAGAATCTATATATTGTATTCCCATGTGATAGCCTATGTACCAAATGTTGTTGTCAAAGACATCTTAACTCAAGATGGAATTGAGGGAAAAAGAGATAAATGGATTGCTACCATATTAGAGTATGATATTGAAATAAAACCTACAAAGCTTATAAAGGGACAGGGATTGG
Organism: Pinus albicaulis; assembly: GCA_034641835.2. Taxonomy (NCBI): domain Eukaryota; kingdom Viridiplantae; phylum Streptophyta; class Pinopsida; order Pinales; family Pinaceae; genus Pinus; species Pinus albicaulis. The sequence goes on from CM076580.1 coordinate 1,451,848,529, forward strand.
CTCAACTCATGACAAAAACAAATTGCCAAACCCTGGATATTAATGAACTGGATGATGAACAGGAGATGGCGACTCCACAAATCAGCCAGGCCTTCTTAGATTCACCATGGTATGCTGATATAATTTATGTATTATTAAACCTGCAAGCTCCTTTAGGGTTATCCAGAACAAAGAAAAGGTTTTTAAAGATGACATATTTAAAGTTTTGTATTTTAGATAATGTTCTCTTTTGGAAAAATCATGATGGTATTCTATTGAATTGTTTGTTAAAAGATGAAGCTGACAAGGATCTCAATGAATTCCATGCAGGATACTGTGGTGGACACCTTTATTGGAAATCAACTGCAGACAAGATCCTAAGAGATGGATTTTATTGGCCCACCTTGTTCTCTGATGTAAATAAATTTGTTACTGCTTGCCATAAATGTCAAATTTTTGAAGGCAAGGGAAAACTATTACCTTTACCCCTGAAACCAATTTCCACTGAAAAACCTTTCCAATAATGGGGCCTGGATTTCATTGGAGAAATCCATCCCCCTTCTTCTGGCCAACACAAATGGATCCTTACTGCCACAGACTATTTTACCAAATGGATAGAAGAAATTCCTTCCAGACAAGCCAATGACACTGTGATTATAGGATTCCTAGAAACCAATATATTATCAAGATTTGGTTATCCTGAGAAAATTATAACTGATAATGCTGCTGCCTTCAAATATAAAAATATGATAAGTTTCTGTAATAAATATCATATCACTTTAAGCCATTCCACAGCCTATTACCCTCAGGGTAATGGACTGGCTGAATCTTCCAACAGAAGTCTCATTAATATTATTAAGAAATTATTGGAGGAAAACAAGAAAAATTGGCACAAGAAACTTACAAATGCACTATGGGCAGACAGACTCACCATCAAAAAATCTATTGGGACTAGTCCTTATGAGTTATTCTATAGTATTGAGGCTGTATTTCCTTCATATTTAGGAGTTACTATAATGAAATTACTTCTAGAAGCTTAGGTTGAACCTAATGACATTCAAAGGAGAATAAATCAGACTATCAATTTGCAGCAGACTAGAGAGGAAGTTTATCAAAGATCCCAAGTATTGCAAGAGAAAATAAAGAAGATATTTGATAAAATGACCAAGGCAGAAGATTTCCAACTGGGAAACAAAGTTTTAAGATGGGATTCTAGAAGAGAGGATAAGGGAAAACATTGGAAGTTTGACTTCCTGTGGAAAGGACCTTATATTATTCATGTTTTACAAGGAAACAATACATATTTTCTGAAAAATTTGGATGGTACAGAAACTGAAGAAGGGCGAGTTAATGGTCGAATGTTGAAACATTACTTGGAACCTATTTATTAGGATATCATGATTTTTAACATGTACATACTATATCCTTTGTAATATATCAGTTTTGAGAGGATAGTAACTTACTGGAGTTGAAGCCCGAGGAGAAGGCCTTAAGCTTCAGAAGTATTATTTTCATACATACAATAAAGCAAAAAGCAGAAGAAGATTCCATGGTTCAGTCAAAATTATTCTGAGGGCAACTGACTTGTTGTTCTTGACTTTTCACCAGGAAAAGCCATCCCCAAGTGGAGCTAGTGTTAGACTTCTATACCTATAGGTGTCATATATCGTGATTGACTTGATGAGCTATGTAATATGTTCATACCTCTTCTTGTTGCAAAGATTTCTCATATTGTCAAAAAATCAAAAAATTTAAAAAATGTAAAGAGGGTATACCCTAAAAGAAAAATCAAAGGGTAAAAAGAATAAAATGGCCAAAAAAGTGAAAGAAAATGAACCCCACCAAAAGAAAGGCCAAGGAAAGTGTGCAAGTCTAAATGCCACTACTTTTTTACTCTTATGTAATAAACAAAATTGTGTGAAACTTGTATCTTATGCCACAATTGGTGAACAGTCAAACAATTTAAGCTTGGCTAGTTCATTTTTCAATTTTATGTTTTAGATATAGAGAATAAAATCTGACCAAATTGTTTAATCTTGGCAGATAAGTAGATAGGTAGAGTAAATAAAAGGAGCTCAACAGTTTAATCTGAGCCCTTGAATGTAATAAGGATAGATTTAGATATATTTCCACATGTAAAAGAAAAAGTGTGATAAGGGTTTTCCAGTCTAAGTGCACCCTAATAAAGAAGAAAAAATAGTAGGGTAAAGTAGGTAGGGTAGGTAGATGATGTTGAAAAATTACATGTGATGGATAATGACTCTAGATGTGTTAAATCTTTACTTTCATCACAAATGCAAAGGCAGACAATACACTGGAAGAATTTCAAGCAAAGCAAAGTCAAATTATTAACTTCCCTTCTCATTTTTCCCTAAAAATTTCACTAATTTCCCCTAAGTACTAAGGCATTTGAAAATTAGAGGGGCTCAAGGCATTTCCTTGACTTTTGGAGGGACTGGACCCTCAGCCCAATAATTGGAAAAACCTAAGTACTTAAAATCATTCATCATGACATTCACTCACTTCTAAAAAAACTTTTCCTAAGTAAATTCCTATTTTACTTAGGAAAATCAGGCAATATTTCATAAAAACCCTATTCATAAAAGCATAATTTAAAGACATTAACCTAATGTTTTACGCTTAGCGCTTCATTCATCTCCATATTAATTTTTAACTTATTATTTAAATCCCTATGAAAATCCCTCCTTTTCCCATATTATTTTAATAAAATTTCCAAATTCATATAATATCCCGCCCCGTTGGTTAAGAAATAACCATATAAATTTAATTAATTGGGTGAATTTCCAATTAATAAATAAAACTGACACTCCACCGTATAAAAGGGTTAATTAACCCTTATGGTTAATTAATAACCTAATCTACCAATCAAATTGCCCCCGATGTGGTTATTTTATAATAAATTACATTGGGCCCGCCATATTAATTCCCTGTCATCTTCCTTTCCTGACGACCATTCGATCAATAAATCTGAGATCTACGATTGTCATTCATATCACTACCCATCCATGTCTGAACGATAATCCGCGATGGCCAAGCGGTTTTCTGAACAGTGTCATGCCACGTATCATGCATCGTATGGAATCGCTTGACCTCCACTGAAAACCGCCCATCCCCAAAAGCTGTGCAATGGAAACCACTTACCGCTTGCCTTCTGTGATGAAACCACCATACTTGTTGACGTCATCCATTAAAAAAATAAAAAACCTGCCAACCTTTGAATTTTCAAATAAAACAAAAGAACACATGTCATTTTCACTATCTCATGCAGTGACCAGTGTCCCATGCAACGAATTCCAAATCAACTGTCAAAGTTTACCAACTGCTACCTTGCTGAGGAAAATTACAGTCGAGTATTCCAGAGTCCATCCGCCATAGTTAACACCTGTTTATTCACTCTTCATTTCCTGGAAAACAGGTATTTACCTAAATTCCCGCTGAACTCTGTAAAAATCCGGGTTTTTGTTTTAAATTCCGAACAAAAAACTGAAACATGGTTCAAGATTAGTCTTTAGTTCATTCCTCAATTCCCAAAATTGCAGTCATAGTCCCAAACCTATGATTGTACCTATTTTTTTTCATCAAAACCCGAATTCATTTCTCAATCCACAAGAACCAGAAATGGAAATTCCCATGGCTCTGAATATCGCACCTCTGAATGCCTGTCACAGAGATTTAGACTATCTACCTTTATAGATAGAGATTTCCAAATCAAAGACCTCGTCCTCAGTGAAAATCCTCTTCGAATTTTTTTCCACTACAGAGATAACTACCTGAATGGTTCTGACATTTTTGGACTATGGGAATCTAATCTTTCCATGTATCTTCTCCCCTCAGTCCACATTTTTCCTAAAATAATTCATTACTGCCATGCAAATCATTATCCCAATCAACGAGCAGTCTTGTCCCCAAGTCAAAACATCATTTTCCCCATAACTGCTCAGTTTATTAACGAAATGTTACAGTTTCAGCCTAGTCAAGCCCTGACTCCCCTTTCGATGGGAGAATTACTTGAGAAATCTACCAATTTATTCCATGAAGAGTTAAACCGCATCTGCCAAACCTTCATGTTGCCAGAACATCAGCCCAAAGGTTCTCTGCCTTATTGTTACACCTTTTTCACAGATGTGGGTAGGCTTATTTTGAACATGATATCCTCTATAATGGGTTTCAATACTAGTGAATATGTTGATCAATTAACCCTAGTATTGTTGTCAATTTTCACCCGTGGACAACCCCCTGCTGTCAAGTATGATTTTTCTTCTTACATTGTTGATAAAATCCATGATCATATCATGAGATTAGAGAATGAAAGAGTGTTCAAATATTCCTCTATTATATACCATCTCATGCTTTACTATCAATCAGAGAGTTTCCCTTTCCAGGTCAAGAAACTTGATGCCAAAGGAAATCCTAGGTCTCTAATTTTTTGGTCTGCCATTACTCATAATTCCTCTGATTCTTCTTATTCTTACAATGAGTTCATTGACCTATTTGTACAACCTGCAACCACTTTTTTGACAGGAGTCTCCCCTCCTAGGGTCAATAGTGACATCAAGAAAATTCTCCAACTCTCAAAGTAATACCAGATAGGTGATTGGTACCTATACCAAAATCACACAGAAATCATAATATATGGATGTGATTTATGCCCTTTCAAATTACCAAAGTATGTCCCAATGAGGCTCTTTGCCTTAGAATATTTCAAATAGATGATAAATTCTGATATAGTCCATTTTTGCAATGAAAAGAAAAAATCTCAACTCAGAATTAAGAGTCAGTTAGGTCCTTTTGTCTGCAATTCTAGAGATGTTGGAAAAGAAGCTGAAAGAATCTTAGAAGACTACATCAAATTACAAAAGAGTTTCCACTGGGTACCTTATGACCCAAACAAATTTATTTGTGATAGAAGGATGAAAAACAAATTATCACCATACCTTCATCGTAGAATCCCAGAAATTGAACAATATGCCAATATGGATGAATGGATGGAAGGGACATTGATAGAACAATATAGTGAACAGATCAGTGTTGAAAATGTTATGAAATACCTTGAAAAAATACTTGACCTAGACTCTTTTGGACATGTGCAAAGACCAAGGATTGGTCCTTCTTCTACTGGAACTTCCCAGCAAAATTTACAGGAAATCGGTGCATTAGCTACAATAGCATCTAAAGGAAAAGAGAAAGAAGCTGATATACAAGTTACAGAGAAATTTACAATGAGAGAACAGCCTGAAACTTCTAAAGAACAGGGTCAAGTACAAATTTCTCTTACTCAGACCAATGTGGATGAAATGTCAATTTTACAAACTCCTCTCAATGTAAAAAAGATTAAAAAGAGAGATGCTGAAGCAGCTACCCCTATTAATGGGTCTTCAAAACAGCCTGATGTTAAAAGACAAAATTTAAATCCTCTTCCAGTAGTGGAATCCGTTCATGAAATCTCTGATAGTCAGAGGAGAGAAGAACTAGGTAGTCAAAAAACATGTACAGTCAGTGGAAAATCCACTAATTCTCAGAGAAAAGGACTACAAAGGCAGCAGAGTGTAGAAGTATCTTCTTTCAAACCACCAATGAAATATGCCTGGGATATCAAAAGAACATTTATAAATATAAAGGCCAGAAATGATCCACAAATACTTCAAGTTTACAATCAATATTTGAATATGGCTCCTAAGAATCAACAAAGATTGATGTCAGCCTATGACATCCAGCAGGGTAAGATGGTAATGAGTCACTTCAAACCCAAAGTGCAGCAGCCTCAAATAGCTGTAGATTATATCAAAACTAATTTTGAAGTCATATCAAAGGATATTCATCCTTTGGATTAAATTGAGTTTCACAAAAAAACAGGTGAAATGATTTATTCTACTCTGACTGATAAATCAATGATGACCCATAAATTGTAGGATTCTTTGGAGAATACTAATGCACAATTGTAGCTTGAAAAAGCCTCTTCTCAGGATAAGGATAATAGAATAAAGACTTTGGAGGAAATAATCATTGGATTGGGTCATAATCCCAAATATGTCAAGGGTATGGAAGCCTTGATCAAGAAAAAAGATGATGATATTGCAGCCTTGAGAAAACAACTGAAATTACCAGCCTCAAGACATCCACAGACTGTAGAAATCATGAAGCAAAATTCTGAAGAAGAATTGATGGACTTGATCTTGAAACTAAGTGAGCAACTTAATGAAACTGAAAAACAACTTGAAAAGACATTGAAAGACAAGCAACCTAATATTCCACCATCTACAGCAGAAGTAATTACAGGTGTATCTACAATAGGTCAGCCAACAAAATTACCACAGGTAAATACTTCCAATTTAAGTACCGAAGAATTAATAAAGTCAATGGAGGAATTGAAACTCCAAGTGACAAAGCTCCAAAGAACAAAAAGGTACAATTCACTACTTTGGAACAAAAATATGATCTCTCGAAGATGAGTGTTGCAGACAAAACAAGAGAGGTCAACAGATTAGAAAAATTGGTTAAGGCATTGGAGAAGGATCTCACGTTGGAGAGACCTTTAAAGGAAATAAAAGAAATTCTTTGGGACAACACCATGCAGTCAATAAATGATGTCTGGCCCTCAATTAAAATAATGTACGAGAAGAATAATTTAGTAAATTAGCTATGGAAGAAATTCTAAAATCAAGAGAAGAATTGGGAAACATGCCGGAAGAAGCCAATGAACTTATACACTTTTTGAATACTAAGAATAAACATCAACTTGAATAACTTGGCATTCAAGACAGGACAGGAACAATTTTGGAGATAAAAAGGGTTTTTACTAAAATAACTCTTATGCAGAATCTAGAACGAAGATGCTCTGATATGCAAGAAGAAATCAATGCCTTCATAAAAAGATTGGATATTATGTTGAAGAAAGGATTTCCCAGTACTTTAGTTTCAGAGGATAAACTAATGGACCTTGAAAGTTATGTTGAGAAATTTAACAAACATGCTGAAAATTAGGCTAGTTCCTCAACTAGTTCATCAGCAGCAGCATTGCCTACAGGCAAAAATATTCATGACAGATTGGATAATTTGTTTTATCTCGAGCATGAGGTAAAGAATTTGTTCCCAATTCAACCTACTTTCTTTAGATATACAGAGACAGATGAAACTTTGAGGAAGCTACAAAGGACCAGAATACTAGAAGCTAAATGTTGGGAAGAAATGTTAGAAATTTTGTAAAAATTATCCTTACATGAATTTTTGATCATGTACTACAGTAAGTCATGATAGGAAAGATAAAAGGATAAAAAGAGGTTAAAGAGTATCAGTGCAGATAAAGAGTATCAGTAAAATAGAGCAGCCAACACATAATTACTAAAGAGGACAGCAACGAGCCAAATCATAGGGCCTGACTCCAACACATTCTCAAAAGAAGGAAACAACAAAACATTAGTTATCATTTTTCTTATCTACGAGACCATCTATCTCTCGTTTGTTGTAAAATACTTATGAGTCATCCTAGATTATATGTCAATTTGTTATGAGATATTTTTTATAATTTTTCGTATAAATACTCCCTCAATTGGAGTATTGAGGGGTGGATTCTTAGACTTTGCTGTAACATCGACTATTTTGGAATAAAGTGTTGTTGGAGAAATTTTGTGTGGCCAACTGGATAAGGAATTGATGCAAAAGACTTTTTACAGGATTCTTGCGTCAGACAATGGATCAATAAGTCATCTATCTCTTATGTTTTGAAGTGTTATACTTGTTTATTATATCATTTGTGTCTCATATCTGAATAATTAATGAAAGGGAATAAAACTGAAAGTGCTTAAGTGTAATATGTTTTTAATCGTTGTTATTCTAAATGTTTTCTTCTGAACTAGTTTAAACAATGAATTATTAATTGCTCCCATTTTTCTAGTTTATGCATTTTGATTATTTGATAAAGAATTCTTAATTGCTCTTTGTTAATAATCATTCAAAGTCCCCCTTTTGAATATGTTGAAGGATTCTTAATTTCCCTTCACCTATTTCAAGTTCATTCCATTCACTTTAGATCTATAATTGATCTCTACCTGATTACCTTGCCCTGTGAAACCATCTTTTGTTAAGAAACTTAATCCAGTTAAGCCATCTTCTTTGACTCCATTAGCCCAATGGCCTGAAGTACTCAGTCTTACCCTCTGCTATAGAATTTCATCACCCAATTTCAATCATAATCCTTGAACTTTCATAACTAGCCTAATATCCTTCAAAGCAAAGCTAAATTTTACAGAGAGAGCCCTCTTTGGGTACATATTGGCTAGATTCTATACCTAAAAGTTGGTTTGTGGTTACCTCGGACCCCTTTCCTCTTTCAACAACTTCAAGGAAAATTCGAGTGATAATAGATGGAGTCAAGGATAGAAAAAAAATCCTTAAATATTCTCTTCAATAATGGCTTTAAGTTAACCTTGATTCCTCTATCATTGTTTTTTCATACTATATCTTATATTTAATTGTCCTAGAAGTGGGACCTATGATCATAGAGAATTAATAGAACTCAACTACAAAGCTTATTAGTAATTCTCCGATAACTATAAGACTTTGGAATTTGGTTAGTAATAACTCATTTTTCATTGGTTCATTATTTTTTGTGATAATAATATCCTCCTACTTTCCTTTCCAAAAAAAAGGAGAGCCCATTAAATTTATAATTTTTTTTTTTCTTGAGCATAAAACTATTCATGAGTGATGAAATCATTTGTAATGAATGATTTGGAATTTATTTTATGCTTGGTATTAGTTTGTTGGAAATATGATGTAATATGTTGTCCTTGATGGCAACCTACTTGATGAAGATTTCCTTGATGGAAACCTACTTGTTAAAGATGTAAAAATGATGTTTCTACATGTCAGTTTAGATGTGACAGAGAAAGGAATTCTAGTATGTGCCAAAGAAATGAAACAAGAAATATTTCTCAATGAATACGCAGGTTTGATGAAGGAAACCTGCATATGGAGTAAATTTATACGCTACTTTTATGAAGGCAACCCGCGTATACATCCAAAATTAGTATATATGCAGTTTTTATGAAGAGAAGTCGCGTATACACATGGGTAAGAAGAAGCCAAGTCGCGTATTCCTTTTGCACTCTAGAATTATGATAGCAAGGGGCATTACCATGGTATTAGCCCATAGTATTGAGCATTGTGTTGTATATTTTATCCTATCCAAGAATACCATTGGCAGTTGTGTGGTTTTGACTCATGGTATTGGTAAAGGCTAAATCTATATAAGTAGAAGAATATCATAGTGCAAAGTGTGCATATTTCTAGGTATTGAATGAATACTTCACTTTGAAGTATATCTCCATGGAATGGGTTACAGTTTATTGATAGATCTGAATTAATAATGCACCTATGAATACAAACATGGATCAAGGTCTCTAGAACTGAAATGACTATGTATTTTCTAGATCTGTTTATGGAATGTTTAGATCTATGATCTGACGAATGTTTGCTGAAGTGAAGGGTAAAATATGAGCTGATTATTTATTTTGAAGAGCTGTGTAGTCATGAAATAGTTGCAGATCTATACGCAGGTTTGTCTCTATAAAAGCGCGTATATACGTAGGTTCATTTTAGCAAAAGTGCGTATGGAATCTAGGGTTTTGTTGAAGTGTGCGGAAGGAAATTTCTGATATGTTTTGTTGTATTACTGTTGTCTGTAAATGATGTCTTCATATAGATATGGGTTTTTTGAATACTAATTATGTTGCTAGTTGATTATGATTAAAGATTAGTGGTTGGTTGGTTAATTGATGATTCAATGAATGAATTGATGGGGTTATAATTTTCATTTTGATGTATGTTCTTTGAGCCTAAATGTGTGGAGTGGGTCCAGACTAAAAATATGATGAAAAGAGGCCTGCAAGGTATGTTGCATGGAATGTTTTGGATCCAATATGAAAGTTGATGAAACATGGTCTGCAGTGGTTCTAAGGATTGAAGCCTTGATGAGGGAAGTAGAAGCTTCTTGCCAGTAGAAGCTGGTGTTTTGATCAGGGGGTTGAAGCTCCCTTCCAGTAGTGGTTGGTAAACAAGATAAGGGGGTTGTAGCTCCCTTCCAGTAGTAGTTGGAGAATGAGAGAAGGTTGTAGCCTTCTGCAGGTGGGTGCATGCATGATGGTATGAGTCTATGCCAGTACAAGATTGTAAGCAGTTTTCTTTATAATAAATATTAAAGACAAAGACGTTGGCAATGGTGGTTTTCCCTCGAATTGGATTTCCACCTTAAATCTTGGTGTTCATATGTGTTTCTTATGTGTGATGATTTATTATGTTCTTACTGCACATGCTTACTTCTTACTAAACATTTGATTAATGAATGATGCACTAATATAAGTTAAGAATTATATGCATAATAATATCTCTGGTCATACGCAAGTTTTCTTAAGGATATCTACGTGTATACATGAGTTAGGTTCATTAAAGTCGCAAATGGAATTTAGTAAAGAAAAAGTAAAATTTTTCATTAAGCTCTACATACTGACTCACCTCCCCCCCTCAGTATTTTTCCCAACAATTGGTATCAAAGCTCGTCCTTTAGAAGAACCTTGATCGCTTGAAGGAGATCTGTTGCAATGGGAAGTCATGAAGGAGTATTTTCTATAAGGCCATCACTATTTAATGGAAGTAATCTATTATTCTGCAAGATATGAAAAAGAGCATATTTTCAAAGTCTTGGAGCAGACATATGGGGAATCATGGAAGGAGGTTATCGGTATCTAGCAAGTGTTCCTATAGATGCAGAAAAAAGGAAGAAATATGAAATCAATGACAAATTTGTCAATGCTTTATCAAGAAGCCTATCAGAAATAGAATTTGTTAAAGTCATGCAACTAAATTCAGCGAAGGAAATATGGGACACGATCATTCAGAGCTATGAAGGTGATGCAAAGGTAAAAAGTGCCAAAATTCAAATTCTTAGAATGCAATATGAAAATTTCAGAATGATCGATGATGAAAGTATTGCAAGTTTATTGCTAAGATTAGATGAGATTGAGAATTCTATGAGGAATATGGGTGAAGAAATAAAATACTCAAATTTAGTAGGAAAAATATTGAGATCTCTAACTTGAAATTTCGAGTCAAAAGTGTCAGATATTGAAGAAAAGCAAGATCTGAAAAATCTCACTGTTATTCAACAACATGGTATCCTGAATACTTTTGAAATGAGAAAAGGAGGTCCTTCACAAGTCAAAGAAGCTGCTTTTAAGGCTTCTGCAAAAGGAAAAGAAAAGGAAGTTCTCAAGGAATCAAGTTATATATCAGAAGAAGAAGAAGAAAATTTTGTGAGAAGACTTCAACCAGGTACTGAAAGATTCAGAGGTAAGATTCCCTTCAAGTGCTTTGCTTGTGGTAGAGTTGGTCATTATGCTACTAAATGTCCTTATAAAGAAAATAATGATAAAGGGAAACATTTTGAAAAAGAAGGAGTTATTATACAAAAGAAGATAATAATTGATTTTCAAATGAGGAAAAAGAAGATTCTGATCAAGATCTGTAAGTGCTCATGGCATTTAACATGGATGATGATAATTTCCCAAAAGAAATGGTTCCGGTTATTGAAAAATTGCATAGATCAAGAAAGAAAGGATGAATTCATGGATTTTGTTTCTACTGTAACTCATTTGGAAATAAAGCCATTGATTTCAAGTTAAGTATGATAAACATATCTGATAAATTGGAGAAATTCCAACACACAATAATAAATTTCAAGAAAATTTGGAAAAAGAAGAAGCACAGGTCAAAAATGTAGGGAATATTGACCCTACTGCAATCATTTGCTTCTAGGTTTACTTCTCATAATGACTCCAGGAGTGATGTGAGATACATTATAGGAATTAGTAATGTATCATCACAGGGGGAGAAATATATGGTGATTCCCATGGTTGGTTTAGTAATTATAGTTTTGTTTATATTTCTGACAGTGCATCTGATGTGACAAGATAAGACATATACAAGTGGTATAAGTTTAGGGGGAGATGGAGTTGTGAAATTTTTCTGTATTTCACTTTCTATATGCATGTTTCATGAACTAAAGCCACATATACACACGATTTCCAATGATGACATTTGCATATGTTTTTCTCTGATAAGAAAAATAGTGAGGTAGACTCAAGAACAAATTTTGATATGTTGTCGACAGTAATAAATTTCTTGATCTGATGTTGATTATTATATCTGCTAATATGATATTAGGTTTTGAATATCTACTTGATGAATATGCTTTGATGAATTGGTTGGTGATGGTGTTCATGATGCTCAGGCTTAGGGGGAGCATTAGCCTTGCTGTGAATAATGCATTGTTGGCATTATGATGGTTCTGCAATATGATCTCTCTCTTGAGGTCTTTTGGTCTTGGCTATAAAAAGTCATATCTGTAATTTCATGAAAAGGTCACATTGAGACCTATGATGTAAAATTTTTCTATTCAGTCATGTAAGGACTTGTTCAAATTTGTAAACCCACTTGGTTGGGTAGTTGAGTCAAAATTTGTTAACCCACTTGGTTGGGAAGTTGAGTCAAATATGTAATTCCACTTGGTTGGATCATTGATGTAAGTATATGTCCCTAGTGATAAGAATGGTCATACTTGGTTGAGTTATAAAGTCATGTACTTCATTGAAAAATATGTTTGAAGATTCAGAATGAACTCAGGGGGAGCATGGTAAATTCAGTACACATTAGATCTACATAGCTCTTCTTTCTACAAGGAAAGAGAAACCTTTTTTTGATATTGATCCACCGTTTTCCCTTGATTTCAAAGGGGGAGAGTATCTTGGTGTTTGAATAATGATTATGATTAATGTTTCTATATTTTTTGTTGATCAAACACCATCAGGGTTGCCATCAAGTCCAAAGGGGGAGATTGTTGGCAATATGATGTAATATGTTGTCCTTGATGGCAACCAACTTGATGAAGTTGTCCTTGATGGAAAACTACTTGTTAAAGATGTAAAAATGATGTTTCTACAGGTCAATTTAGATGTGATAGAGAAAGGAATTCCAGTATGTGCTGGAGAAATGAAACAAGAAATATTTCTCAATGAATACGCAGGTTTAATGAAGGAAGCCCACGTATGGAGGCAATGTATATGCTACTTTTATGAAGGCAACTTGTGTATACATCCATAATTATTATATATGTAGTTTTTATGAATAGAAGTTGCATATACATGAAGCTACGAAGAAGCCAAGTCATGTATTCCTTTTGCGCTCTAAAATTATGATACCAAGGGGCATTACCATGGTATTAGCCCACAGTATTGAGCGTTGTGTTGTATATTTGATCCTATCGAAGAATACCATCGGCAGTTGTGTGGTTTTGACTCATGGTGTTGGTAAAGGCTAAATCTATATAAGGAGAAGAATATCATAGAGAAAAGTGTGCATATGTCTAGGTATTGAATGAATACTTCACTCTGAAGTATATCTTCATGGAATGGGTTACAGTTTATTGATAGATTTGAATTAATAATGCACCTATGAATACAATTATGGATCAATATCTCTAGAGCTGAAATGAATAGGTATTTTCTAGATTTGTTTATGGAATGTTTAGATCTGTGATCTGGTGAATGCTTGTTGAAGTGAAGGATAATATCTGAGAAGATTATTAATTTTGAAGAGCTGCGTAGTCCTGAAATAGTTGTAGATCTATATGAAATTTTGTCTTTATAAAGCGCTTATATACAAAGGTTTGTTTCAGAAAAAGTGCATATGGAATCTAGGGTTTTGCTGAAGTACGCAGAAGGAAATTTCTGATCTGTTTTCTTGTATTAATGTTGTCTTCATACAGATCTGGATTGTTTGAATACTGATTATGCTGTTAGTTGATTAGGATTAAAGATCGGTGGTTGGTTGGTTGATTTATGATTCAATGAATGAATTGATGGGGTTATAAGTTTCAGTTTGATGTATGTTCTTCGAGCTTAAATGTGTGGAGTGGGTCCAGTTTTAAAATCTGATGAAAAGAGGCCTATAGGGTATGTTGTGTGGAATTTGTTGGATCTAGTATGAAAATTGATGAAACATAGACTGCAGTGGTTCTAAGGGTTGAAGCATTCATGAGGGAAGTAGAAGCTTCCTGCTAGTAGAAGTTGGTGTTATGGTCAGGGGGTTGAAGCTCCCTTCAAGTCGTGGTTGGTAAACGATATCAGGGGGTTGTAGCTCCCTTTTAGTAGTAGCTGGAGAACAAGATAAGGTTGCAGCCTTTTGCAGGTAGGTGCCTGCGTTCTAGTATGAGTCTGCGCTGGTACAAGATTGTAAGTAGATTTCTTTACAATAAATATTGAAGACAGAGATGACAACAGTGGTGTTTTTCTCCTGAATTGGATTTCCACCTTAAATCATGGTGTTCATGTGTGTTTCTTATGTGTGATGATTTATTCTATTCTTACTGCTCATGCTTACTGCTTACTAAACATCTGATGAATGAATGATGCACTGATTTAAGTTAAGAAGTATATGCATAATAATATCTCTGGTCATACACAATTTTTCTTAAGGATATCCGCGTGTATACACGAATTAGGTTCATTAAAGTTGCGTATGGAATTTAGTAAAGAAAAAGTAAAATATTTTAGTAAGCTCTAAATATTGATTCACCCCCCCCCAGTATTTTTCCCAACATAGTTTAGCATCATTTTAATAAAATCTTAGATGAATTATTTTTGTTTAGTATTTATCTCATTGGTTCCATTGTTTCATTTTCAGGTCCCTTTTTGTACTAGATCCATCTCAATAACCCTCCTCACTGCAATTGTACCTCACCTTACTTTCATGAGGACATGCAAAACCGTAGGCATGGGGGAATGGTTTTTGGACCTTTTTAGCATATTCATTTCATTCTCTTCAACTTCCTTCAATAGACCAGATCAACACTCATAAATTCTAGCTCTTCCAGGCTCTTAGCCTTAATTTGTATCATCTTCAGCTTCATACAACTTCCATTCTAGCCTATAGTACAAATCAAAGTATGAAAGGTATACTGGAGGTAAAACATGTTTAAAGGATATTTATCTCATTAAAATTTAAAGATTTTTGATAATTAACCACTTCTTATTTCTCCACCTTTATTAAACCACCGTTAAACCCCCATTTCCAAATCCATTAATGAATATTGTAGTAAGACTGTAAGAATGATTGTCATACATGAATATATATAGTTTCTTCTCCTTGTACATCATAAATAATACACAAAACCACCATTTTAATGCTCTCAATAGGAGGATGAAGTATTTTTTTTTATCTAAGAAAATAACAACAAAGTGAATAATTCTCTTATAAAGTTTTCATGTTCACATTCATACAACCATTATCTTCATTATCACCTTATATCCTCCATCATCCATTCCTAGTCCATATTTTGTTTGCATGAGGGCATGAAAAGTCTTAGGCATGGGGGAATGTTGGGCCCTATATATGTTAGGTCACTATAATACTAGTGTATCCCCTTATTATTATTTTTAGTAAAGCCCCTTATTGCTATTATTCTTCCCCATAGAATCCCACTATTATTATTGTTGTGTCCTTACATTGTTATTGTTATGTAGACTAGGATTATATTGTGACCCATTGGACTTATATATATAGAAAGGAGGTTTTTTCATTTGTATCACCCAATAATTGTTCTTTTATGTAATTTAAAGGAGGTTTCCCCCTCGAAGAGTCTGAATTCTAAGGCGTTTATCTCTGTTTTCTTCTATTTTATGAGTTGGTTCAATAACATTTGGTATCAGAGCTTTGGATTCCAAGGTTTCATTGCCTCAAACAGGCTCCTGAATTTCATCTCAAAGAGGTAACCTTGGAAAAATCATCATTATTCTCTCTCTGAGCATCAAATTGGGATTATGCAAAAATTGGTCAAAAGTACACAGACTATAGTTTCATGTGTATCGATTTCAAAGCCAAAGGAGCAAAGAGTGACCCATGGCACACCGTACAAGTTCACTCTACTGAACCAGTCCATATTTTAGGTCCTTTTGGGAGATTGGGCATAACTTTGTCTTGAAGAATCCAAATCAGGTTAGATCTATGGCATTGAAAAGAAGATTCAGAGGGCTACAAAAGGACAAAAAATAAAATCTTGGGGATCCAAAATTACATATTTACATCAGTTTCAATATTGAGCTCTTCAAAAGCAAGAAAAATGTGTGTATTTTTTTTAATTGGATAAGTCTTGTTTGAAAAATAAGTTTGAACTTACTCCAAGGGAATATTGAAGCATAGATATCAGTATTGGGTTTTAAAATGCCCCTTAAAAATAATTCCACATCCATTAATCCCTCAGAAACTCTACTATGACGTATGAAGAGAGATAATTGCAGTAAGATATATCGAAATTATGGTACCAAGTGCAACATTTCGATCTCACAAAGAGAAACCAAAGATGACATAGATGGCTTAAAAGTAGACATGGAGGCTAAGGTGGATGGTTTTAAGGATGAAATGAAAGCTAATATAGATGATCAAGTAGTGGAATATCACATTGAGCATCAACAACGAGTTCTCCAACTCTTAAACGAAAACCTAACTTTGGTGTAGAATCAAATTAAACAACATGAATATCAACATCATAACGAAAGAAGTTTTAATGCAAGTATGTGTGTATTTTTACAGCTACAACCATACAAACCAATGTCCCTCAAGAAAGCTGAGAATTATAATAAGTTATTGCTAAAGTGCTATGGTCCTTACAAGGTGCTGCAAAATATTAGTACTATGGAATACAAATTGGAGCTGCCTACATATTCCCGAGTGCACCCAGCTTTCCATGTTTCATTCTTAAAGAAGGTTATAGGTGAAAAACTCCCAGTTCAAACAATATTTCCAAAACTTGACGAGGAAGGAAAAATCATATTGGAACTTGAAGCAGACATGGAAACAAGAACTCGAAAACTACGAAATCGATTAATTTCAGAGTATCTCAACAAGTGGAAGAACTTACTCGCTAAATATTCCACATGGGGGGATGAGAATTTTATATAGAAGCATCCATAAATAATCAAGCGTTGAGGAAAAAAATTGTTTGAAGGAGAAGCGCATTTTAGGTCACTATAATACTAGTGTATCCCCTTATTTTTATTTTTAGTATAACCCCCTTATTGTTATTTTTGTGCCCATGTAGTCCCCATATTGTTATTATTGTGCCCCATAGAAGCCTACTATTTTTATTGTTGTGCCCTTACATTGTTATTGTTATGTCGTCTAGGATTATATTGTGACCCATTGGACTACTATATATAGAAAGGAGGTTTTTTCGTTTGTATCATCCAAGAATTGTTCATTTATGTAATGTAAAGGAGTTTTTCCCCTCAAAGAGTCTGATTTCTAAGGCGTTGATCTCTCTTTTATTCTATTTTGTTAGTTGGTTCCATAAAAATATATGTTATCTTATTGGTTATCCAAATCTTTAATTTACAAGCCATATTCATACCTTTATAACATATTTTGTAACTATTATATTACTAATTTTCACTAAATGCATTCATTTTACGTTGTGGTTAATTATTAACTATTTATTGTTTTTTTAATGATTAAATTTGTTTTTAACATGGTTTTCCAATGACGGTTTATCAATATGTTTATGTTCCTGAACAACAACTTCTAGTACTGGGATTTGGCGATTCAGTACTTATATCAGTTTTGGTACTACGTAAATTTTAACACATTGGCACTTCTCGAGATGACATGGGTTGCAACTATATGTTCACGGATGGATTTATGTTCACACCTAGCTCACATGTGCAGCTCAAGATGTTATTCAAAGTTACAATCTTCCTACATAAATTTAGTACTTAGTTCGATACATGTTTCGAATTTTCCAGAAATGCGTAGTTATTTTGGTATTTGATTCTTCACTTGCACATCAAGAACTACCGGAAGCTATGTATAAATTTGTAGTTACGCCCAAAATTGGAAAAAATTCAAACTAATACCAAGTGGCATTGTTTCCACCACCAAAAAATAATTTAATACACTCCCAAATCATAACAAGACCATTTTTACATTTTTTTTTTTTTTAATTATAGCATGGGAGTGAAATTTCATGGAAGTCGATATGATCCTCTTTGATCAATCACTTCCCTATGTATTATAAAGAAAATATTTGTGGAGCGTGATGGAGGATGTAACACCCTCATCCCACATCTACCCAAGTAACTGGAAAACCGGGCTAAAAATGTTACGAAGAGTTACTATGATCATATTCAACCTCCTAGGTGACCTGAAGGAAGTGGAATCGATTGAAACTATTGGGAAACCAGCTCCAAAAATAGAAGAAAAGAGATATCAATGCCTTAGAAATAAGCCACTTTGAGGGGGAAACCTCTGATACATTAACAACAATAAGGGACTATATTAGTAATATTGGGACCTAACATGCACCTATCCTTCAAAATAGTGTTGTCCTCAATGCTTGAGTAGCTCTGGGTGCTTCTGTATAAAATTATCATCCTCCCATGTAGAATCTTCAGTGGGTAAGTTCATCCACTTGATGAGATACTCTGAAATTGATAGATTTCGTAGCTGTCGAGTTCTTGTTTCTGTGACCGCTTCAAGTTCCAATATGATTTTTCCTTCCTCATCAAGTTCTAGAAATATTGTTTTAACTGGAAGATTTTCACCTATAACCTTCTTTAAGCATATAACATGGAAATCTGGATGCACTCGTGAAGAAGTAGGAAGCTCCAATTTGTATGTCATAGTACCAATATTTTGCAACACCTTGTAAGGACCATAGTAATTTGGTGATAATTTATTATCCTTCTTAGCTTGCTTGAGGGAAATTTGTTTGTATGGTTGTAGTCGTAAAAATACCTAGTCTCCTACATCAAAACTTCTCTCACTGCGATGTTGATTTGCCTATTGTTTCATTCGATTTTGTGCCAAATTTAGGTTATCCTTTAAGAGTTGGAGAACTTCTTTTTGATGCTCGATGTGATCTTCCACTGCTTGAACCTTCGAATTTTCTCTTAAAGATGACGTGATGGATGGTGGATGATATCCATAAAGTGCCATAAATGGGGTCATTTTTGCTATAGTATGGAAGGAAGTGTTATACCACCATTCAGCAAGAGGTAACCACTTGACCCATTGTGTTTGTTTATCAGATACAAAACAACGAAGATATCCTTCCAAAAATTTATTTACTATCTCGGTTTGACCATCAGATTGAGGATGATAAGATGAGCTATGAGCTAATTGAGTACCCAAACAAGAAAATAACTCCGTCCAAAAATTTCCATTAAAAATGGGATCTCTGTCGCTCACAATAACCCTTGGGCTTCCATGTAGCTTTTGAATTCTGTCCATAAATGTAGTAGCAACTGTACTTGCTTTAAATGGATGAGATAATGCACAAAAGTGTGCATACTTAGTAAGTCTATCAACTACCACCATGATGACATTCTTTCCTTCGGACTTAGGTAAACCTGTGATAAAATCCATTGAAATCTCCTCCCAACGTTGACATGGAATGGATAAAGGTTGTAGAAGTCCCGGGGTCTTAATTGTCTCCACTTTATTCTGCTGGCAAACCAAACATTCCGCCACAAAATTTTGAATATCAGATTTAAGGCCATCCCAAAAAAAATCTTTCTTCACCATGTGGTAAGTTTTTAAAAATCCTGAGTGTCCTCCTAAAGGAGAAGTGTGCAATTCCAGAAGAATATTTTGTTTTAGTTGGGAAGTCTTACAAAGATATAAGCGATCTTTGTACCATAAGGAATCATTTTTCCAACTAAATGTATCAGATGTACTAGGATCTTGCTGCAACTTTTGAATGAGTGTCCACACTTCTTCGTCCTTCTTCCATTCATCTCTTGCTTCGGTTATCCAATCTGGTTGGATAATATAAATGGCACAAAGCAATGCTTCCACCTCTTCATTATTTCTTGAGAGTGCATCTGCAACAACATTTAGCTTCCTTTTTTTTTAGATTATTTCAAAATCATAACCCAACATATTTGGGACCCATTTTTGCTGCTCTTCTGAAGATAGTTTTTGTTCCAAAAATTGTTTAAGACTATCATGATCAGTTTTTACCTTGAAGTGTCTTCCCATTAGGTAAGTTCACCATTTCTTTAGTGCATGTAGTAATGATAACATTTCCTTCTAATAAATAGGTTTCTATAAATACTTTCCTTCGATTGGACGACTTTCAAAAGAAATGGGTCTTCCTTCTTGCATTAAAACAACACTATTTCCATTTCCTGAGGCATCACATTCAACAATAAAGGTTTTTGTGAAGTCTGGTGTAGCTAAGACTGTTGCTAGGAACATTGCCTCTTTAAGATGTTCAAAGGCCTTAGTTGCTTCAGGATTCTATTAGTTCCCAAATCCACCTTACGCTGAAATAAGGCAGAAAAAGGACCACACCAAACCATGCTCAGCCTCGTAGCTAGCCCTACGAGGAAAGGAGAGGGCTCTCTCTGGGTCTTTCTCGGCAAAAATGTCCAATAGGGACTGAGATGACCTATAATGAATACTGATTTTAGGCTAGTAAATAAATAGGAAAGAGGTATTTTGATGAATGACTGGGTTTCAGGGATGTATGGGACAAAGAACAGCATGAGCTGAGAAATTAAATCAAAGACACAGAGTGTTGCATGAGGCAAGATAGGCAGGAAGTTTAGCAATCAAAATTGAAATAATATGGAGGTGGAAATACTGTTGAGAGTTTGAAAAGGGCATATATAATGAATCCTTTTCAACAGAAGAAGACATATAGAAACATGAATGCTTTCCCAAGGCAGAGCAATAACTGGATTCTACCTTAATTACTTAAAAGCATTCATTTAGCAATGATTATGAATGAACAGTAAAACATAACAAGATACATATGAAACAGAAAGAAAAGACATATGCCAAACTCATACCACAGGAATCTCATGAACCAGAGCTGCATCATTTCATTAATTCTCTGCCAAAACTATACAGTGAGGCACTGAGTTTTCCTTCCACACTTTTCCCAGAACTCAAACCCCTTTACAAATGATTTTCAATACAATAAATAAACTCAAAAGTTGAAAACAGATTGATGAAAATAGGGAGTTGTTTCAACTGAAATTATAAATATAGAAAAGAGCCATCCATCTGTTTCTAAAGACAGAACAACGTTCCACTAGAATTTCTCTGATGACCAATTAAAAGACAAAAATTGTAGCGTGGATCCCATGAAATCGTGACTGAGGACACAATAGGAAATTTGTTCCTATCTCTCTGCTGTGGTAGATATTATTCATTTAATTTTGGCTTTTGGTCTATTCGCTTCCATTTACCATTTCAAAAAAACGTTTTTTTAATAAAAATAGCTTTTAAACTAAAATTTTTCCTTTAATAAATGGAAGACTGTATTGTCAATGAATGATCCCGGCTGATTTTTTGTTCATGCTTTCAAATTTCCCTTATAAATATGCTCTGCATTCATCTCGAGATCTCCAGTGCGTTTCAATTTTCCTTCCAACATCTAATCTAAATAACATCCACTCTTCAAGAGTTGCTCTCAGGTTGTGAGTCTTGGCCTTTAAACCTTTGCAACAATTGGCATGCATAGTGCACACGTGTTCTAACGTGGCCCTTGTGTCACAGAACCCACTAAAATACGCTACATCAAGAAACAATATATTGACCCCGATCTCGGTAAATTCGTTTAAGAACTTCATCTCGTTGAACATATCTTGATCATGTTTCCCAGGATAGCGCTCGGTGGAGTTGTACCATAAATTTTACATGTTGATTGTTCTTCTATTGGAACGAACAAATGTAAAACCTGTATTTGGTAAATTTTTGACATCACTAGGACCATAGTTGCATGTATCACAAGAGATTTGGAAATCTGCCTCACTTGAGAACCTTCTGAATGGATTTCAGAGCCATAGCACATCTGCATCAGTGAAGACGAAACTAAATCCGTGCTGTACCACATCCTTCAAGAATTCTATTTTTCTCCGAGTGATCTTCAAGTAAGCCTCAGTCATGAAAAATTTCTCGCTTGAAAAATAACCCCTTCTGTCCTCAAATCAAAGCAATGGGGATGTATTTCCTTGCAGCGGTTGAAGGCCTTCTCATCTAAGGCAACAATGAGGAGATAGTCCAGAAGTTCCTGTGTTCCCTCACCAATACGAAATCTCTCCAGTAGCAAGTCTATAAGGCCATTGGGCTCCATCCATGCTTTGTTTGGTGTTGCTATGATCAGCATTTTGTTTGGCATCGAAGCCTTTGCCAGAGCAATTTCCAGCTCGTCTGCATTTTTGCTGAGCAATGGGCGTTCCATTGGTATTTGAAGAAAAATGAAGTAAATTCCATTGAGTTTTTATGGAGCAAAGATGAGTTTGGCCTTTGAGGCTTTGTGCGCCGCACGCACACCCAGTGCGCCACGCGGGCTGAATGCACCACGCTAGAGAAAATTTACACTACGGAAAAATTCTCTATGCATCGCATCGTGCCTATGCGCCACGCCTTCCTCCAATGCGCCGCGCAGATTGTTTTGACCACAATTCGACCTTTTAACACAATTTTTCACCCTTCCACACTTTATCTTGACTTCCCTGTTGCTTTTCGGCATGAATGGATTTTTTAAACACCACGAATATCTTATATATCAATAGATTTGATTTTTCATTTGGAAAACCTCTTTCTAATTCTATAGACTTTGACACTTTGCAATCTTTAATAAAAAATCTTTTTTTTTTATTGTTTCCTTTGATTTTTTGACTGAAATGATGAACTTACTTTGTCTGCTTGCAGGGATGATTTGCAGTGGATTTTGGCAAAGGATCAGGGGAGGTTGTATGTGAAGTACTTCATGGCGGAAAGATACATATTTATTACAAAAACAAATTTCTTCTTCAAAAGAGAGTTTTGAAGAAGAAACATCCTCAAGCATATTTGACGATGAAAATCTTGAAATGAAAACTTGTTGAATGACATCCTCATGGCCTGCGGGCATTGTTTAACATTTCAGAAAACAAAACCCTAGACCTGATACCTAGTGACCAAATTTTGCTTGAAGGCTCACTGAAATGCCAAAAGTTAGACCTGACACTTTGAAATCACTTTGTAAGAGCATGTTTGATCACTGGAGGAAGGCTGCAAAGACTGATGGTAACATTGGCTCCAATGGGGATGGTAGCTCCTTGGAGGTGCCAAGGACTATAGATCTTTGGAAGAGCAGACAGTGTCTTCTTCCATTGGGCGATGGAATCCATTATTTGAAAAATCAACAAAAGACTGGTGACTCAATTTCAAAACTGAAATGACTAAAAACTTGACTCAACTGACCAAAAACTAATGACTCATGACTTGACTTGACAAGCTAACTCAAAATGACTAAGACCTGAACTTAAAACTTAAAGCTTGATGGCAGTACATGACCACCTATGTTTCTTACAAGACAATATACCATCAAACTATATCAAAATGCCAATGTAACCAATCAAGCAGATGCCTTCTTGATTGATTCTCCTGATCAGATCTCCCAGTCAACAATAGATACTTGTAATTGGTCATCCAACAATATAATCGACCATGATCTCCTTCATCACTGAATACTACAATAATCACCTTCACTACGGACTGCAACAGATTTTCCAATGGATCATGAAAAACATGAAGATTTACCTCCTGCTGAAAGAACAAGGTGTCTTTTTCTCCTGATTCTGATCTTTCTTCAGTAAAAGTTTGTTCCTGGTCCTCAAAAAATTCTGAACAAGTGGATGAGAAGATCTCCTCTTGGAAAAATATTTCAAAACATGAGACATATGAAGAAGAATCTGAAAAGCAGTCCTGAATGTTCTGATCTTCTGTAGTCTGAATATATTTTAGGTCATATTCATATGATATGACAGCCAGATTCTCATTATAGTCATCAATCATAAGAAAAGAAACTTCAGCTGATTCTTGATGCTCAAACATGACATTTCTATCATCTACCAACGATTCATCCAAGGAAACTTTTTCACTTACTTGAACGAAGATTTTGTCTTGTTTTTCATGAACTGACTGGATTACCTCTTTATGAAGTCTTTGTTCTAATGAAATGAGAACATTTGGATCAATAACTCTGTCTATGATATCAACGGAAAAGTTCTCCTTCATGAGATTCAGCACAGGGTATTCTTGGTCATCACAATCTGAATCTAGATCTGAAATAGCTGACTTGACATTATCACATTCTGAAATTGAAACTTCACTTCCCTGCATGATGTCTTATTCTGTGGGAAGATCTGAAACGAAACTTTCTCCTTCATCATTTTCAGCCATATGGCAATCTTCAACCTGCTGATCTTGACAAGTATCCTCTAAGATTTTTGTGTGCTGCTGAAACGAATTTTCATGCAATGCTTCCATGACTTCTCCGTTCATAAATTCATTATCTCCATAAAAATTCTCAAGATCTTCAATGAAATTATCAACATGCTCTCAACAATTCTGCACTAACATTAAAGACGGACAAGTTTCTCTGTACCTTTCAAGGAATATTGTATGAAAATCTTTTAAACAATAAATAGAAGCAAGCGGAAAAATTTCATACCAAGATCGGGCTTCATCTTCCAAAGTAGCCATAAACATCTTCATCAAATAGTATTTAGGAAAATCGATCTTTAATTTATGCACATGAATGTGAAATTTCACCAGATGAAGAGCAGCATCATTACCTTCCACATTTCTGAACACAGGAAAATTTTGAAGCAAATCCACCTTGGGCATTTTATTTGGAAAACCTGGCATGTGATCTCAGCTCATGGGAGTGTATCTTCTTGCAACTCGATCCATCTTGAAAGTCTTAAAGCTACTGATCTCTCTGCAGTGGAGTCACCATGAAGGATTGATTTCTGGATTTTTTAGTGAAATATCCAGGTGAATGATTTCAGCCTTCTGATGTCTGATCGTTGTCCACTGTCAACCATCAGATCTAAACTTGATTACATGTACTGGGGAAATTTATAATTTAAGTGTTACGACTATAAGCTAAACCGGAGTTTGACTGAAGCAGCGTTTATCTACCATGCACTCGCAGAGCAAGAGCAGTTTGAAGGCTACCTGGCGTGACTTCAAGCTCCGTCTGTAGCTAGAAATCAAACAACACTAATCAATAAACCAGTTCTCCCTAGTATGGTCGCCACTATGTTAGTTCCCAAATCCACCTTAGGCTGAAATAAGGCAGAAAAAGGACCACACCAAACCATGCTTAGCCTTGTAGCTAGCCCTACAAGTACGGGAGAGGGCTCTCTCCGGGTCTATCTCGGAAAAAATGTCCAATACGGCCTGAGATGACCTATAATGAATACTGATTTTAGGCTAGTAAATAAATAGGAAAGAGGTATTTTGATGAATGACTAGGTTTCAGGGATGTATGGGACAAAGAACAGCATGAGCTAAGAAATTAAATCAAAGACACAGAGTGTTCCATGAGGCAAGATAGGCAGGAATTTTAGCAATCAAAATTGAAATAATATGGAGGTGGAAATACTGTTGAGAGTTTGAAAAGGGCATATATAATGAATCCTTTTCAACAGAGGAAGACATACAGAAACATGAATGCTTTCCCAAGGCAGAGCAATAAATGGATTCTATCTTAATTACTTAAAATCATTCATCTAGCAATGATTATGAATGAACTGTAAAACATAACAAGATACATATGAAACAGAAAGAAAAGACATATGCCAAAATCATACCATAGGAATCTCATGAACCAGAGCTGCATCATTTCATTAATTCTCTGCCAAAACTGTACAGTGAGGCACTGAGTTTTCCTTCCACGCTTTTCCCAGAACTCAGACCCCTTTACAAATGATTTTCAATACAATAAATAAACTCAAATTTTGAAAACAGATCGATGAAAATAGGGAGTTGTTTCAAATGAAATTATAAAGATAGAAAAGAGCCATCCATCTGTCTCTAAAGACGGAACAATGTTCCACTAGAAATTCTCTGATGACCAATTAAAAGACAAAAATTGTAGCGTGGATCCCATGAAATCGTGACTGAGGACAAAATAGGCAATTTGTTCCTATCTCTCTACTGTGGTAGATATTCTTCATTTAATTTTGGCTTTCGGTCTATTCGCTTCCATTTACCATTTGAAAAAAACTTTTTTTAATAAAAATAGCTTTTAAACTAAAATTTTGCCTTTAATAAATGGAAGACTGTATGGTCAATGAATGATCCCGGCTGCAATTTTGTTCGTGCTTTCAAATTTCCCTTATAAAGATGCTCTGCATTCATCTCGAGACCTCCAGTGCATTTCGCTTTTCCTTGCAACATCTAATCTAAATAGCATCCACTCTTCAAGAGTTTCTCTCAAGTCGTGAGTCTTGACCTTTAAACCTTTGCAACAATTGGCATGCATAGTACACACGTGTTCTAACGTGGCCCTTGTGTCACAGAACCCACTAAAATACACTGCATCAAGAAACAATAGATTGACCCCAATCTCGGTAAATTCGTTTAAGAACTTCATCTCGTTGAACATATCTTGATCATGTTTCCCAGGATAGCACTCGGTGGAGTTGTACCATAAATTGTACATGTTGATTGTTCTTCTATTGGAACAAACAAATTTAAAACATGTATTTCGTAAATTTTTGACATCGCTAGGACCATAGTCGCATGTATCACAAGAGATTTGGAAATCTACCTCACTTGAGAACCTTCTGGATGGATTTCAGAGCCATAACACATCTGCATCAGTGAAGACGAAACTAAATTTGTGCTATACCACATCCTTCAAGAATTCTATTTTTCTCCGAGTGATCTTCAAGTAATCCTCAGTCATGAAAAATTTCTCGCCTGAAAATAAACCCCTTCTGTCCTCAAATCAAAGCAATGGGGATGTATTTCCTTCAAGCGGTTGAAGGCCTTCTCATCTAAGGCAACAATGAGGAGATAGTCCAGAAGTTCCTGTGCTCCCTCGCCAATACGAAAGCTCTCCAGTAACAAGTCTATAAGGCCATTGGGCTCCATCCATGCTTTGTTCGGTGTTGTTATGATCAGCATTTTGTTTGGCATCGAAGCCTTTGCCAGAGCAATTTCCAGCTCGTCTGCATTTTTGCTGAGCAATGGGCGCTCCATTGGTATTTGAAGAAAAATGAAGTAAATTTCATTGAGTTTTTATGGAGCAAAGATGAGTTTGGCCTTTGAGGCTCTGTGCGTCGCGCACACACCTAGTGCGCTGCGCGGGCTGAATGCGCTGCGCCAGAGCAAATTTACACTGTGGAAAACTTCTCTATGCGTCGCGTCATGCCTATGCGCCGCACCTTCCTCCAATGCGCCGTGCAGATTGTTTTGACCAAAATTCGACCTTTTAACACAATTTTTCTCCCTTCCACATTTTTTCTTGACTTCCCTGATGCTTTTAGAAATGAATGGATTTTTTAAACACCACGAATATCTTATATATCAACAGATTTGATTTTTCATTTGGAAAACCTCTTTCTAATTCTGTAGACTTTGACACTTTGCAATATTTAATACAAACTCTGTTTTTTTTATTGTTTCCTTTGATTTGTTGACTGAAATGATGAACTTAATTTTTCTTCTTGCAGGGATGATTTGCAGTGGATTTTGGCAAAGGATCAGGAGAGGCTGTATGTGAAGTAATTCATGGCGGAAAGATACATATTTATTACAAAAACAAATTTCTTCTTCAAAACAGAGTTTTGAAGAAGAAACATCCTCGAGCATATTTGACGATGAAAATCTTGAAATGAAAACTTGTTGAATGACATCCTCATGGCCTGCGGGCTTTGTTTAACATTTCAGAAAACAAAACCCTAGACCTAATACCTAGCGACCAAATTTTTCTTGAAGGCTCACTGGAATGCAAAAAATTAGACCTGATACTTTAAAATCACTTTGTAAGAGCATGTTTTATCACTGGAGGAAGGCTGCAAAGACTGACGCTAACAGAGTCCATGAAAATGCATCTTTCTTCAATAATGTTGTTAGAGGTGCTGCTATTCTCCCATAATTCTTAACAAACTTGTGATGATACCCTGTTAACCCGAGAAATCCTTGCAACTACTTTATGGTTGTGGGGACTTTCCACTCCTTAATGGCTTTAATTTTGTTAGGCTCTACCTTAACACCCTCGTGAGATACAATATGATCTAGATATTCAACCTCTTGTACTCCAAAGAAAAATTTGGATGTCTTTGCATATAATTTTTTCTCCTGCAATAGTTTGAGCACCCTGTCAACATGCTGAACATGATCCTTCCAAGACCTACTATAGATTAGTATATCATCAAAAAATGCTAGCACAAATTTTCTAAGGATGGGTTTGAAAATGAAATTCATCAAGCCTTGAAATGTATAAGGTGCATTGGTAAGGCCATAATGCATGACCAAAAATTCATAATGACCCTAATGAGTTCGAAATGTTGTTTTTGGAATATCTTTAGTCTTCATTCTAATTTGATGATATCCTGAACAAAGATCCAACTTGGTAAAATAAATTGCTCCATGTAATTCATCCAGTAATTCATCAATCATGGGAATGGGAAATTTATCTTTAATGGTGAGCTTATTGAGCTCCCTATAATCTAGAAAAATGCACCATGATCCATCCTTCTTGTGTACCAATACTACAGGAGCAGAGAAATAACTTTGAATAGGTTGAATTATACCCGCCTCTAACATTTCTGCAATCATACGTTCAATTTCTCTCTTTTGGACATAAGGATATGTATAAGGCCTGATGTTTTGAGGAACACTTCCTGGAATCAAATGAATATCATAATCATGATCGCAAATAGGTGGGAGTCCTTTGGGAGTTTCAAACACCTTGGAATGATTGTCCAGGAATTTTTGGACATCTGCAGAAATAGATGATTTTGATGTTGGAACTTCTAGTGAGTATAATTGTGAAATTACACCTCATTGTTATTTCATTAGAAGATTTTTCATGACATTAGGGCTTATTATGTTTCTTGGCTTCCCTGCAATAATCTGTAATTCGACTTCCTTTCCTTCTAAAAACAATTTCAAGGAAAGTTCTTGAAAATTAGAAGCTACTGTCCCCAACGATTGTAACCATTGTACTCCTAGTACAACACCAGCACCTCCCATAGGAATGGAAAGCACTGGACTATTAAATACATATTCCCCCATGGTTAGCTTAATATTATGGCATTTTCTAGAGAAATTTATAGTTCCTCCATTTGCAACCATCACTTGACATTCTGGTGATGGGTATAGGAAAAAATTCATTTCCTTGGCTACCTTACAATGAATAAAATTATGGACACTACCTGAATCAATCAACACTATTACTTTTTTATTCTTGATATGTCCTTCTATTTTGAGAGTTTAAGGAGTGGTAATTCCTGCCAATGCATTACATGATACGATCGAACTCATTTCTTCCTCTTCTAGGGTTGGGTCCTAGTGTATATCCTCTTCTTTTTAAGATTCTTGTTCATTTTATTCCTCCTCTTCACAATCTATGTAAAATAATTTCTTCTCAGCACACTTATGACCTTTAGTGTATTTTCTATCACAACCGTAGAAAAGCCCTTTTTCTCTTTTTTCTTCCAATTTTTGTGGCATCAACCTTGTAGGTTGTGGAAATCTAGGAGTAGCAACACTTCCATATTTATAGAAGTGAGTGGTAGGCTTCCTTGTCGCCATAATTTTATATTCAATTTTTCTTGCCAACCTGAATGCCTTCTCCAATGAATCAGGTTCCAAAATGTGAACTTCATGTTGGATGTTATCCTCTAAAGTACATATGAAGATATCAATCATGTGTTCCTCTGGAA
This sequence comes from Pinus albicaulis, assembly GCA_034641835.2. Classification (NCBI taxonomy): domain Eukaryota; kingdom Viridiplantae; phylum Streptophyta; class Pinopsida; order Pinales; family Pinaceae; genus Pinus; species Pinus albicaulis. The sequence goes on from CM076580.1 coordinate 1,451,878,315, forward strand.
TATCAGTTACCCTTATATTCAATTTTTGGAAGTCCTCAATGTGCTCCCCCACTGAACACTTTTGTCTGAGATTTATCAATTGGCTAAGGAAAATGTTGATCTTTGTATCCTCATAATGTGCTATCATTTCCTCTGTAAAAATTGACCAAGTGACAATTTTTTTATGGGAGCAAAGCCATCGATACCATACAAATGTATTTTGTTCTAAAAGTAAAGTTGCAAAGCGTACCTTTTGTGGTTTGCACATTATTGAGATCAAAATATTTCTCCATCTATAGTATCCATGTTATAGGATCCTTTCCATCAAACTTCCTCATATCCATTTTTGGAATATGGTGCTTCTTCCCTCCAACATTAGAGTTTATGAAATCATGATTAACATTTGTTTTTTTCTCATCATGAGTTTCCTCTACTATCTTTTAACCATTAGGAAACATTTCTTATATAAACTTTGTCAAACCTTCCATGTCTGTTTTTAGATCATTTTTCATGTTTTCCATCTTATCTTCCATGTCATCCATATTAGCTTCCATGCCATTCTTCAAACCATCCATCTTAGATTCCACGCCTTTCTTCAAACCATCCATCTTAGTTTCCACGCCTTTCTTCAAAACTCCCATGTCATTTTTTGTTGCTCTTTGTGAGAGAGAAATTTGTTGCACTTTATCTTGTAATTTTGATATGTCATGTTGCCATTCTTTGTCTTCATGAGTCATAGTAGAGCCTTCTAAAGGATTAATGGGTGTTGAATTATTTTTAGGGGCCATTTTAGAATCCAATACTGATATCTATTCTACAATATGCCCTTGGAATCAATTCAACTTGATTCTTCAAACAAGACTTATGCAATTCAGAAAACAAATTACACACCTTTTACTTTCTTTTGAGGAGCTTGATATTGAAATTGAATTATCTCTATATTTGCACATCCTCAATATCTAAAATTCAACCCTATAGTATTCCTCTGAAGCTTCTTTCAAATACCATAGGTTTGACTTGTTTTGGATTATTCAAGGAAAAGTTATGTCCAACCTCTCACAATGACCTAATTATGGACTGGTTTAGTAGAGAAAACTTGTACGACTTGCCACGTGTCACTGTTTTCTCCTTTGGCTTTGAAATTTATAGAAAGGAAACTACATTCTGTGTAATTCCAGTCACTTTTTATAGAATTCCAATACGATGCTCAGAGAAAGAGTTATGAATATTTTCCCAGAATCACCTCTTTGAGATGAAATTCAGGAGCCTTAAAAAGACCTAACCTCTGCAGATCATATCTCCGAAAATATTGTGAACCAAGCTCTGAAATTTTGTGACAATGTTCCTCAGGATTTTGGCTCCATGCTCTAAAATTTTCAGCTTCTAAATCTTTGTAGAAAAAATGTTATAGTGAAAATTCCGTGATGACAGTTTTAAGTGAAATTCAGGAGCATGCAAAAAGCCCTAACTTCGACAGATCATATCTCCGAAAATATTGCGAACCAAGCTCTAAAATGTTGCGATGATGTTCCTCAGGATTTCGGCTTCGCACTATAAATATTTCAGCTTTTGAACCTTCATAGAAAAAAAATTATAGTGAAAATTGCATGATGACCTTTTTGGAGCAGCAAAACTCTAGAATCCAAAGCTCTAATACCAAATATTTGGAAAACAGCTCCAAAAATAGAAGAAAAGAGATATCAATGCCTTATAAATAAGCCACTTCAAGGGGGCAACCACCAATACATTACATGAATGAAAAATTCTTGTATCATACAAATTACAAAACCCCCTTTCTATATATAGGAGTACATGGGGCCACATTGTAATCCTAGTGGGGCGACAATGTAATCCTAGCCAACCTAACAATAATAATTTAAGGGCACAATAATAACAATATGGGGGTTATAGGGGTACAATAATAATGATAAGCGTGTTACACTAACAACAATAAGGGACTATACTAGTAATATAGGGACCTAACTCGATATGATCCTCTTTTATCAATCACTTCCCTATGTATTATAAAGAAAATATTTGTGGAGTGTGATGGAGGATGTAACCCCCTCATCCCACATCTACCCAAGTAACTGGACAACCGAGCTAAACATATGACGAAGAGTTACTATGATCATATTCAACCTCCTAGGTGACCTCAAGGAAGTGGAATCAATGGAAACATATCACAAAGACCCTCCATGTCAGCAACAATATGGGAGTGAAATTTCATGGAAGTTAATATGATCCTCTTTGATCAATCACATCCCTATGTACTATAAAGAAAATATTTGTGGATCATGATGGAGGATGTAACACCCTCATCCCACATCTACCCAAGTAACTGGAAAACCAGGCTAAACATGTGACAAATAGTTACTATGATCATATTCAACCTCCTAGGTGACCTCAAGGAAGTGGAATCGATGGAAACATATCACAAAGACCCTCCACGTTAGCAACAATACTACTAGAAGCCTACCCAACCACTCAAACATCTAGAACCTAGGTCCCGCTAAGGTTTTAGGCATTCAAACCCCCATGCACTCCCACAGTATAGGCATGGGTGCATTGAGGAGGCTCTAGATGCTCCCCCAGCATATGCAAGCATGCGTCTAGGGAATTTTTCCCACAGACATGTGCCAGCTTCCTCAAGGTTTGAGCCACCTTTTCAGGCCTAGATCTAAGGTAATTATCCATAACTTCATGACAAGATATGGAATAGAATATAATAGTGAAATAATGGCATAAAATAAAATAGTTAAATAAGGACTTGATTGGACCCCTACTAGCCATGACAGACATTTTTTCAAACATGTTGGAAATATGTAATATATAGGTTTAAACAAGATATCTGAACATAGAGGTCTCATACTTATATGAGAATCACTAAGAAGCATTTTTCCCTTAGATCCTTAGCTACATTATCATCTATTAGGTCATATATACATTTTTTATTCATTTACAAACAAAAAAACATGAGGAGATCCATACATAATCACTACCAGAATACATGCTCATAACCATCATAATAACAAAAAAAATACTAGGGATACATCAACCATAGGATCCACATATAAATCAGTAAATTTACACATCAAATGGCAAGGAAATTAATTTCTTGTTAGTGAATGAAAAAAACAACTGGGGATGGCACTACCACATTCCACCTAACCATAGATTTCTTGAGAAAAATATCTCTTCATACAATCACCCACATGCCATATTCCAAGCATGAATGTGGTAATTATGAACAACCAAAGAGCCAAACAAGTATGGATTCTACCGGAGTTATCCACCTACATGCCTCCTAGTCTCTCACACTTTACCATAATCCATAGTCTTATCCACAGATCACTAGGCCCTACACCGAGACCCAATCTCTAAGATTTAACATACATCCCATCTTGAGACTGCTAGTCCTAATGGAGAGAAATCCACCTCTTGGATTTACCATATATCCTGCAATTTACTAGCAAGTATTTCTAGGCTTGTCGAGGCACACAATCCTAGCTTTACTGCAACCCATGTTCTGGTTCAGGGGTCACTAGGCCAGTGGCTTTACAATGATACATATTCTAATCTATGGAACACTAGGCCATGTGTTTTTCATTTTAGATATCCACCTCACTCAGCTTTGAATCTATCCAACAATCCATCTCAACTCTTTCTCTCTTCGAATGAGTAGTTCACCCATAGAATTGGATTCGGTGAAGTTACTAGCTCATGGTAGACCTCTCCCAATCCTATGATTTAATTGTACAGATATAAAAAAATTTATCCTTTGAAATTTTTCAATACTAAACACCTTCCTCGAACCCAGCTCCAAAAATAGAAGAAAATACAGATCAACGCCTTATAAATTAGCCACTTCGAAGGGGAAACCTCCAATACATTACATAAATGAACAATTCTTGCATGATGGAAATGACCAAAACCTCCTTCTATATATAGGATTCCATGGGCCCACAATATAATCCTTTCTAACCTAACAATAAAAATTTAAGGGCACAATAATAACAATATTGGGGTTATAGGGGTACAACAATAAAAATAAGGGGGAAACACTAATAACAATAAGGGACTAAACTAGTAATATAGGGACCTAACATGCCCCTCTCCTTCAAGAAAGTTTTCTTCCTCAATGCTTGAGTAGCTATGGGTTCTTCTATATAAAATTCTCATCCTCCCATGTAGAATCTTTAGTGGGTAAGTTCTTCTACTTGATGAGATACTCTAAAATTGATCAATTTCGTAGCTGTCGAGTTCTTGTTTCTATGACCGCTTCAAGTTCCAATATGATTTTTGTTTCCTCAAAAAGTTCTAGAAATATTGTTTGAACTGGAAGGTTTTCACCTATAACCTTCTTTAAGCATGAAACATGGAAAATTGGATGCACTTGCAAAGAATCAGGAAGCTACAATTTGTATGCCATAGTACCAATCTTTTGCAACACCTTGTAAGGACCATAGTACTTTGGTGATAATTTATTATCCTTCTTATCTTGCTTGAGGGAAATGTGTTTATATGGTTGTAGCTGTTAAAACACCTAGTCTCCTACATAAGAACTTCTCTCACTGTGATGTTGATCTTCCTGTTGTTTCATTCGATCTTGTGCCAAATTTAGGTTATCCTTTAATAGTTGGAGAACTTCTTGTCAATGCTCAATGTGATCTTCCACTGCGTGAACCTTAGAATTTTCTCTTAAATTTCATTTGATGGATGGTGGATGATATCCATAAAATGCCATAAATGGGGTCATTTTTGTTGTAATATGGAAGGAAGTGTTATACCACCATTCAGCGAGAGGTAACCACTTGACCCATTGTGTTTGTTTATTGGATACAAAACAACAAAGATATCCTTCCAAACATTTATTCACTATCTTAGTTTGACCATATGAATGAGGATTATAAGATGAGTTATGAGCTAATTGAGTACCCAAAGAAGAAAATAACTCCGTCCAAAAATTTCCACTAAAAATAGGATCTCTGTTGCTCATAATAACCTTTAGGTTTCCATGTAGCTTTTGAATTGTGTCCATAATTGTAGTAGAAACTGTACTTGCTTTAAATGGATGAGATAATGCACAAAAGTGTGCATACTTGGTAAGTCTATCAACAACCACCATGATGACACTCTTTCCTTCAGACTTAGGTAACCCTATGATAAAATCCATTGAAATCTTCTCCCAACATTGACTTGGAATGGATAAAGGTTGTAGAAGACCCGGGGTCTTAATTGTCTCAACTTTATTTTTCTGGCAAACCAAATATTCTGCCACAAAATTTTAAATATCAGAGTTATGGCCATCCCAAAAAAATTCTTTCTTCACCCTGTGGTAAGCTTTTAAAAATCTTGAGTGTCCTCCTAAAGGAGAAGTGTGCAATTCCAAAAGAATCTTTTGTTTTAGTTGGGAATTATTACAAAGATATAAGTGATCTTTGTACCATAAGGAATAATTTTTCCAATTAAATGTATCAGATGTACTAGGATCTTGGTACAAATTTCGAATGAGTGTCCACACTTCTTCGTCCTTCTTCCATTCATCCCTTGCTTCGGTTATCCAATCTGGTTGGATAATAGAAATGGCACAAATAAATGCTTCCACCTCTTCATTCTTTCTTGAGACTGCATCTGCAACAACATTTAGCTTCCCTTTTCTGTATATTATTTCAAATTCATAACCCAACATCTTTGTGACCCATTTTTGCTTCTCTTCTGAAGATAGTCTTTGTTCAAAAAAGTGTTTAAGACTATCATGATCAATTTTTACCTTGAAGTGTCTTCCCATTAGGTAAGTTCACCATTTCTTTAGTGCATATTGTATTTCTAACATTTCCTTCTCATAAATAGCTTTTTGTAAATACTTTCCTTTGATTGGATGACTTTTAAAAGCAATGGATCTTCCTTCTTGGATTAAAACATCACTAATTCTATTTCCTGAGGCATCACATTCCACAATAAATTATTTTGTGAAGTCTGGCGTAGCTAAGACCGGTGCTAGGAACATTACTTATTTAGGATGTGTTGACGGGAAAATTTGTCCGGCCAACAGTAGGGGATCTCCCTAGTAGAAAGTCCCAATTAGACCTTGAACCGTTTGGAGTAGGGATCCCATCCAGGGTGTGGGTCCAGCTATCGCTTAAGACGTCTTCCCTTAGGTCTCAAAAGGAACTGATTGAACTTGCGGACATACACTTATTCACATGACATAGATTATAGGATTTGATGCGTTAAACATGAATCAAACGCTATGCGTAGAAAGATTATAAATAAAGCATGTACACCTCAGGAGATGTCATTAGCAACACATCTTTGGGGGTAATGCTTATATGGTAGTATGACCACAAAATAAATAGTTCTTTATGATGAGATATCCCTTTACTTTCTGAAAGATAAAATGAAATGCTAACAAAATATTTCATTAACATTCATTAATAGAGCAAATGATAAAATGAACATCATTAATACAACACATATAGCCATGACACATAAATGATGACATGAAGAGTGCAGCTTCATTAATCATAGGATGTTCTGAAACTGTACAAGGAATACACACAGTGTTCGCACAGCAAAACACATCATAACCATAGGCTGTTTTAGCAAGAATCTATATTCATATGCACAAGAGTATAATCTTTCGATACAATGTCATGTAGCTCTTGAGTTTCCAAAAATAAAAATCCCTTATTACTTTCCCCGTGGGGAGTTTTATAGCACAAAACTTTCCCTTTGGGCTTCCCGAATTTTCACCTGCTTGCATGTTGAGTTGCCTCGCGACCTTGAAGAGGATGCGACCTGTGACTTGTCTGGTATGTGCGACTTACGACCTGGATAGGCAGTGCGACCTGCGACCTGGCGTGGTGGTGCGATCTGCGACCTACCTCTAACTGCTGCTCATGACTTGCTGTTACCGGGCTGTGGGGATGGGTGGGCAATGTTGATGTTAGGGGCCTCAATCTGCTGCTCCTTGAGTAAATATTGCCATGTCTAGTACTCTGCCGCTATGGGGGAAACTAGAGGAACCTCCTCCTTCAACCGATGCATGCATTCCAAAGAATTTGGTACTAAGGTTTCCATTTTCTGTGAGATCTAGTTTGAAAGCGAGCAAACCTTGGTATAAATCCGAGCTGGAGTGGAAATAAACTGACTCAGATGTTCTTGAGATGCTGAGGGCTTGAGAGCAGTAGCAGCTTTCTTGATAGGCTGCAAAAATGACTGGATGTCCTGATCCACTTTTTCCTAGGTTTTCTCTTTGTCCAATGCCCCAAGCGATGGAATGTGGTGCAAAGTGTGCATCGAGTCGATACCGCTGATCAGGTGGTTGTATGAAGACATTACTTTGTCCAGGTCCTTAGATTGTATTTCCATACGGAGCTGAACCTTAACATCCTGTGTATGAATCCAATCCCTCTTGGGAAAATTTTTAGGTGCCTGAGGGTATTGTACTGTCCAGCCCATCATCCTGTCTAAGGCCTGTGAGGCCTCCCTGAGCTGCACGTGCTTTTGCTTGGTTTCTGCTCGTGCTCTTACCAGTGGGGTGACTGTTTGTTTGATGGTAAACATTTCTCCATACACCTGCCTCATGTTTACTTCTAACACTTCACACTCCTTGAAAATGGCCAGTGGGACTTCATTTACCGGTGGAGTCTGGTTTCAGAGTTGTTGAACTTCTTCTCTCAACTCTGCTTTTTCCTGCTCTGCTCTTTTCTCACGCTGTTCAGCTGCTTGCAATCTATTTTGTAGAGAGACTATTTCTCTACTCATTCTGGTTATGTTCTCTTCTGTGGCTGCGGCGAAAGCAGTACCCACCGATGCTATCATTACAGGATTAGTCCTGGTATCAAGGACTATGTCTTTGCCTGTTGCAACTGTGGATGTGGCAGAGGGACTTTGCGCCAGTGACCTTCTTTTCTCTTGCCGGATTTTTAAAGAGAATTGATCGAACATAAGTCTGGTGAGGTCAAATACATCCTCTTCCTGCCCCTGGGGGGATCTAACATTAGAAAGCTTGGTACTGCCCAGAGGTATCTCGAGGGGATTTACCTCGATGTCTTCCAGCATGTCATCCTCCATTTCTACTTTGTTATTTTCCTCTTCTTCCTTTCGCCGACGTTCAGCTTCTGCTGCTGCTTCTATTTCGGCCTTCCTCTTCCGCTCAACTGCAGCAGCCTTTTCAGCCTCTTTTTGGCGCTCAGCTTCTGCTTTGTCCAGCTCTACTTTGAGTGCCCGTTCTGATGCGGCTTGTGCCTCCTTTTCCTCCTTTTCTTTCCTGGCCTCCTTGGCCTGCTTCTTCTTCTGTGTTTCCGTTGCACTCTTCTGGCGTGCTTCCTCATCCTCTTTTATCTTCTTTTCCCTTTCTTGTTGGGCTTTTTCTTCTGCTTCTTTCTGTTTGATAGATGTAGTAAGCCCTGTGTTGGTCCGAGATTTCTTGGGTAAAGAGGAAGAGGAACCTCCTAACTGACAACTTATGTCTTCTAGGCTCTGATCATCTGGATCTTCTTGGACCACGTCTACTCCCGGAGAAAATTGTCTCTCAGCATTATACCAGTTCCTTCTCTCATCTTCTGCCAGGCGCTCAATATGCTGATAAGTCCACTTGAATTTAGCTTTCAGGCAGTGCTCAGGAACTATTCTCTCCGGGTCATATGTTCAGTGTTCTAGCGCCCCAAGCTGATAGATTTTCATTGCTTCTCCCTCTGCTGCTACTTCCCTGAAGTCTTTAACTGTGCACGCGCCAATGGTGAGGGGTAGCGTGGGCCACGACTTCTTTTTGCCTTTAGACAGGACGCTGGAGAAGCCTTGCGACATTTGGAAGCATACCTCCTGAATGAGCATTTTGTCTGTAACAAAGCGAGGCATAGCATGTGGTGCCCTGTAAGTTCCAAAGACTCGAATGAAGGTATATCTGGGGAAAGGGAACCAGTGTGCCACTTTGACTAGAGTCTCCTTGGCCCGCCAAGACATGCAGGGGGCATCTTGGTCGAATAAGTGTCTATATAGAGAGGGGATAAATACTTGGGAGATCTGATCTATATCCTGTTTGTATTTGGACTCCCAAAATACCCTGATTTGCAGATGAATTGCGCGCGACTGCTCGGAATCTCAGTTGTGTGCCCATCCCTCAAAGTGTACTCTTGTGCAGACAGCATCCAGTAGGTAAGAAGCCATGTAAAATTCGGCAGGCATTCCTTCATCTAGGGCCAATGCCGCATTCAAGTTGGTCTGCATCGAAGTCATCAATATGCCAGCCCAGTTGAAATGGGTGCCATGTGTTGTCACATACTCCATGATAGTAGCCCAACTACCATTGAAAGTGGAGCAATCTGGGCGTCCGTAAAGCCTGCAAAGCATGGCGGCAACCAATTTATAAACCTTTCTCAGGCTAGCCACCGGATATTCTTGGTATTTCTTGACCTTAAACTTCTCGGGCTCCTCCCACCATTGTCTAATAGTATCAACTATCGGAACAGCGTGAGCAGTAGCCCATTCTGGAGTGAAATGCTCATCTGGGCGAGGCAACGAGTAGTAGAGGTGAGCATCCGTGCCTACGAGCGTAGCGAAAGCCCTGCCTTCGTTGTCTCGGATCACAAACTTCTTGGGATCCGTCTTTTGTATGATCCAATCTATAACCTCTGGACATGGAAATATGGCTGGATGCGCCCCTGCCAAATGTAGTTTGGACTTCTTGACTACCAAGTATATTTCCCGGTCTGGGAGATCTTCTGGAAATTCCTCTTCCGATATGGCAAACTCATGATAAACTTGGTACCATCGCATATTGTCTTCTTTTGCATATGTACACAGTGTATCCTTGTATATTGGGGGTGGGGACACCACGTCCAGCTCATCAATTTCTTCCACTACTTGCTTCTCCTTCTTCCGGGATAGCGAGGGCGCCATGTCACTAGAATCTGATAAAACAGGTATGCACTCTATGTCTTCTTGAAGTTCACCTGTCAAATTCATAAAGGAATCCCAAGATAAGAACGACATGATGATATAAAACCAGTTACAGTTTAGTGATGAAAATTAGCTGAGACACATGTAAAACTGGGTTACTGGTGTAATAGGTCGCAGGTTCACGGGGTCGCAAATTTACGAACACAGAGGAAAATGCGACCTTGCGACCTCGCGACCAGGTCGCTGGGTCGCAATTCTCTAGAAAATTGGAAAATGTGACCTTGCGACCTTGCGACTAGGTCGCTGGGTCGCTGGGTCGCAGATTCCAGAAATCTAAAGAAAATGCGACTTTGTGACCTAGCGACTAGGTCGCTGGGTTGCAGGTCACGATAAGGCTTGCCGGGGGGTTTTGCGCGCGTGCGGCCGTGAGTTTTCTCTTCTCCCTCCTCTTGAGAATTTATAAGTTAGCTGGGTCCAGGCAGAGCTGAGGACTGGTTTTAAGAGCAAGGGACAAGGCTATGAGAGTTTGAACCAGAAGTGTGGTGAGGTTGGACATTTGTGGAGAAAGCAGAGTCACAAAACACTCAAAAAATATAAAAGCTCAGATAAAGGGAAATTTAAAGGCCTAAGGGGACATGGGTTTGGTAAGAAATGCTCATAATGGAAAAAGCAGGAAGAAATGGCAACTTACCCGGGAAAATCACGCCAGTCGAGCTGTCAGAGGCGTTTTCTTTCAAATCGCTGAATGTGTAAAATGCGACCTGGCGACCTCCCTTATATAGAAGGTCGCACATGCGGGAAATTAATGCGTGTCGCTGGGTCGCAAATCTATTAATTTCATAGTTTTGCGACCTTACGACCTTGCGACCTGGCGACCTACGGTCACGGGGTCGCAAGGTCGTTGGGTCGCACTTTTCGTCAAAGTTGGGGATTTGCGACCTTGCGACCTGGCGACCTGGCGACCTGCGGTCGCGGGGTCGTGGTTTTAATCTATAGTTTCACTTTGCGACTTGGCGACTTGGCTACTTAATAGTTTCTCTTTAGTTTTAAGGGGCTCCAAAAATTTGAAATGGTGATCTTTTTGGAGGGTGTTGTAGGGGCTACAACAAATGGCGATTCACTGGACGAACTCAGAGTCTTTGCTGATGGTTAGTCTTGGCGGGGGGAGGGAGGGGCCTATGCTAACTATTTACTTTTACTTGGTGGTAGACATTTCCTAACCTTTGGCACCTTGCTGGGTTGCTCAATCTGTTGGCCTGTTTGGGCGCCATTCAACCAAATTCATTTCTTCAGGTCTCCGGATTGGAAGAGTTGGAGAACTCCAGGCAGCCACAGGGTCTGGTACGATTATTTTGTCCTCATCATGTTGCTCCACTGCCAGCAAACCTCTCGGTCCCGGTGGAGTCACTGCCTAGGAATCGTGAATGTTGCTCCGCTGCCAGCGAGCCTGGTCAGTACTCTGGCGGAGTCGTTACATCACCTCTCTGCGCAGGAAGCCTTTCTCCATCCTTTACCCTTTATTAGTGTGCTATTGCACTTATTTTGAATGTGCCTGAGGCACTTATTTAGATGTGCTCGTGGCACTTATTTGAGATGGAAATTTAGCCTGGGCGGATGAGGGATCTCGACTTATTTTTCTTGCAGAGAGGTTGTTCCCGGTCTGGTATGAGGACTTTGGTTTTTCCCAGATACCCTGTCGTAGCATAGAGTACCTCTTTTCCCTTCTGGTCTGGTTACCACTACACTGCATTTTCTTTTGCGGACACCCTCTCAGGCTGGCGAGGTAAGCTTCCCGCTTGATGCCTTGAGTTTGGTGATATGCTGCCTTTAGGTGCAGAGAACAAGCCAGCTTTTGCCACCTTTGAGTCTATCGGAAAGGGCTTTCCATCAGCATAGAACCTGTTGTAGTGTGCCAATTGCGTGGCTCTAACAAATCCTTCCTCAAAACATTTTATTACTATATTTTATTTTATTTTATTTTATTTTATTTATTTATTTATTTTTTTTTATTTTTTTACAAGCACGAGAAAAGAAAATACGGTACAAGGATAATGTAGCCCTCTAAGGGCAGCTAGGTGAAATAGTGTTTGAGGTCATGCCCATTTACCAGGAGGACCTCGACTCGTCCATCAAGGGTTTGCAATCTAAATGTGTGGGATCCTATCTTCTCATTAATTTGGAAAGGGCCTATCCAAAGTGCCTGGATCTTGGAATGCTTCCCCTTTTCCTCATGGGCTTTATCCCACTTGAGTACCAGGTCTCCTACTTCAAAATTTTTGTTCCCTGTGGACTTTTTATCAAACCATCTTTTGATTCGGCTCTGATGGATGGCAAACTTTTCCTGGGTCTTTTTCCTTTCTTCCTCCAATTTTAGCAAGGTGTCGATTCGAGTCTACAAGGTAGGGCACGGGGTACCATGACATTCTTGGGACAGCTGGAGGGCCAGGAGAGATAGATGAGGAGGGAGAACAACTTCTTTTCCATACACGAGAAAAAATGGGGAAGTGCCTAAAGAGGACTTGGGAGTGATACGGTCAGCCCACAGTGCATTGTGAAGGGCATTGTGCCAGTTGTGCTGGTGGGATAACAGGGTCTTTTTAATAATACAGATAAGATTCTTGTTAGTGGACTCAGCTAATCCATTTCCCTGAGGATAGTAATTTGTAGAATGTTTCAGAATAATACCATTTTCCAGCACAAAATCATATAATTTAAAATATGAGAAATAAGTCGCATTATCGAAAACTAAAGAAGTTGGAACGCCAAACCTGGTAATGATGGAATGTGTGAGGAATTCTATTACCTCTTGATCGTTGATTCGGCATAAAGGTGTTGCTTCGACCCACCTGGTGAAGTAATCAATAGCTGTAAGGATATACCGATGTTGTTTAGAAGAGTGAGGTGTGATTTCACCAATTACATCCAAACCCCACTGTTGGAAAGGTTCCTCTACTGCTACTGAGAGTAAGGGGGCAGCTGGCCGTGCTTCTCGGTTGGCGAACTTCTGGCACTGAATGAATTTCTGAACATATGCATGCGCATCTCTAAAAAGAGTAGGCCAATAGTATCCTGTGCACATTATCTTATGGGCAGTAGTATCTCCGGCAAAATGACCTCCAGTTGGTCCGTCATGCAACTCAGTTAAGATTTTTTGTGCTTCGTCAGTTTCCAAGCAGCGTAACAGGACCCCATCGTGGTGTTTCTTGTACAACTTACCTTGGATCAGTTGGTGAGATGCGGCTTTGAGTCTTATTGTGCGTTTCTGCTGGGCAGTAAGAGCAGAGTCCATGGTGCCTTGGGCCAAATATCTTGAAATGTAAGAATACCAAGAAGGGATGCTTTGCTGAGGCACATGGTCACTCTGATACATGTCGATCTCTTGTTCCCAACATTCTTCTTCAATTTCATGAGCACTTGCAGCCTCCGCGGCCATTTGGCATAAGCCCTGTCCTTTAACGGTATGTGCCAGTTTAAACTCTAAATCATATTCTTGCAAACACGCCACCCAGCTTCCCCACCTTTCGCCTAGATCTTGCTGCACGAAAAGTGAGCGGACCGCTGGGTGTGGCACAAAAACCGTAACATGATTTTTCAAGATGTAGGGCCTAAAATGTTTTACCGCCTTGTAGACCGCATAGGCTTGTTTCTCAATTTCTGGGTAATTCAACTCAGCTCCTTGTAAACTAGTACTCATGAAAGAAATGGGCCGTTCATTGTTGTTACCATCTTTCTGCATGAGGACAGGCGCAAGCGAGGAGTCTGAAGCGAAAGTGTACAGGATGAAACCTTTACCAAAATCTGGACTTTGGAGGGAAGGAGTTTCAGCTATAGCCTTTTTTATTTTATCCAAGGCTTCTCTTTCTAGGGGATTCCATTGAAATACAACATTATTTTTAATCATTCCCTGTAGTGGCTTGACTATCTGGGCGAAATCTGAGATGAATTTACGGACAAAATTGATTTTCCCCAGGAAAGATTGCATCGCTTTCTTGTTGCTCGGGGGAGGAATCTGAGCAATGGCTTTCACCCGTTCTAGATCAACCACAATGCCTTGCTTAGTGATAATGTGGCCTAGCAAGTTTCCCTCTGCCACAGCGAAAACGCTCTTTTTAGGGTTGAGCGATATTCCGTACCTCCTGCACCTCTCGAAGATTTGCTTGAGGTGGCGTAAATGATCGCCCCTGCGTTTTGAAAATACAGTGACGTCGTCCAAATAGACCACCACGCTCTGCCCTATTAAACCACGGAAGGCTATATCCATGGCTCGTTGGAAATTTTCCCCCGCATTGATCAAGCCAAAGGGCATGCGTCTGAAAGCAAAGGTTCCCCATTTTGTCCGGAAGGTGGTTTTCAGTCTATCGGGCTCAGCTACCAGCACCTGGTTATAGCCGGAGAAGCCATCTAATAGGGAGAACATCTCAGATCCAGACACAGCTTGTAATATCTGTTCCATGGGGGGCACCGGGTAGTTGTCTTTGTTTGAGGCCCGATTCAGATTACGGAAATCTACACACAAGCGGATCTCACCAGACTTCTTTCGTACGGGTACCAGATTCGACACCCACGTGGAGTGACGAACTTTGAAAATAATGCACGCATCCAAGAGCTTCTTAAGTTCCTTTAGAATCATTGGCTCCAAAGCTGGATGCACTTTTCTGAGTTTCTGTTGGAAGGGTTTAACGCCTTCCCTCATGGGTATTACATGCTGAATGATACGGGTATCGTATGTACGTAGATCTTCATATGTCCAAGCAAATACATCGCGATACTTCCGGAATAACTGGGTGAAGGCCCGTGCCTCCTCATCACTACAGTCTTTGCCGAGGTTAACGAACTTTGGGTTCTCATCTGATCCCAAGTTCACTTGCCGATGTGCCAATATGGAACTTTGCACTTTGGTGTTCGGAGACCTGCGGAATCGGCTTTGCAGGTCAAAGAGCTTTTCTAATGACACCACCCCCTTGGGCATAATTTTCTCTTTGCGTTCATCATGCTCTCTCGGTAAAGCATGCTCGTGCTCCTCCTCGTCTATCGCCGCATCCTTGAATACTTCCGCATTGCACATAAAGTCCAAAATCTATTGATCATCGTTAAAAACACGTAGATTAGAAATGTTGTCTGGCACAGAGGGTCTATATACAACTTCAATAGAAAAACCGTCCCTTAAGGGATTAAATCTAGTAGCAGCATTAGCCAGAGTATCGGCTGCTGCATTGTGCATTCTAAGAACAGATTTAATTCCAAATGCATCAAAAGCAGAAATCAATCGCCATACCTCTTGTTGATATGCCTTTAAATGTGGAGATAAACAGTGAATAGTGTTGCGTACCTGGCGAGTGATAATTTCAGAATCTCCAATTACCTACAAACATTTTACCTTCAAATCCAGTGCCTTCTTAAGTCCGAGGATTAATGCCTCGTACTCAACAGTGTTGTTGGTGCACTGGAACTCTAACCGGCATGAGATTAAGAACTTATTTTTGTGAGGGTCAAGAAATATGCAACCCGCGCTAGCTCCGTCATGAGTCTTGGAACCATCATAATACAAGGTCCATAGGTCACTTTCTGGCTCCTTCAGGGTAATAGGTTGTGGAGGGGTTTCTGTTGTTGGTGAGATAGGGGAGACTTGTTCCTTCACGACCAGTGCTAGTTCAGATTGGACCTCGGGACCAACGGAAGACTGAGGGGGTTGGTAACATCTGAATATAGCTTCCATAAAGCACATGCCAAGTTCCTCCTGGGCAAAGCTGATGGGTTCATTAACGGCATCCAAATCAGTCACGGTGTATTTCATGTATGGTTCACTTTCGACCCTGATTTGATTGTTCCGCCCCTTGTAAGGAAGCCAAAAGTGGGACCAGTCGGTGGCGAAATAGCCTTGCAACTTGCTGGACCAGTCCCTACTAAGCAATAGGCCATATGCTTCAAGGATGTCGACAATCACAATGTCAATGCATTGATGGACCCTAGAGTCTGACGACAGGTGGATGATGACATTGTTCAACTCTCCTACGGCTGGCACTTGTGATCTGTCAAGCTGTATGATCTTTGCGTCAGTCTTCTCTGGGCGAATTTTTAGCTTCTTACAGACAAATAGGGGCATGAGGTTTGTTGAGGCACCGGAGTTGACTAGACAGTTTTGGACATTGAAGTTAAAAATCTCGAAGGACAAAAGGAAAGGAGGTGTGGATCCTCTTGATTTGGTATTGATGGCGTTTACTATGGACTGTACATCTGGACCAGCTTGTGCAGACGTGTTGCTCACAGTCTTCGTAGCTGAAGTATTTGCGAAAGCCTTTAGAATGAGCTCCTTTTGGTTAGTAATGCGGGCCAGCTAGTAGAGAGAAATGTTTGCTCTTGTTTTCTTCATATCCTCAACAATGTTATAGCTAGATTCTGGTTGAGGGCTAGGCTCGGTAGAGGTCTTTGAGGATTCTGTCAGGAGCTTGCCCTTTTGACTTGCTCGGGTCATGTTGTTGGCGGGTTTCTCCAGAGTAGATTTTTTTCCGTTTACTGGGGGCAGAATTTTCCTTAGGAAAGCCCTCTTCTTGTCTTCATAAGATTGCTTGGGAACAGGTCCTTTTCTCCTTAAACTATAATTCCGCACGGGCTGGTCTTTGGGAGTATCTACCATGTTGATATCAATGAAGGTAAGGCTGTCCCCACCTCGGATTATGTCAAAAGAGAGGATGGAGGATCCTGGTTCTTCGTTCGAGGGTAGATCCTCGTCGTGAACTGAAATATCATCCTCCGTCACATCCCTTGGAGTTTGGTCATCTAAAAGCTGGTTAACTACTGCTGTCATGCTGCCAATCCATTGAGGGCACGTTTTCTCAGAGTGGACAGCTTGATGGAAAGAACAGAAATTATCTTTCCCTATCTCTTCCACATTTAGAGCAGTATTCGGGTTCGACGGAGGTCTGTTAGTGTTGGGATTACTTTTTCTAAAGAAAGGTTTGGATGGTTTAGTGCTAGTTGTGGATTCTGTGCCCTTTCTCCTTAAGTCAGTGACTTCATTCGTTAAGAGCTTGAGGGTTTTTCTATGCTTTCAAAATCAAATGTATCTTTATCCCTATCGGTGGTCTTAGGAGTGGAGGACTGACCCCTTTTGGTGTTAGGCTTGTGATCATCTCTCCCTTTGTGATCGATGGCTCCTATCGAAAGCATGTCTTTCTCCACAGTGAGAGAAGCCTCGTAATTGGCCGTAAGGGTAGCGCGGGCTTCACGTTTGACGAAAACGGAAAGGTCTCTAGGGAGAGCCTTGGTATAGTAGTCAATGGTGATTGAGTCATCCAACGCCAGGTTCGGGGGAAACTTCTACAATATGGTAGCGAAGCGCTGGTTGAAATCCTTAACCTTCTCCTTTTTATGACACTTGATAGTGCTCAATTCCATGAGAAGCATGGACGAAGTTTTATCTTCTGAAAACTTTTGCAGGAAGATGCGACAGAATTGGTCCCATGAAGTGATAGAAGCACTGGGGAGAGAGCGGTACCATGTGGCCGCTTTTTTTTCGAGAGTATGGGGAAACAGTAGACACGCGACATCATCAGACTGGACTCTCATGATTTGCAGAGACAAATAGAAGCTGCTGATATGATCTTCAGCTAAGGTGCCTTTCTCAGGGTCAAACTTGGGGAGGTGTTTCTCCCGATGCCTAGGCAGATCGTGGAGTGGGCCCAAAAGATTTAATGGGGATTGAGCCATCCAGGCTAGGGGTTGCACTCTCCTAGCCCACTGGTGTTGCCTAAACTCATGTTCATATTCACCTCCCGAACCTGAGACCGATGCTTCTGACTCATGACGGGAGTGTTCGTCTTGGTGTCTCCCACAGTGAAGAAAATATCTAAGATATCCCAAGTTGTGGACAGGAGGCCTCATTGGGTTTGGGTGACGGTTGCGAGCTTGGTTTTCTTGGCATCAGCCCCTATCTCCTCTACCTCCGGCCCCTCGGCCTCTATTTCCTTCTTCTTCATTCCTGCGAGCTCTATTCCTTTCTCCTTCATTTCTACGAGCCCTATTTCCCCCATCTACATTTCCTCGGCCTCTGTCTTCCTCACCATCCCCGGGTGGGGGGTGGGCCTGGTTGTTGTTTTGCCGAGTCTGGTTAGGCTGGGAGTCGGGGAAAGGCTCGGTGTCGCCAAATTCTTCGCCCTCTTGGAGAATCGGGTCATCTTCCTCGACAGCATGGCCGAGGTCTTCCAACATGATATTTACGAGCTCGGGTATGGTACTTGCAAGGGCACCATTCCGAGTGATATTCTCAGGAGGGGTTCTAGTGTCGGCAAGGTATTCCATGATTGGAATAAATCATAAGTTTCTGATAAGATCGCGGGCAGCTGGGCACAAGGCTCTCAACTGTGCCCTGGTGATTTCATAATATCGAGTCTCCCTCTCTGGAATATCTTCCAGAGGAGGAGGGACAGTCTCATTGTTTATGACCTCCCCTTGGGGATTTTGTGATGGAAAGTTCATTGTATGCTGGGAGGCTGCCATTCAGGCCCTCCTTCTAGCGCCAATTCTGTTGACGGGAAAATTTTTTCGGCCAACAGTAGGGGATCTCCCCGATAGAAAGTCCCAATTAGACCTTGAACCGTTTGGAGTAGGGATCCCGTCCGGGGTGTGGGTCCGGCTATCGCTTAATACGTCTTCCCTTAGGTCTCAAAAGGAACTGATTGAACCTGCGGACATACACTTATTCACATGACAAAGATTACAGGATTTGATGCATTAAACATGAATCAAACGCTATGCGTAGCAAGATTATAAATAAAGCATGTACACCTCAGGAGATGTCATTAGCAACACATCTTTTGGGGTAATGCTTATATGGTAGTCTGACCACAAAATAAATAGTTCTTTATGATGAGATATCCCTTTACCTTCTTAAAGATAAAACAAAATGCTAACAAAATAGTTCATTAACATTCATTAATAGAGCAGATGATAAAATGAACATCATTAATACAACACATATAGCCATGACGCATAAATGATGACATGAAGAGTGCAGATTCATTAATCATAGGATGATCTGAAACTGTACAAGGAATACACACAGTGTTCGCACAGCAAAACACATCATAACCATAGGGTGTTTTAGCAGGAATCTATATTCATATGCACAAGAGTATAATCTTTTGATACAATGTCATGTAGCTCTTGAGTTTATAAAAAGAAAAAGCCCTTATTACTTTCCCCGTGGGGAGATTTATAACACAAAACTTTCCCTTTGGGCTTCCCGAATTTTTGCCTGCCTGCCTGTTGAGTTGCCTCGCGACCTTGAAGAGGTTTTGACCTGCGACTATTCTAGTATGTGCGACTTGCGACCTGGATAGGCAGTGTGACCTGCGACCTAGCCTGGTGGTGTGATCTGCGACCTACCTCTAACTGCTACTCATGACTTGCTGCTACCGGGCTGTGGGGATGGGCGCGCAATGTTGATGTTAGGGGCGTCAATATTCTGCTCCTTAAGGAAATCTTGCCATGTCTAGTACTCTGCCGCTATGGGGGAAACTAGAGGAACCTCCTCCTTCAACCGATGCATGCATTCCAAAGCATTTGGTACTAAGGTTTCCTTTTTCTGTGAGATCTGGTTTGAAAGCGAGGCAAGCTTGGTATAAATCCGAGCTAGAGTGGCAATAAACTGACTCAGATGTTCTTGAGATGATGAGGGCTCGGGAGCAGCAGCGGCTTGCTTGATAGGCTGCAAAAATTACTGGATGTCCTGATCCACTTTTTCCCAGGTTTTCTCTTCGTCCAATGCCCCAAGCGACGGAATGTGGTGCAAAGTGTGCATCGAGTCGATACCGCTGATCAGGTGGTTGTATGAAGACATTACTTTGTCCAGGTCCTTAGACAGTTTGTCCTTAGATTGTATTTCCATACGGAGCTGAACCTTAGCATCCTGTGTATGAATCCAATCCCTCTTGGGAAAATTTTCAGGTGCCTGAGGGTATTGTACTGTCCAGCCCATCATCCTGTCTAAGGCCTGTGAGGCCTCCCTGAGCTGCTCGTGCTTTTGCTTGGTTTCTGCTCGTTCTCTTACCAGTGGGGCGATTGTTTGTTTGATGGTAAACATTTCTCCATACACCTGCCTCATGGTTACTTCTAACACTTCACACTCCTTGAAAATGGCCAGTGGGACTTCATTTACCGGTGGAGTCTGGTTTCGGAGTTGTTGAACTTCTGCTCTCAACTTTTCTTTTTCCTTCTCTGCTCTTTTCTCGCACTGCTCAGCTACTTGCAATCTATTTTGTAGAGAGACTATTTCTCTACTCATTCTGGTTACGTTCTCTTCTGTGGCTACGGCGAAAGCAGTACCCGCCGATGCTATCATTACAGGATTAGTTCTGGTATCAAGGACTATGTCTTTGCCTGTTGCAACTGTGGATGTGGCAGAGGGACTTTGCGCCAGTGACCTTCTTTTCTCTTGTCAGATTTTGAAAGAGAATTGATCGAATGTAAGCCTGGTGAGGTCAAATACATCCTCTTCCTGCCCCTGGGGGGATCTAACATCAGAAAGCTTGGTACTGCCCAGAGGTATCTCTAGGGGATTTACCTCGATGTCTTCCAGCATTTCATCCTCCCTTTCTTTTGTGTTCTTTTCCTCTTCTTCCTTTCTCTAGCATTCATCTTCTGCTGCTGCTTCTATTTCAGCCTTCCTCTTCCGCTCAACTGCAACAGTCTTTTCAGCCTCCTTTTGGCGCTCAGCTTCTGCTTTTTCCAGCTCTGCTTTGAGTGCACGTTCTGCTGCAGCTTGTGCCTCCTTTTCCTCCTTTTATTTCCTAGCCTCCTTGGCCTGCTTCTTCTTTTGTGTTGCTGTTCCACTCTTCTGGCATGCTTCCTCATCCTCTTTTATCTTCTTTTCCCTTTCTTGCTGGGCTTTTGCTTCTACTTCTTTCTGTTTGATAGACGTAGTAAGCCCTGTGTTGTTCCGAGATTTCTTGGGTAAAGAGGAAGAGGAACCTCCTAACTAACGACTTCTGTCTTCTAGGCTCTGATCATCTGGATCTTCTTGGACCACGTCTACTCCCGGAGCAAATTTTCTCTCAACATTATACCAGTTCCTTCTCTCATCTTCTGTCGGGCGCTCAATATGCTGATAAGTCCACTTGAATTTAGCTTTCAGGAAGT
The DNA here is from genome assembly GCA_034641835.2 of Pinus albicaulis. Taxonomy (NCBI): domain Eukaryota; kingdom Viridiplantae; phylum Streptophyta; class Pinopsida; order Pinales; family Pinaceae; genus Pinus; species Pinus albicaulis. The sequence goes on from CM076580.1 coordinate 1,451,899,336, forward strand.
GCTCAGGAACTATTCTCTCTGAGTCATATGTTCGGTGTTCTAGCGCTCCGAGCTGATATATTTTCATTGCTCCTCGCTCTGCTGCTACTTCCCTGAAGTCTTTAACTGTGCACGCGCCAATGGTGAGGGGTAGCGTGGGCCACGACTTTTTTTTTCCTTTAGACAGGATGCTGGAGAAGCCTTGCGACATTTGGAAGCATACCTCCTGAATGAGCATTTTGTCTGTAAAAAAGCAAGGCATAGCATGTGGTGCCCTGTAAGTTCCAAAGACTCGGATGAAGGTATATCCGGGGAAAGGGAACCAGTGTGCCACTTTGACTAGAGTCTCCTTGGCCCGCCAAGACATGCAGGGGGCGTCTTGGCCGAATAAGTGTCTATATAGAGATGGGATAAATACTTGGGAGATCTGATCTATATCCTGTTTGTATTTGGACTCCCAAAATACCCTGATTTGCAGATGAATTGCACGCAACTGCTCGGAATCCTAGTTGTGTGCCCATCCCTCAAAGTGTACTCTTGCGCAGACAACATCCAGTAGGTAAGAGGCCATGTAAAATTCAGCAGGCATTCCTTCATCTAGGGCCAATGCCGCGTTCAAGTTGGTCTGCATCTAAGTCATCAATATGCCGGCCCAGTTGAAATGGGTGCCATGTGTTGTCACATACTCCATGATAGTAGCCCAACTACCACTGAAAGTGGAGCAATCTGGGCGTCCATAAAGCCTGCAAAGCATGGCGGCAACCAATTTATAAACCTTTCTCAGGCTAGCCACCGGATATTCTTGGTCTTTCTTGACCTTAAACTTCTCAGGCTCCTCCCACCATTGTCTAATACTATCAACTATCGGAACAGCGTGAGCAGTAGCCCATTCTGGAGTGAAATGCTCATCTGGGCGAGGCAACGAGTAGTAGAGGTGAGCATCCGCGCCTATGAGCGTAGCGAAAGCCCTGCCTTCACTGTCTCGGATCACAAACTTCTTGGGATCCGTCTTTTGTATGATCCAATCTATAACCTCTGGACATGGAAATATGGCTGGATGCGCCCCTGCCAGATGTAGTTTGGACTTCTTGACTGCCAAGTATATTTCCCGGTCTGGGAGATCTTCTGGAAATTCCTCTTCCGGTATGGAAAACTCATGATACACTTGGTACCATCGCATACTGTCTTCTTTTGCAAATGTATACAGTGTATCCCTGTATATTGGGGGTGGGGACACCATGTCCAGCTCATCAATTTCTTCCACTACTTGCTCGTCCTTCTTCCGGGATAGCGGGGGCGCCATGTCACTAGAATCTGATAAAACAGGTATGCACTCTATGTCTTCTTAAAGTTCACCTGTCAAATTCATAAAGGAATCCCAAGATAAGAACGACATGATGATATAAAACCAGTTACAGTTTAGTGATGAAAATTAGCTGAGACACATGTAAAACTGGGTTACTGGTGTACTAGGTCGCAGGGTCGCGGGGTCGCAAATTTACGAACACAGAGGAAAATGTGACCTTACGACCTCGCGACCAGGTCGCTGGGTCGCAATTCTTTGGAAAAGTTGAAAATGCGACCTTGCGACCTTGCGACTAGGTCGTTGGGTCGCTGGGTCGCAGATTCCAGAAATCTAAAGAAAATGCGACTTTGCGACCTAGCGACTAGGTCGCTGGGTCGCAGGTCGCGATAAGGCTTGCCGGGGGGTTTTGCGTGCCCGCGGCCGTGAGTTTTCTCTTCTCCCTCCTCTTGAGAATTTATAAGTTAGCTGGGTCCAGGTAGAGTTGAGGACTGGTTTTAAGAGCAAGGGACAAGGCTATGAGAGTTTGAACCAGAAGTGTGGTGAGGTTGGACATTTGTGGAGAAAGCAGAGTCACAAAATAATCAAAAAATATAAAAGCTCAGACAAAGGGCAATTTAAAGGCCTAAGGGGACATGGGTTTGGTAAGAAATGCTCATAATGGAAAAAGCAGGAAGAAATGGCAACTTACCCGGGAAAATCGCACCAGTCGAGCTGTCAAAGGCGTTTTCTTTCAAATTGCTGAATGTGTAAAATGCGACCTGGCGACCTCCCTTATATATAAGGTCACATGTGCGGGCAATTAATGCGGGTCGTGGGGTTGCAAATCTATTAATTTCATAGTTTTGCGACCTTGCGACCTTGCAACCTTGCGACCTGGGGTCACGGGGTCGCAAGGTCGCTGGGTCGCACTTTTCGTCAAAGTTGTGGATTTGCGACCTTGCGACTTGGGGTCGCGGGGTTGCAAGGTCACAAGGTTGTAGTTTTAATCAATAGTTTCACTTTGCGACTTTGCGACTTGGCGACTTAATAATTTCTCTTTAGTTTTAAGGGGCTCCAAAAATTTGAAATGGTGATCTTTTTGGAGGGTGTTGTAGGGGATACAACAGGATGTTCAAAGGCCTTAGTTGCTTCAGGAGCCCATGAAAATGCATATTTCTTCAATAATGTTGTTAGAGGTGCTGCTATTCTCCCATAATTCTTAAAAAACTTGCGATAATACCCTGTTAACCCGAGAAATCCTCGCAACTGCTTTATGGTTGTGGGGACTTTCCATTCCTTAATGGCTCTAATTTTTTTAGGGCATACCTTAACACCCTCGTGAGATACAATATGACCCAGATATTCCACCTCTTTTAATCCAAAGAAACATTTTGATGTTTTTGCATATAATTTTTTCTCCTACAATAGTTTGAACACCCTATCAACACTAGTACATTTCGGGGAAATTCCGACACTTGGTTCCGACACTTTTGACCAAATGTCGGAAATTTCCCTAATTTATTCAATCCCGCCCAAAACTTTCGCTATACCGATGTTTAGAGAAAAGTGTCGCAATACCGACACTTAGACAAAGTGTCACAATTGTGACGTTTGGAGGAAGACGTCATAATTGTGACACTATGCCCCAAAGCGTCGCTATTGCGACGACTGCCTCCAAACATCGCAAGTGCGACACAATGTCTAAGTGTCGCAATTGCAATGTTTGGAGGCAGCCGTCGCAATAGCGACGCTTTGGCCACCATCGGTATAACGACACTTATATGCCTTTGCAAAATCCATGTCACTTATGGTTTATTTTTTATTTTCTTTTGCTTGAACTAAGTCTTATTTCCATGTGGATTGTGTAATTTCACTTTTATTGCATATTATAGAATGTGTTTGTTTATAAGATTATATGATACATGTGAGATAAAGGTTTATTGTTTATCATATATAAATAAATTTTATCAATATTGTACTTTTACACTTTTATGAGGTGATGTTATAAGTAAATTCATAAATATCTCTTTTTGATCCTCATTTTACTCCATGAATATGTTTGGAAATGAAATTTCAATAGATTAATTTTCTCTTAACCTATGTATCATCAATATTGTACTTTCACATTCTTAATTATGAGGTGATGTTATAGGTAAATCCATGAATATCTCCTTTTAATCTTCATTTTACTCCATGAATATGTTTGGAAATGAAATTTCAATAGATTAATTTTCTTGCTATTATATGTTTTACTAATATATGGTAAGGAATTATCTCTTGTTATTCTTAGAAATAATTATATATATATTTTTTTTTTCAAAATAGATTAAAAAAATTATATAAGAAAAATTATTAATTCATCAATATGTGTGTGTGTGTGTGTTGTGATGAATAATTTCATAGTTCAACTTAATGGTTCATTATATAATCATGTGACCATCACCAATGATATATCTTAAAAAGAAACTGAAAAGCCATGTGTACAAAATTGATGTATACTCTAGAGAGTGGTTCTCATATCACTATGTAAATTTTTGTATGCTACTTCAACAAAATTATAAGATAAACTATAATACACATCATATATGCACCATAACAATTGCCATACAACTAATTTGTTTTAGGATACATGTGGCATTCTAGGGGTAAATTACATATGATGTGTATATCAATCTATTAGGTGTTGGTAAGTTGTGAGTATCTAAGAAATGATAAGGAATATCCATACATCATGATCTTGTAATGTGATTATAAATTGTGTCTATAATTTCCATAAAATGTATAAATGATTTGTTTAAAAAAAATCAACACAATCAACCCTAAACAATGCTCATAATGTGGAATGTCATTGGCGAAACCAAAATTATGGTCACATGTCCCATTTATATGGTAATGGTGATCATATATATGTTTTAGCGACACTTGATGAGTAATTAAATAAATCTCAGAGTGTGACTCATTGTGCCATATTTTTTTAAAGCATGATTTGTTTTCCTAGTTTTTATTAATTTGTTAACATATTTTATTCATTTGGAAAGCTAATTAATGATGCTTTAAGTAATTAGGACCTAATGAGAGATCATCTTCACATCTTCACTAAAATATATTTGGTAATTGTAGTCACTATATGAACCGCACATGCATGCTACTTAAGAAAAATTGAAATATAAACTATAATACACATCTTATATCTGCCATAACAATTGTCATACAACTTATTTACTTCTAGATACATATGAAATACTTCAGGTAAATGCCATATTATGTGTATACATATATAGTAGGTGTTGGTAAGTTATGAGGATCTAAGAAATGATAGGGTATCCACACATTAGTGCCCTAGTGAATTTTTTTCATAATTTTCTATTTGTTGTAATTTGGTTGTCTGGATTTGTTATAGATTTCAAATAATACAATTATCTACCAATTGTTCTTTATAAAGAAGAAGTACATTAAGTAGTCACCTAAAAGTGAGCCATGTGAAAATATTGGTAACATGAGTAACCTGGTAAGATGTAAATGAAAAGTGAATAACCTCCACTCACCAACAGGTGGCAGGCAGGGTTGGAATTTGGATTTCTCTTTACCCGTCACTCAAATTTTTTTGACGTTTTGGTCATTATTTTTCTAGTCAGTAAACGTTATGTTTAAAATTTTTCACTTCATTAATGAAGTTCTCGTAATAAATTAACCCTTCACCAATAAAATTTTGATTAAAAAAATTGAATGCTCTTCCATTTTCTTTGGACTTTGGAGTGTGATATATCTATGTCATGGACTTTTAATACCTAAAGTTTCAAGAGAAATAACTGATTCTTGTCAAACTAATATTTCCTCAATATATGCTATGATCTACTAAAAATTACTTCAAAAAGAAAGTAACCTTCCAATATAAAGAAAAAAACATGAACGAGCTTTCCCTAAATTGCAATAAATTTATGTTTATTATTAATATTACATAATCTGTCTTATAAAAATTGCATAATCAGACTAAGAACAGATCCTCAGTGCATTTTTTATTGTTTTTGTGATTAAAATAATGAGCCAAAGAATGCTAAGGCACTCATAGAAATCAATCTATGTATTATTTCTCACAAAATCATGTTGAGTAGTGGAGACTACGTGCTAGATTTTTTATGTCCTCAATCTCTCTATTAATTATGTCTATGTAGTTATAAGAATAACAAGCCAAAGAAATCTCAAGCTTCCAGAGAAATTAGTCTCTGTGTCCAGAAATTAATGATTATTGTTGACTAAATGTTATACCATTTGAAATTGCTGAGCGAAATTAATCAGGCCATGATGTACCATTTGTCAGTATCTATTTTCTCATGTATGAAAGTTGATGTACCATTGAAATTTTAATAACTATATATATATATATATATATATATTAAATTTAATGATTAATAATAATTAAATTAAAATTCTTAAAAGACAAAATAAAAGCCTAATAATCACGAACTATTATGATAATTTAAAAATATAGAACTTAGGCTGAACATAGTTACAAAGATAACAAGAAAAGAAGAGTGCATGTGCATGATAACCTCTTTCTTGACAACCTACAAATGCCATTCTCAATGAAGACTCAAGACTCAACTGGATTGGATTGTGTATCAAAACAGTAGGAATGAATCAAAGTTCAATGAATGAATAACTTGATCAAGAAAATTTATAGGGAAAGGTAACTTGACTATCAATCTACTAAACCTCACTTTCATTATTAAAAAAACACCCCCACCTTCTCAGTGGTCCCATCATGGTCCACCTATTGAAAAAAACCCAACAAATATTATTTTTTATATATTTTTGCATGGCCATTGGACAATGATTTACTATGGTTTTCCTACTAAATTCCAATGGATGATTATTCAAAAATATTGAGAATTAGTTTAGTCTCAAGGCATAGCCAAGAGTCTTACTGGATAATTATAGTTTACCTCTCCATTGGATGATTGTACATTTTTCATCTACTTTTTCATGTGAGTTTCAGTTGATGCTAGATCTTTGCCTTCTATTTCTTTAGTGAAGCTAAGAGTTAACTTGGATCTTACATTAATAACTATACTTGCATGAATATCCATGCTTTTATACTTCCCCACTGTGGTCAATGTTGATGTATGGCCTTGGCCCATTGATCTTACAATTAACTCACTATTCATATTCAATTTTCTCCAATTCATCCCAATAAAATAAGGAAAACAGAAAATGAAGTCTTGATTTTTCTTTCCAGTGCTCCTACATAATACAAATACTCTTAAAAACCAATTAATATATAAATTTTCATCATTCATGCTAAAATCAGTTTCAATTTTTTTAATGAATCTGCTTACAATTAATAGATTTCATTGCTCACAGAATAAGAGATAATTTAGAACTATGATTTCACAATAATAAATTACCCTAACATTTCAAACTTCGAACATACGTTATGAAATTAAAATATGGCAGGTTAATGAGCCAATCTAGTTTCCTCGGAGCCAATCTTGAGCTTGGCCTAAGTCTGAATGCCTTGATAGTGCGAGTGTAAGGAACTAGACGCCTAAAGCTTTTATTTTGTGCTTGTGTAATTCATTGTTTGACCACCAAGCCAAGCCACCAGCTATATTAACTATTAACACTACTTCATGTTGGGGCAGATTGGCATTCTAATTTTTTAGTGCTATAGCCATACTTTTTCACTGCTTCACTAATCACAACCTTGGAAGTTTGCAGGGCAATGGGCTTTATTCTTTCTTTGGTGTTTTATGTAAAAGAAAGGATTTGTGAACATTTTTTAATAGGAAGGGGAAAACTAAATTGATTCTAATTTTAAAATATCAATAATGATAAGAGGTAATTCCTTTATTAAATTTTTAATTTTGAGTGAGCGAAAAAAGTAACTTTCCTTACTTTTTGAGTACAACCTTGCAATTGCGAAGAGGAATATTGTTTCAAAATTATTGGTAAGTGGAAATTAAAGGGCGTAAGAATGTTTTTGAAAAAAATTCAAACGTCAAAATTAAGTCTTCTATCCTTCCTAGCACATCAAGGAAAATGGGAATCCACAAATTCTAGTCGTCAAATACGTACAAAATGCCTTATGACAGGAAAAATGGAGGACTGGTCCTATGCTGCTACATGAGTTAGGGTTTCATGTGGCAGTAGGGAACCTTGTATAGTTTTTCAAGGATAGGAAAGGAGAATATTGTCAGTTAATCATCACATGAAACTTCATCACCATTTGAAAGTTGTGTCCTAATTTGAAACAATAAGACTACCCAACTATTTCATTATTTAATTTAGATTGTGTAATACAAAAAAATATCCTAGATAACTTAAATAATCTAAGCACTTTTGAAAAAAATTAGTGGGGAGAACCTTCAATTACATTTATTTTGAAGATCCACTTGCATTTTAAGCCATTTTAATTAGTCTTTCATGGATATTCTAGTAAAAATTTCAACCTCTTGTAGAAATTTGTTTGTCACTTGTATTAGAAATGAAAAAATCAAATGTATATTAAAATGATTTGAAATGAAAAAATCAAATGTGCGCTACATAAAAATGATTTTATTAGAAACTACATTAACGTCTGATATCACGCGCGCATTCACCCTCAGCTCTTGCAGAACAGAATTTGCCCTGAGCATTCGCCCTCAGCTCTTGCAGGAACAACATTCACCCTCATCTCTTGCAGAACAACATTCGCCCTCAGAATTCGCCCTCAGCTCTTGTAGAACAGCATTAGCCCTCAAATCTTGCAGAACAACATTCTCCCTCATCTCTTGCAGAACAACATTCGCCCTTAGCATTCGCCCTTAGCTCTTGCAAAATGGTAATTTCTTATTGCAGGCCCTTCCTCCTATAGTAGGGTTGACTCTATTTGGGTTTTTTTTGTCAATTCCATTGGATTGTGTTAGGCTATAGGGTTCTCTCTAGATGTCTTCCAATGTTCTTTCGAATGAGTTTCAAAGAGGATGTGTAAGATGTGTTTGTGCTTGCATGAATTTGACTCCACCAGTTTCATGAAGTTTAAGCTATGGATTTTAGTTCGACAAACTCATCCATCTCAACACCTAGTAACGAATTTCCCTTGGTCTGATCTATATTGAAGGTGAAGTGAAAAGTGGTAGAGAATGGGAGATCGAAAGTCATCAACTTTATCACAAGGGTAGTACTCCAGATCGAAAGTGATGAGCTTTAGTTCTCCAGATTTGGGGATTTTCTGATGACATACCAAAGGTCATATCCATACAACCATATCAAGGTCAATGTTGAGATAATTCTCATATAGATATAGGTCACTGATATATAGGGTTAATATCATCATCACTATCCATGGAAACCAAATGGTTACAAAATCTATGATTATGGTTGGCTCATTTATAACTATTACCCATTTACAGTAGAGCACAAAAAAACTAAATATGGCCGGAGCAGAGCCTTTACAAGAGGCAATGGAATTGCAGTTGCATACAACAGGCAATGGAATTGCAGCTGCTTCATCAATAACCAATAACTCCACTTGAGAAAATTTTTCATAATATTGGGGTTGGATATACTACAAAGCAAACAATTGTAGTTATCATTCGTGCTCCAATATATTAATATACTTTTTACATTGAACTGAAGAAAGGGAAACAAGCAAATTCTAGCCATCATACAATGCTTTGACATAAGATTTTTGAGTGACATACTTGAAAAAAGAATTCATCCACTGATATTTATAATCATTTGAGTTATTCAAGTTAAACACAATGTCAAGAATCAAGATTCAATACCCTCTATTATCTTCATCACTCAATATAAGATTTAAATATTTCCCAAAGAAATGCTTATTAAATTGGCAACCATTATTTCTCCCTGCTTTAAAAACCCTACATTTAAATGAAAACAATCTTTGCATTTCAACTACAAAAATCTATTAGTGTTCAAGTGTACATGCGTGCATCACTTATATAGGGTATTCCTTTTCCACTTTCACATTATCCAAGAATGTGTGCAGTATAGTTCATATTTTTTGTGATTTAGATTATCTTGAAAAAGGAAAGGTAAATTATTTCCCATGGAAAAATAAGGTTTTCCCTTTTTACTAATGGAAATGGTACAACAAAGTTCCATTTCTACCCGAAACTCCTATGAAAAAGGAACCAAATAAAGGCCATGTCCTCAATGGACATCATTTGGATTTGAAAATGGCCATTGCACCGTGTTGTTTCTTATATTACATCACGATAGTTTCTTAGGTCATTTCTTGTTTCTTGAGATGAAAAACAACCAAAGAAATCGTGAAGATCCTTTCAAGAAAAAAATGGCCATTTCTCAATCATATATCAACTATTTTTTATTTTATTCAGCAGTTGCTTACTTTGAGAGAAATTTGACACTTTTATAAGGAATATAACATAAAAACACAAAATGGGAAGGAATTGATGAGATCGATGACCTTTAGCTGTTGTCAATTAAGAATTGATAATACACGATGCATGTTCTGTACTACAAACTAGATTCCTTCCTGGAGTTAGGACACAGAGTATTGAATCAAAGTTGTAGTTTCTAACTTCTTGTATTGGTTCATCAATCTTGAAATTTAGACATTGCATGTCTTCATTGCTTCATGTTTGAATAATTTGCATTATATCGTACAATAGGAAATTAGGAATTATGATTATTATTACTTTATGGATCTGTTACGTTACTTTTAAGTTTGCATGGCTTAGTGTGAAATTATTCTTGTGTGCCCCTAGGCCCAGGTGAAGGAATGCCAAGGACTGGGAACCCTAGTTTTTAAATGGTATTATTTCTTATACCCAATAACCCCTCCACATCACTTCTTATTAGTTCTTAACAATATTATTGTAAACAATTTGAGATTTGATATAGCAAAATCTCGCACTTCTCAAGATAAAGTCCTAAAGATAAAGTGTGATACCATGTGTAATTCAATAGCCCCATTGTCACCTCACCAACCTCTTTTCACTTCGGGCTAGCTCTCCTCCAACTCAAGGGGGGTTCTCCCTAGTAGATGTTAGGGATCTAATGGCCCAACCAAAGCAAGTCAAGAGCTCCCTAACTCTCTATGTTTACTACTATCAATCAAAATATTGAACAATAGGGTCAGACATGCATCCTGAAGATAAAATTGCCAGGGTATTTTTGGGTAATTTCAAAGGGAAAGTCCCCAAACACATATAATCAAGGAATTATAACATGATTTCAAACATTAAATATCAAAAAAATTATTTAAAGGATATTGAAAGGAAAAAGGTGATGGAAGATAGAAAGTGTCTTACTTAAATGCTCTAAGGATTTTTCAATAGTTTCTCCAAAAGCTTCACTTCAAGACCCTTCAAGATCGTCTCCAACAATGTTATACCATCAGCTTCAACAATGTTGCTCCAAAAATTTCCTCAAGGTCTTCACAACAAGTTTACTAGAATTTTCTCCAACAATATATTCAATAATGTCTTCATTGTCAACTCATCTCTTGTTTGAGTGCCTTAATGTGCAATGACATTTTTCCAGGACTGAATTCAATGCAAGGCATATTTGAAACTCTAACTCTGTCTTCTGGTGTCTTATTAGAAATTATTTCAGTTTTAATTTTTTGTTTTCAAGTTAGATATTGTTTACTGAAGAGTTTTCCAGATTAGGGAAGTACAGGAACAACCCCGAGACGGGATGATCTCAGAAAGAGGCCAGCGGAAAAACATGTAAAGTGCCAGCATTGCTCTATCTTCAGGTATTTTAGTTATTTACATAATTGAAATAATATTAATTTTGTTCAAATATGCAGACACCTAGCCATGGTACACCTAATTATTCCCTCTATGAGGAAGAGCTTTCTTCATCCCTATCTCCAGCACTCTTGTTGCGAAAAAATGCACGAAATGCAAGATCGAAATTTGATACTTTGATAGATGCGCCTCAAACACTTGAAACAGAAGAGGGGATAAAACAACTTATGACCCAGCTACAAACATATCAGGTAATAATAAAAATTCAAAAGGATATTTTTTTCTTTCTGCATGAGATGAATTGTGATAGTTTGATTTTTAATTTTTACATTGACTAAACTAACAAAAAGTTCATTTGTATGTAGCATTTTCTGACACTTGCTGAACCCGATGTTGGTGGTAGTGGGACACAAGGGAAAGATATTTCCCAAAAACCCTCTTGTACACCTTCTACTCCTTTTGGTGCCAGCCAAGAAACACACCCTGCCCAAGCAGACACCCAGCGAACCGCTGAACGTGTTGGCAGTGATGAGGCTGATATGGCCAACTACATTATTGCGTTTCCTGGAGCTACACGTGTCAGCTCCACAGGAACCATTAATGGCACGTTGTTGGTGAACGATGAAAGTGTCCCTATAAAGCACGTACAACTCCCAGGTAAATTTTAATATTTTAACTATTTCATGTACTCTATCTAAAACATATTTATCATGATTTTTATTTTAAAATTAATGATAATATTTTTTTCTTTGTGTAGGAAACAATGAGTTCTACAGGTTTTTGGAGAGCCATGCATTGGTAATTTTTGGCCCAACCATACGCACAAGGTGGAATTCCCAGAATTCCACCCTGAAAAAAAACTTCTAGATTATCTAGAAGCCCTTTTTGGGGTTGGCACATTTGACAGAACAACGGTGGTTCGGGTAGCCAGCAAATATTTGAAATATACCATGGACACCTATAGGACGCAATTGCAATTTAACCCTAGATATGAGAATCCTCTCATAGCTCCAGAGAGTGAGTAGAGAGCACTCGTCCATGACGGAAAAGAGAAAAGGGCAAAGAAAGAAGGAAAAATGCCAACTGGACCCGCAAGGTAAATTACAACTTTAATTCAATAGCTTTAATTTTCTCTATGTCTAAAATAAATGTGTGCTACGTCATATCTGAATTCAATATTTTAATGATAGTTTGTCTAACACTTCGAAGGAAACCAAAGCTAGGATTGAAAAAAAGGGCCATCACAAGCTAGGCCAGGGCGGCTACTTGAAATTAACTACAAGAATTGTAATTAAGTAGCTAAAAATCTTATAATTAATTGTATCTCCTTCCAACATTTTTGTAATCCTATCAAATATGATTAAAAATATACAATCATATGTAATGTAGGGTGATGACTTCGGAACAGAAACTACAGAGGAAGATAAAAAAATCAGTTTCCATTTCGGCTATCAAGCCGTAGTTGAACGTCGCAGAAGCTTGGGGCAGGTCCCAAGATCCAGAATTCTTGATAAGGTAAAACATTAACCTTTCAATATGTTTGTTTTCATCCATAAATTTAATGTCTAAAAACTTTGTTTAAATCAGGGGAGCAACACTATCGACGAGGCAAATAACCAGTTTTAGAGCCAGATGTAGATGTTCCTCATGTGCAACCTAATCATTGTTGTGGGGACCAGGCTGACAATGCTACTATCAGTGAGGGCCGTGATGGTAATTAATTTCCACTTATAATTTTTTCTAATTATACCTTGATGGTTGGCCTTATAAATTTTTTTGTTTAAATGACAGAGAATGTTTTCCTTGAGGATCTTACCACCAGAGAGGAAGACAGGGCAACAGTCCCAATGGTGACCACTGGCGCAGCAATTAAATAAGCTCATTGCAAATTTTTTTATTAATATTACCAAACTAGTTCAATGATATTTAAAAACTGACAATTAAAATTTAATATTATCTGTTTTTGTAGGCGATGCCCTGTCACTAGATGAGACCAAACATCGTGACTATGCAACTAGGTCAGTAGTGCAGGTCGAAAGGCACGAAATAGGAGCAGAGCACGATGATATTGATGATGTAATTAGGATCTTTAGAAATAGGAAGAAGAAAAAGAAAATTTGATAATTTAAAATATTGTATTATTATAAGACAAACGTTACCATACTTGGAACGTTTTTTGCGTTATATAAAAAACTCATTTATCATACTATTTTTATGTCAAGCATTAATTTCAATATTTCCTTGCGTACTTTTTGTTGAATTGTTTTTTAATTAGTTATTGAATATTTTTTTTTATTCTCATGAAAGTAAAAAATGAAATATATATTGGGTATTGGGGAATTGAGAGTGATGTGAGGAGGGGGGAGGGGCCATAAGAGCTTCCACCTTCACGTGGTTGGCCCTGTTTAGTAGAGAATAATTTATTGGAGTGATTTAATCTTGGATCAAACCTCCCTCGATCCAATGTAGCAACAAAAAAGTCATTGTTGACTTAGTTGCTACACTTTCAGATCGTGGGAGGCTTGTTCCAAGTTCATGCGACTCCAATAAATTGTTCTTGAAATGAAGAGGAGCTTATTTAGGTATGTTTTGACATTTTCAACATATGTTCTAACATTAGCATAAGAATGCATCTTAGAGTAAAAAATACTACATCAATTACTTGTATTTATTGTATAGATAATGATGGATTTTGATTGACTTGGAAGTGCCGGTACAAATCCTCTTGCATCATGAGAAATAAAACTTGTTAACCAGGGTCATATCCAGGATATTTTTTCTTGTGCGCTTTACCAGGTTTGTAATGTCACATTTTTTAAGTTCCTTTACAGTTCATAATTCAATATTAAACTTGTTCATGAATATTATCTAGGTTTTTTGTATGTGTTTTTTCATCTATTTGATTGTAAGCAACTCTGCATGTTTCCTGTTGTTCACTACAATTTCTCCCATTACCACTCCCAGGATGAATCCGACTTTATTTTTACATAGGTTACTTTATTGTTACTATGATTTCTCCATTTACGATTTCATAGGTTACATCATGTAAAGTTGTCAATCTCAGGTTGGTGATGAGCTTTAGTTCTCCAGATTTGGGGCTTTTCTGATATTTTCTCCATCATGTCATTCTTGCATCACCTCGTTGTTTGAGCATGCCAATTGTGTATCACTTGTACCAATTGGCACATGTCAATCTCTAAGTGGTGCCACATTTCACCTATTTTCGACCCAGTTGACCACCTGAAAAAATCAAATCCACACACCGTGTGTCTTTATCATGGAGTGCCAAATGTCCTAGATATTTAGGCTGATAGGCCTTCTATTATGAAAGAGATCAATTTTTTTTCATCAACACTTTTTATCTAGGCATGACACATGTTACTTGTTTAATCTAACAGTCACAGTCTCTTAGGTTACCTTCTAGGTTTGACATACCACTGGTTTCTGGTATATTTCCATGGAATCGATCTGAAAATACCAGCAACAATCCACACACCTGCAACCGTCGACAGACCTGCCGTTTTAGTAGCTGCATTTCTGCAACTACCAATACACCTGCCGTTTTAGTTGTTGCATTTCGGCAACTGCCAATACACCTGTCGTTTCATTCTCCTAGACTCTTTGTATGCATATTTTTCATATAATTTTATCACGAAGTTGGCTGCAGTGCTTTGACATGCCTTTGAACATTTTTTCAGGTTAGAAGACATTTCAGGCTAGATTTATTGAATATACTTGATGAGATAGTTGTATTTGATCCTCTTTCTTGTGATGAGCTCAAAAAATTTGCTAGACTACATATGAAAGATGTAGTGATTCGTCTTGCAGAGAGAGGTGTTGCTTTAGGGGTTACATATGATGCTCTGGATCTTGTTCGTCAGGAAGCCTATGATCCTGTAAGTAATCACTTTGTTTTGCTTTCTTTATTATTCAGAGTCTATCTTGCCAGGGGATGTGCCCGTTATGGTTTGTTATGAGACCGTTGTCAATTTCATCACCATTCCTCATAGTATGTTTGATTGTGTTTATAAATAATAAATAATTAATACACCAAAAAAAAACAATTAACTATACTATGAGTAATATGATATCTTGAAATAATTCTCATTATAATTTCATAACCTCTGCTCTCACTGGGTGGTGTCTATATCATTAAGTGTGTCTTCTTTAAAATTATAGTTACAACAGACAATGAACAATCAACTACACTGTGAGTGATATATTGTAATAATTCTTATTATAATTTCCTAACCTCTTCTCTCACTAGGTGTATCTATTTTAAAATTATAGTTTTAATGGTAGATAAATTGTTATCTTAAAATTATAACTTTGATGGTGATACCTTGTGATTGATAATGCAGTTTGAAGTAGCTTTTGCTTTGAGTAATATGTTCTCAGGAACCTCTGAGAATACAAAGGTTGTGATTGATTACGAGGCACTTCCTATATTTGTGGAACTTCTTACCTCTCGGAATGATAATGTTCGAGAACAGGCAGCAGGTTTATTTTAGAAGCATAAAATTATTCTTCCAAACTATCTTTATATGTCTGTAATTTTGGAGTTTGATTTAAAAAACTAGTACCCAACTCTGAGTTCAACTAGTGTTCGTGTAAGGTTGTTTGGGCTTTGGGAAATATTGCTGGAGACTCTGCAACATTTAGGGATCTTGCACTTAGTCATGGAGATCTAAGGCAGGTGCTTGCCCAGTTGAGTGATACTGCCAGAATTTCAATGATAAGAAATGCTACATGGGCTCTATCAAATTTTTGTCGTGGTAAACCCCAACCACTATTCGAACAGGTAAGCAGAATACATTTTCTGCCTCTTCTTCTTAGTTCGCAGATACTATGGATTTTTTTTATAGATCTTGGTGCTTGGTAGATTTGGACGTAATATGGACCTAGGTGCTTGTTCATTACAATGACTCTATCATCAGGTTTTAGAAAATTCTCAAAAATTTGGGTTTCACAATGGGATTACCCTTGCTTGCAATTATTGATTATCAATCACATTCAAAAAAATTCTTTCATAGCATTGATGAGCTCT
The DNA here is from genome assembly GCA_034641835.2 of Pinus albicaulis. Lineage (NCBI taxonomy): Eukaryota > Viridiplantae > Streptophyta > Pinopsida > Pinales > Pinaceae > Pinus > Pinus albicaulis. The sequence goes on from CM076580.1 coordinate 1,451,915,369, forward strand.
TTGTAGGTCAATTTCTGAGGCAATTTCACAATATCTGAACTAAATTTGTCTGTCCTTTTCAATACTCTACGCTTGTAACAGAACCAGACAAACAATCTAGTGGCCAATGCAACAACAACAACACCTCCTATTGCAATGCCTGCAATTCACCCTCTCTGCATGCATGAATGACTATGGCACCCTCTATTGTGAACAGGTACTGGAGCTGAAGGTGCTGGTTTCCATTAGGATCGTGGAATTCAACATCCAAAATAGTATCAAATTCCACTGCAAAATTATTCTCCAGCGAGGGCAATAGTTCATTGAGACCTATCGGACTCATCACCCCCAAATAGCCTCCAGGGCTACCCAGATTGTGATCATCTGGAGCAATAAAAAATGTTGATCCATCCCCAATTGAAACAAGAACAGGACCCACATTGGTTACAAAAAAACGAGAAACACGTTTTGAAAGAAGAAGAAACTTTTGTATTAGGGTCCAGAAATCTAACTGGTCTATTGTACAATGCCCTACCTACACTTCAAATTGGTACTCCCGACTCCATGCTAAGGCTCACTGTGCCATTCTTCATATGAGCATCTTAACCTGAAGTTTGATTCCAAAAAACCCAAGTCCCTTGTTCTATGCCCAAGACCTCTGTTACAACGCATAGAGTTCTGAGTGAAATACTTCATAATAGGAAGCAAAAGAAACATCGCAAAATTGCTCGCTTTAGACTGATAAATGTCTGTGTGAAAATTCAATTGCGGACAGTAAAACCATAATATCAAACACAGCCAATCCACAATGGAATTTGAACATGAGGATTTATAACCATAGAAAACCCTCTCTAGGTTAAAATAATTCCAGAATGGCTTTAAGATTCTACTAATGAGCGCTTACAACACCATAGAAATTACTGTCACAATGAAATCTGCTGGAAGCAAAGCCCTTGTACAGTTTCTACATTTCCACAGTGGAAGCAAGAATCTTTCTATCTCTCATGATTTGGTTCTGTGGTTAGATCCTTTTCTATGGCTGTCTTGTTTTGCTAAACATGAATTTGTCTTAGCTTTGGCTCCGGTTCTCATTTAGGATCGTGGCTATCTGATCTTGCTGTGGCTTTGACTATACAAACTTGTTCAATAGGAAAATGTTGACTCTGCTATATATAGGAGCTTCAATGGGTGCTCTCAAACTGCTCTACTATAGTAGTTGCACTCTCAATGGACTTCTACAGTAATTGGCACCATCAATCAGCTTTGTTACAATGATGGCTCACGTCAACAAACTGTGCTACAACCATTGCCACCATGAATCTTCTCTCTGCTTCGTCAAATGGTTGGCACCATCAACTGACTTTGCGCTCCTCGGGGTGATGACAATGGCAAACACTTTTTTGGGCAGCTTTGTTTTGTCTCTGATTCAAGGCAGAACTATGTTGGCCTTGTTTTTTTAGTCTTTGGAACTTAGTTCTCTCATATTTTCCATCCTATCCCCAGTTTTCTACCGAGAAAGACATAACTTCACGATATCAAAATTGACTATTTTTTGCCATTTATCTTTAGTAATTGTAAAACTTTAATTTGGTGCATTCGTATAGTATCTGAAGAGCACTCTCAAGTTTTTATTCAGTATTTTAGCATAACTACTACATTTAACTACCATGCTCTAATATTTATATCAACCATAAGCATTCTTAAGGTAGTTCCATGTTTGTGAAGCAGAAGGAATGCTTCTGACAGCTTCTTATCATAGTGGTACAATTATGTTCGCAGTTTATCTTTTATAAACCTCCAATTTTCCAAACGTAGTAGAGACTACATTTTGCATCTCAAATTTTGGACAAATCTGTTTAGTATTCTACAGAAAATGAATTAAGAATACAGTGCTGTGTCTACTAAGAATAAATAATTGTTGTACTGAGTCATCTAAACATCTTGACATCCTCGTTTTATATTCCTTTTCTGTTTTTTCAAAAATTTCCTCCGCAATGGAAAATGTAATTATATTAATTCTTTTCCATCGATATACGGATTGGATCTAATTAGATGTAAACCCTTGCTATAGTGGTTATTCAAATGGTTTAGAATGTGCATTGTTATTTTTTTCTTTTGAAATACATGCATTACCACTACGCGAGATCTTTGCATTAATTTTGACATGTTCAGATCTTTGCATTAATGTTGCCTCTGCTTGGTGGTGTCTCTGAGATTGAGCTGTTCCAAAGGCAATGGATGTGCATCAATGGTCGATTTCTATTTGCTAGTACTATAATCCAAATCCTCTAGCATGCAAGAAGGTGCTGCAACAATTATATCTAGGATTGATCATTTTTTTCTCACTTTCACTTTAGTCTTGGAAAAATTTGTTCTAGATTTTTTAGCATTTGACTCACCTGATAGACAGTGATCTATGTGGGAATCTAAGGCTATATTGGATGTAGATGAGAAATATCTACAAACAGGACAAACCTTTGGTATCATGGCCTCTGGAAGAGATCTCGGATTCCCAAATTCTTCGTTCTTCCCAAGATCTGCCTTGCTCTTCTCCAAAGTTTGGATCTGCCTTGTAGGCTCCTTCCTCTTCTACACTGCTTGAACTGGAGCACCTCCATTATGATATCAAATCATCCGCTACTATGAAATGACATAGGTCGCAGATGCTTTGATAGACTTTCCTTTTGGGCACTTCACCGTGAACCATGTTTTAAAATGTCACAACCCACTTCATATTTATCCCTAGAAAAAGTGTCACATGTGAAGATTAGGATTTTGATGAAGCGAATAACATGGTAAAGATAATTTTTGATTACTTATGTATTCGGCCCAACAATATAGATTTTGATGCACTATCATTTTTAACCATGTGCTGGAAAACATACAAAAAACTATGTTTTTAGTGAAATTTGAGTTCACAAGAATCAATGCTAGTCAAAATCTAGACCTTGCCCCCAGCTTACTGGTAAAAGGCGGTCCTCATATTTCATGCAAGTAGTGGAATGCCTTTTTCGTTGTTTTATCTCGTCTTATTCGAACTTCCAAGTCTAGCATCAATTATTGTCTTATGCTTCAGAAAAATGGTATTATGCTTTAGAGAAGTGTATCTACTTCTTATTATACTTCTTAACTTCAAATTCTAGCATCAATGATTATTTTATGCTTCACATATAATCTAGTTTTCATTATACTCATTGAGACATTTTTTATTAGTTGAATGAGACAAACTTAAAAGGAGTAAGCAAATATATTATAAAAATGATTTCTATCACAAATCTAAGATTCTTATAGGAATTCAATGGAAATTTCAGGCATCACCTGAGTAATCTTTAGTGTCTTCAAATTTTGACATCCAGAGAGAAGTTTGTTACAAAATTAGGCAGCTCCTACTCGAAAACATGTTGATGTTGATGCATAGCAATCTCCTTCATTTATAGCCATGTGTTGGAATATTTGAAAATTCCAGAATAACAATGGAGAGAGTAATACTATCCTCTTCTAACACAGAGAAAATATTGAAATTTCTTCACTGGAAACAAAGTTCAACACTTTGAAATATTTCTATTCCTTAAAAAAAAAACTATTACAAATTTTTCCTCACTAAGAGGGATTACAAAATGTGACTGCTGCAAAACGCAGTGCACTCAAAATTCTTCTCTGTCTCTAAAACTATGTACTATTGTGCTCTTCAAAAGACTTACACTGCTATTGTGTGTAATAATAAACTTTACAACTACATTCCAAAATAGGCTCACAGCCCTTTTCTTTTATATGCAACGCATATATTAAAAACATAACAAAACTATGCAAATAACAAATCTATTAAAATGCTCCTGGGGTCCACAATTTATAAATGTTCTAATATATATATGAAATATATATATATATATAACATATATACATCACATTTAAAACAAAATATTACCAAAACTAGTGTGGGACCTTAAAAAACAATAAAACTATTCCGTCGCGCATTATATAAAACATATAACAAAACCTTTGTCAAAACTTCAAACGAACCCTTTAGCCATGGAGCCTGTCGGACTTCAAATGACGATAAACCATCATTCAAACCAAATTCGCGTTCCAAAATAGCCTGCTGATGTCGGCCAATTTTGTGACGCGAAAACCAAATGAATTCCGCCCTAATCTTTTTCGAGTTCAAATTTGGGCTGGCGTATGGAGAGAGAGTTGTGACGCAAATTTATTATCAAATTCGCCCTAATATTTTTCGGGTCTGGATTTCCACTCGCGAGCGACCCAAACAAATATCCACTCCAATATATTTCTGCCACGTGTCCTCCTCTGGCTTTTCATATCAATCACATTAAGTTTTAACACTATTCAATCGATCGCATTAAGTTTTAACGCTGTTCAAGATCCACTCCTGTTAGTGATTCTACATGCTCCAATATGCCCCGGCCTTCGGCTCTCATCAATAAGAGATTTATTACAAGCGTTCTTCGATACCATTGCAGCCGGGTTGATAAAATAGCGTTTCGTTATGGTTTCTCAGATGAGTCGCAACCTTTGAATTGCAGATGCTCTCCAGTTGCTGGGTTACACTGCCTGCTCACTATGACGGGAAGGAGAAGCCAGCTGAACTGCTGCTTAGACCTTCATGAAAATCTGCATTTCTCTCAGTCTGGTCTGTGTCTGTCTTCCTCGGTTTCTTGGAATCCTGCTTCTCCGTCTCGTCTTATGCCCACTGTTGAGACTGCACCCATGCCTCGCCTGCGTCAAAGGATGCATTGTCATAGGGGTAGCACTAGAGGTGAACCCCTACGTGCTCCCTCCAGCCCCTCAACCGAGTCGTCTTCCCAATCCAGTGATTATTACATATGCCTCTATCCAAACACTAGAAGTGGGCGGGGTCGGGTTCTAGGATCTGGACACTGTATAGGCTCCCCTGCTCCTCATTTCCCCACCGCTTCACCTTCTCCCATGACATGCACTGCACTTTTCTCCTTTAATTTCTCTCTAAACCACCCACGAATCACAGCTTCAATCACCATGGTTTTCTGTGAAGAGGCCCAAGTGGAGGAACAATGCACCTATCTGGCGGGTCTGAGCTCAGAAAAATCCCAGCTTTCAGGCCTTCAAGAGGGGAGCGGTGGCGTGAATGTGCAGGAACCGGATGCTCAGGTTCGTAGGGCTCGTGATGTGCAGATAGCGCCTGGAGATCCAGGACCTTCCATGTTTGAAGCTACTCCCGCCATGGACAGTGACATGTTTGCCGAAGGATGGTGCTGAATTGTCGAAGAACCACTGGATGAGTAGCTTCTTCTCTTTGGTTTGGTTTTGTTGCTTCGCGGCCCACTTAATTGGGCATGTTTTTGCTTATATTACTGTGTTGGACCTCTATTTTATTTTTGAATTCTGTAAACACTATAATCGTCAAATATATCAAATGATGGTTCCCCTGCGTGGGCAATGCAATGACCTGAAAAATGTTCAAGACTGGTTTCCCCGCATGAGGGCAGTCTTCTTTTTTGATTTTTTGACAAATTTTCCATAAGTCTAGGAAATGTTTTTGACTTCGATCATGTTGTAATTTTATTCCCATTTTTAATAGATTAACCTTAGAAAAAAAAAATTTGCCCTGTTTCTATTTTAGACCTGTTTTTTGAAATACAAAGCCATGTTTATATGATTGTTTATAGTCGAAGCACTGCGGGGTGGTTTATTATATTAATATTTCACGGTCGAATTATGTTCATAACAATTGGAACGCCCACAATTCATAATAAATATTGGAGATTTACTATCATGTTTTAAAGTTTAATTTTTTTTAAAATTGAACCCGCGGTTGGTATACCGATGCTTTGTATGCATCGGTCTTCCGACATTTTGAATGATTTCCATTTTCATCGGTCTTGTGATGTCCGTCAATATGCGAGAGTTCTTCCTAGCGTCGGTATTGCGATGCTTTTGGAATGCATCGGTATTGTGACGGTTCTGGAAAGCGTCAGTGTTGTGACACTTTGGTATGGCATCAGAATTGCGACAGCTTAAAAACGTCGGAAGAGCGACAATATAAAAACGTCAGAAGAGTGACGTTCAAAATGTCAGACCACATTTTGTCAGAATTGCGACAGTTTACAAACGTTGGAAGAGTGACGGTATAAAAATGTTGAAAGAGTGATGTTCAAAACATTGGACCACATTTCGTCGGAATTGTGATAGTTTACAAACGTCGGAAAAGCGACAGTTTGGGAAACGTCAGAAGAGTGATGCTTGTTTGGAAGCGATGGAAAAAGTGTCGGTAGTGCGACATTTTTTCAAGGCGTTGGATTTGCAACATAATGGTGAACCACATTTTGCCTATCCTCGAACTGTCGCTCTTGAGACGACTCTGTGTTGGTAGAGTGACGAAGTGGCCGTCGGAAATTGGGCCAAATTTTCTAGTGCAACATGTTGAACATGATCCTTCCAAGACCTGTTGTAGATTAGTATATCATCAAAAAATACTAGCACAAATTTTCTAAGGGTTTGAAAATGGAATTCATCAACTCTTGAAATTTCAAAGGTGCATTGGTAGGGCCAAAGGCATGATCAAAAATTCATAATGACCCTCATGAGTTTGAAATGTTGTTTTCGGAATATCTTCAGTCTTCATTCTAATTTGATGATATGCTAAACAAAGATCCAACTTGGTAAAATAAATTGCTCCATGTAATTCATCCAATAATTCATTAATCACAAGAATGGGAAATTTATATTTAAGGGTGACATTATTGAGCTCCCTATAATCTTGACACACACGCCATGATCCATCCTTCTTGTGCATTAATGCTACTAGAGCAAAGAAAGAACTTTGACTAGGTTGAATTATACCAGCCTCTAACATTTCTGCAATCATACATTCATATTCTCTCTTTTGGACATAAGGGTATCTATAAGGCATGATGTTTGGAGGAACACTTCCTGGAATCAAATGAATAGCATGATCATGATCACGAATAGGTGGGAGTCCTTTGGGAGTTTCAAACACCTTGGAATGATTGTCCAAGACTTTTTGGAGATCTATAGGAATAGATGATTTTGATGCTGGAACTTCTAGTGACCATAATTGTGAAACTATGCCTCATTGTTCTTTATTCAAAATCTTTGTCATTGTTGAAAATGCAGCAAGATGATGGAGCTTAGTGAAATGAAGTCGCCTTCACTAAGTGGGCCCGCAGGCGAATTCTGGCGCAAAGTCTATTTTTAGACTATGTCTATTTTTAGACATATGGAGCATGGTTCAAGGATTCCAGTTTGAGATTCTTGGAGCATTGGTCATGTTGGTAAAAATAGATGAGACTCTATTTTTTAGGTCGAAGAGGTTGAAGGCTATTTTTAGACTGCCTCTCCTAAAAATAGGGAAGTCAAATATTATTTACCCTTACTAATATTTGGACTCTAAACAGCAGTTTACTCTCTTGGAGCACTTCAGTTCGAGCTACAGAAGTGGCTCATGCATCTGACAGAGGAATCACGTGATTCCCAAGGGTTTGATGGCATCATGCATGGTTGACTTCAGTTAGGACTTCAGTGGCAGAATTTTGGAGGAGTTAATGAGATAGATAGTGGAGTTGTGTTCTGTTTATTTTAGTTGAACTAGTTGAGATTAGTTTAACTAGCTAATCAATTAGTTATGAGTGGAGTGAATTAAATATAATTTAATTCATTAATTAGTAACTCATTATTCAACTCAAGAACACATCAGTTCACTACAGTGCATGATCAGTTCAGTGGAGATCAGTGAAAGAGGTAGATGAAAGGGTAGAGTTAGCTATTAGTTGTGACTATACTGTTGCTATTTGCAACACACAGATAGGTGGAGTAAGCCTATGAGGATTGCGCAGTTCAGGCTGGTGGTTTATCTATATAAAGAGGCCATCCCATAGCATTGAAACATGCAATAGAGGCAAGGCAATCGGCGGTGAGTTTTGAACCAGTAACCTGTTCAAAACTGAGCTAGATTGTGTGTAACTTCATGAGAAAGTACTGAGTACTTGTGAGGAGTATTGTACTGAGTTTGTTACATGATTTCTCCATTATAATATACACAATAGCTGTGGGTTTTTCAGCTATAAGCTTTCCCCATACATACTGTGTTAATGTGTATGATGATTTGATGTGTTATCGCTTGTTTTATTTCCGCATGTGTGATGATTTGAGTGGAAGAGATTATGTGTTGCATATAAATTCGAATTGTATGTGATCAGGATAGTCTCGGTGGATAATAAATCATTATTCAGCAAATTTCTACATGGTATCGGAGTTATTGAAGCAGAGATTGATCATCACAGTGATTACAAACTTATTTTTGTAGATAGAGTCTACATGCGGGCCAGGTAGCCTCCGGATTCATCTTTCTTCGGAAAGTGAAAGGTCTGGTAAATGCCCCTTGCAGTCAATCTCTGTGCTAGAAATAATTTGTTCTCACAGATCTAGAGCGGTTGAGCTTTGAGGTGGAATTCAAATTTTGCAGCAGTTTTGTTTTCTTGGTGCCGGTGTTGAAAATGTCTTTCAACGGTTTGCGACTCGAATATGCTCTTGAAGGTAGTTCAAATTATGTTGCATGGAAGGATCGCATGGAAGCAGTATTAGAAGATAATGGTCTGAAGGAGTTCGTAGATACGGATGTCCAAAAGCCCACTGATCCTGCTGAAGTCGATGCATGGCAAAAGAAGATGGCGAAGTGTCGAAGGATACTGTTGGAGGGCGTCAAGGATCATATTGTATCTAGCCTGCATGGAAAGGATTCTCCATTTCTAATGTGGAAAGCTTTGACAGATCTATTCCAGAGTAAGAGTGACCAAAGGAAGCTAGCGCTCAAAGATAAGCTTAGGAACATCAAGATGGAGAAGGGAAAAAGTATTGACAAATACCTCAGTATCGCCAAAAGCTCACTGATCGCATGCTTGGTTTCAAGTGTGCTGGGATCGGTGTGGTTCTTGGACAGCGGTGCGTCATTTCATATGACAGGAGATCGGGATTTGTTCTCAGATCTGGAGGACAAAGATTTGGGTGTGCACATCGAGATGGGCGATGATGGTAGATACAGTGCGACTGGTATCGGTACCATATCCTTTCAGAGGGAGTCTGGTAAACCCTTTGTATTGAAGGATTTCATGCATGTACCTGGATTGAAGAAGAACTTGATCTCTGTGGCGATGTTGGAGGATAAGGGGTATGATGTGGTCTTTAGCGAAGGAAAAGCCTTCCTGCGCAGTAAGACTACTGGAGAGACCCGGAGGATAGGGGTTCGAACTAAGAACCTTTATCAGCTGCAGGTAGATGACTGCGCAGCTATGGCATGCAAAGCGGGAGAAGTGGTGAGCCGGGATGATGAGGGTGAAATGTGGCACAGGAGAATGGGCCACCTTCACCATGGAGCTTTGAAGATTCTGCAGCAGATTTCTATTGGGCTTCCTAAGGGCACTCTTGTACAGTCAGATCAGTGCAAGGGGTGTACTTTAGGGAAGTATGTGAAAGCCACCTTTCACGAGAAGGATAGTCACACCACGACGATCCTTGAGAGAGTTCACACAGACGTGTGTGGTCCTTTCTCAGTTGCTTCGACAGCAAAGCATAGGTATTATGTGATCTTTGTTGATGATTTCTCTCGAAAGTGCTGGATCTTCTTCATGCAGAAGAAGAGCGATAGATTCGCGAAGTTCTGTGAGTCTAAAGCACTGGTCGAGGAGTCGGGGAAGAAGGTGATTTCTCTAAGGAGTGATAACGGTGGTGAATTCATCTCGGCTGAATTCAAAGAGTTGTACAGCGCAGAAGGGATTTGGAGAGAGCTCATCGCACCCCATAACCCATAGCAGAACGGGGTGGCTGAGCAGAAGAACAGAATGATCGTGGGTGCTGCACGAGTGATGTTGCATGATCAGGGCCTACCCCTTCACTTGTGGGCTGAGGTATGCAATACATTAGTGTATGTGCAGAACCATTGTCCTCACAAGGTTCTTGGCATGAGTACACCGGAGGAGGCTTATTCTGGCAAGAGGCCTGATATTTCCCATTTGCAGATTTTTGGTTCTCCTGTCTACATGCATGTGACGAAGGATGCGAGAAGGAAGCTGGATCCAACTGCTGAGGTTGGAATATTTGTGGGGTACACCGATACACCTCACAACTATCGGGTGTATTTGTCAGACAGTCGAAAGACTGTTGTGCGACGAGATATAAAATTTGAGGAGGAGAAAGCCATGCAGTGTTCGCTTGAGAGGGAGCTACACTTGCATGTAGATGAGGAGCTGTTAGTTCCTAAGGAGGAGCTTCCGGATGTGGATCAGCCACAAGAGGAAGTTCAGGAGGTGGAAGAAACCACCTAGGCAGCGCCAACCATCAGAGGGCGCATGCGCACTACAGAAGCTGAGCGACTGGCTCGGGATGCAGAGAAGGTTGTAGGACCACCTACAGCACAGCGCAGACAGAGACAGTCACCGGATCGGTACACTGGATACATGGCTCTCGTGAGTCAATGTGTCGTGACGGAGCCATCCTCTTTTGAGGAAGCTGTGGAGGAACCCGCATGGGTTGATGCCATGATCGAAGAATATGATTCGATCGTCAGGAACAGTGCATGGGAGATTGTCCCAAGACCGGAGGGGAAATCAATGGTGGGTTCGCGATGGATCTACAAAGTGAAGCAGGCGGCTGACGGGAGTGTGGAGAAGTACAAGGCGAGATTTTTCGCCCGTGGCTTTTCACAGATCGAGGGGATTGATTATGAGGATACCTTTGCACCTGTCGCAAGGTACTCTTCCATACGGACGATCCTTGCTCTCTCAGCACATATGGGGTGGCACATTCATCAGATGGATGTGAAGACTGCGTTCCTCAATGGAGTTATTGAGGAAGAGGTGTACATAGAGCAGCCTGAAGGTTTTGAGATCTTCAGCAGTGAGTCGCATGTGTGCCGACTCAAGAGAGCACTGTATGGGCTGAAGCAAGCACCTCGTGCTTGGTACACTCGGATAGACAGCTACTTCACCGGGCTTGGATTCTCCAAGAGTGAGGCAGATCCAAACCTGTACCAGATTGTGGTGGAGGGGAAGCTATTGATCATTGTACTGTATGTAGATGATCTGATTTTGACTGGCGATGAGCAGTTGATACTTTCATGCAAGGAGGATCTTGCACGAGAGTTTGAGATGAAGGACTTGGGCATCCTTCATTATTTCCTGGGATTGGAGATTTGGAAGCGCAGCGGAGGACTGTTTGTTTCTCAGGGCAAGTATGCTCAGGAGATTCTGGAGAGGTTCAACATGCAAGGCTGCAAGCCTGTTGACACTCCTCTTCCCGGTGGTTGGAGGAAGGAGGATGCTACTTCAGCGGAGGTAGTGGATGCCACTGTCTATCGACAGTTGGTGGGGTCGCTTATGTATCTGGTCAATACACGACCCAATATATGCTATGCAGTTAACCAGCTTTCGCAAGCTATGGTTAAGCCTACCAAGCTCTTTTGGAAGGCGGGCAAGCATGTATTGCGCTATATCAGAGGCACATCGGGATATGGTCTATGGTACAGACAGGAGGATGGAGTGAAGCTTTCTGGTTTCACTGATGCAGATTGGGCAGGGAGCCCAACAGACCGGAAGAGCACTTCGGGAGGAGTTTTCAGCATTGGGTCGACAACAGTTTCCTGGTACAGCAGGAAGCAGAGATCCGTGGCACTCAGTTCAGCAGAGGCCGAGTACATGGGTGCCTAGCTTGGCCGCATGCGAGGCTATTCTTGATGAGGAAGACCCCATGCTTGACTAAAGCTGATTTGGAGCCTACAGTGATCTACTGTGATAACCAGAGCTACATCAAGCTCTCGGCTAATCCAGCATTTCATGATAGGTCCAAACATATCGACATCAGGTACCATCATATCAGAGATTGTGTTCAGCGGAGAATCATGATGCTTTCATATGTTCCCACGGAGGATCAGGATGCCGACATCCTGACGAAGGCGCTCACCAGGAGCAAGTTCGAATTCCACAGAGGCAGGATAGGGGTTGCAGATAATCCATATCTTGCTGAGAGGGAGTGTTGAAAATGCAGCAAGATGATGGAGCTTAGTGAAATGAAGTCGCCTTCACTAAGTGGGCCCGCAGGCAAATTCTGGCGCAAAGTCTATTTTTAGACATATGGAGCATGGTTCGAGGATTCCAGTTTGAGATTCTTGGAGCATTGGTCATGTTGGTAAAAATAGATGAGACTCTATTTTTTTAGGTCGAAGAGGTCGAAGTCTATTTTTAGACTGCCTCTCCTAAAAATAGGGAAGTCAAATATTATTTACCCTTAATAATATTTAGACTATAAACTTCAGTTTACTCTCTTGGAGCACTTCAGTTCGAGCTACAGAAGTGGCTCATGCATCCGACAGAGGAATTATGCTATTCCCAAGGGTTTGATGGCATCATGCATGGTTGACTTCAGTTAGGACTTCAGTGGCAGAAGTTTGGTGGAGTTAATGAGATAGCTAGTGGAGTTGTGTTCTGTTTATTTTAGTTGAACTAGTTGAGATTAGTTTAACTAGCTAATCAATTAGTTATGAGTGGAGTGAATTAAATATAATTTAATTCATTAATTAGTAACTCATTATTCAACTCAAGAACACATCAGTTCACTACAGTGCATGATCAATTCAGTGGAGACCAGTGAAAGAGGTAGATGAAAGGGTAGAGTTAGCTATCACTTGTGACTATACTGTTGCTATTTGCAACACACAAATAGGTGGAGTAAGCCTATGAGGATTGCGCAGTTCAGGCTGGTGGTTTATCTATATAAAGAGGCCATCCCATATCATTGAAACACGCAATAGAGGAAAGGAAATTGGCGGTGAGTTTTGAACCAGTAACCTATTCAAAACTGAGCTAGATTGTGTGTAACTTCATGAGAAAGTACTGAGTACTTGTGAGGAGTATTGTACTGAGTTGTTACATGATTTCTCCATTATAATATACACAATAGCTGCGGGGTTTTCAGCTATAAGCTTTCCCCATACATACTGTGTTAATGTGTATGATGATTTGATGTGTTATCGCTTGATTTTATTTCCGCATGTTTGATGATCTGAGTTGATCTGAGTGGAAGAGATTATGTGTTGTGTATGAAGTTCAAATAGTATGTGACCAGGATAGTCTCGATGAATAATTAGTCATTATTCAACAAATTTCTACAGTCATGACATTAGAGCTTATTATCTTTCGTGGCTTCCCTGCAATACATCGTAATTCAACTTTATTTCCTTCTGAAAAAAAATTCAAGAAAATTTCTTGAAAATTAAAAGCTACCATCCCAAAATATTGTAACCATTGTACTCCTAGTACAACATCAACACCTCCCATAGGAATTTAAAGCGTTGGACTATTCAATACTTATTCCCCCAAGTTTAGCTTGATATTATAGCATTTTCTAGAGAAATCTATAGTTCCTCCATTTGCAACAATCACTTGACATGCTGGTGTTGGATATAGGAAACAATTCAATTCCTTGGCTACCTTACAATGAATAAAATTATGGGTACTACCCAAATCAATCAACACTATTACCTTTTTCTTCTTTATATGTCCTTATATTTTGAGAGTTTGAGCCATGGTAATTCCTACCAATGCATTACATTATATGGATGGACTCATTTTTTCCTTTTCTAGGGTTGGTTCTTGGTGTATATCCTCTTTTTTTGAAGATTCTTGTTCATTTTCTTCTTCCTCCTCACAATCTATGTAAAATAATTTCTTCTTAGCACACTTATGACCTTTAGTGTATTTTCTATCACAGCTATAGAAAATCCCTTTTGATTTTTTTTTCTTCCAATTATTGTGGTGTCAACCTTGTAGGTTGTGAAAATCTAGGAGTAGCAATGCTTCCATCTTTATATATGTGAGTGGTAGGCTTCCTTGTTGCCATAATTTTACATTCAATTTTTCTTGCCAACTTGAATTCCATTTCCAATGAATTAGGTTTCCAAACGTGAACTTCATGCTGGATGTTATCCTTTAAAGTCCCTATGAATACATCAATCATGTGTTCCTCTGGAATATCAGTTACCCTTATATTGAACTTTTTGAATTCCTTAATGTGTTCCACCACTGAACACTTTTGTTTGAGATTTATCAATTGGCTAAAGAAGGTGTTGCTTTTTGTATCCTCATAATGTGCTATTATTTCCTTCCTAAAAATTGACCAAGTGAAAAAAATTTACGAGAGCAAAGCCATCGATACCATATAAATGTATTTTTTTTCTAAATGTAAATTTGCAATGCGTACCTTTTGTGTGTTTTGCACATTATTGAGATAAAAATATTTCTCCATCTGTAGTATCCATGTTATGGGATCCTTGCCATCAAACTTCCTCATATCCATATTTTGAATATGGTGGTTCTTCCATCCAACATTAGACTTTATGAAATCACAATTAACATTTATTTTGATCTCATCATGAGTTTCCTCTACTATATTTTCGCCATTAGGAAACATTTCTTGTATCAACTTTGCCAAATCATTCTTCATGTTTTCCATGTTGTCTTTCATTTTTTCATCGATCTTAGCTTCCATGTCATCCATCTTAGCTTCCACGATCACTTCCATGCCATCAATATTAGCTTCCAAACCATTCATCTTAGCTTCCACACATTTCTTCAAACCACCCATCTTAGTTTCCACACCTTTCTTCAAAACTTCCATTTCATTTTCTGTTGCTCTTTGTGATAGCGAAATTTGGTGCACTTGCTCTTGTAATTTTGATATTTCATGTGTTTCTTCATCTTCATGAGTCATAACAGAGCCTTTTGAAGGCTTAATGGGTGTTGAATTATTTTTAGGGGGGATTTTAGAACCCAATATTGATATCTATTCTTCAATATTCTCTTGGAATAAATTCAAACTATTTTTTTTTATAATGAGACTTATGTAATTCGAAAAAAATACACACCTTTTTCTTTATTTTGAGGAGATCTATATTGAAACTGAATTATCTCTATGATTTCGAATCTTAAATATCTAAAATTCAACCCTGAACTGGCCCTATGAATCTTATTTCGAATGCCACAGGTCTGACCTGATTTTGATTCCTAAAAACAAAGTTATGCCCAATCTCCCATGATGACCTAATTATGGACTGCTTCCGTAGAGGAAACTTGTACGACTTTCCATGAGTCACTGTTTCTTCCTTCGTCTCCAAAATTAATATGCTAAAACCTACAGTCCATGTACTTACAGCTGCTTTTTACATAATCCCAATCTGACGATTAGAGAGAGATTTATGATGTTTTTCCCACGACCTCCTCTTTGAGATGAAATTTGGGAGCCTGAAACAATCCTAACTTCTACAGATCATATCTCCAAAAATATTGCGAACCAAGATCTGACATTTTTACAGGAGGTTCATCGGGATTTTGGCGTCCAATTGTAAAAATTTCAGCTTCTGAAACTTCGTAGAAATAAATTTATTGCAAAAATTCCACGATGACATGTTTGGAGCAATGATATTCTAGAATGTAAAGCTCTGATACAAATGTTATTAAACCAGCTCAAAAAATAGAAGAAAGTAGAAATCAACACCTTAGAAATCAACCACTTCGAGGGGGAAACCTCCATTACATTACATAAGTGAACAATACTTGGATGATACAAATGACCAAAACCTCCTTCTACACATATGAGTCCATGGGCCCACAATATAATCCTAGTTGACCTAACAATAACAATGTAAGGGCATAATAATAATAATAATATTGGGTTTATAGGGGTAAAACAATAACAATAAGGGGGCTACACTAATAACAATAAGGGACTAAACTAGTAATATAGGGACCTAACACACCGAGACCCAATCTCTAAGCTTTACCAAACATCCCATCTCAGGACTGCTTGTCCCAATGGAGAGAAATCCACCTCTTGGATTTACCGTATATCCCTCCATTTACTGGCAAGTATTCCTAGGCCCATCGAGGCACACAATCCTAGCTTTACTGCAACCCATGTTCTGGTTCAGGGGTCACTAGGCTAGTGGATTTACAGTGATCCACAATCTGATCTAGGGATCACTAGGCCATGTGTTTTTCATTTCAAATATCCACCTCACTCAGCTTTGAATCCATCCAGGAATCCATTTGAACTCTTTCTCTCTTCGAATGAGTAGTTCACCCGTAGAATTGGTTTTGGCAAAGTTACCAGCTCATGGTAAACCTCTCCCAATCCTATGATTTGGTTGTAAAGATATCAAAAATATTATCTTTTGACATTTTTCAATAGTCAACACCTTCCCCTCGTACCTCAATAAAGTGCACTACAGTTCCTATTTTTGGTGGGTCTGAGGAAAACCAAAGCATGAGAACCCATCTCATCAAGGCTATCAAGAAATGGCAAGGCGAGGCTGAAAACACTATCACACCTAGAAAAACCCATGCCATGAAGGAAAAGAACCACATTCAATACCATGCATTCCAAATCTAGCAAGGAAATCACACATGTAAACCTATAACTACGAATAATCATGTTGTAGTTTCTTGATCCTTCTCTTCCTTGCTTGCTCCTTCATTCCTCTTGCCTCCTTTACCTTTCTTGATCCAATGCAAAAGTGCTGCAAGAAATACCTATGTCCAAAAGTGACAGAGAGAGAGAGAGAATAATGAGAGAGCTCTAAAACTGAACTGAAAAAAGGAACCAATTGATCCTTAGAATCTTTTTTATTAACGAGGCCTCTATTTTCTTCATTTTCCATTATTTTCCTTTATTTTCCTCCTCACATGAAACTTGTGTCCTTTCACCTCCCTTTTCTCCTAATTTCCATTATTTTCATAAATAAATATGCCAAAAATACCATTTTCCTTTCCAAAGCCTTTTCCATTTCCTTTGATAATTTCCTTAGCCATATTAACCAAAATTAACACCCACTAGGATGGTTTTCACAACATCCAGCTTGTAATAAGTGTCCCATCAATCGTGCTTATTATTTTTGCCTTTATTAACTTTTATTAAATGGAATTTTCACCTGGGTTGTTATAGATCCCTTCCGCTTGGGGGACACCATCCACTATGAATCACATGTATACCTCAACAAAACCACTGAAGAGAAAACATACTTCTCATGGAGCTTTATAACATATCTCGATGGAGTATTTATAATGATCACCCTATTGAAAATAAAACCAACATGACAACATAACAACATGAAAATTATGATGAATTCACACCCATACCACTTACTGGATATCTATAACATAGATCATGGTGGTATTTACATCCACATACATATGTACATATATCAAAACATGACACCAAAAAATATGCCAAAACATATACAAAACACCATACCAAAAAACTTTTCCTCGGCCAGTAAACAATGAAGGATACATAGCCCGCATCTGATCTACCATATCCCATGTAGCTTCATTGGGCGCAAAGTTCTCCCATTGCACTTTAAATTTCTCTATTGCTCAATTCTGTAGCATGAGCACCATTTTCTAGGATATACATAGAGGCTCTGGCTATAATTCTAGATCTAGTTCCACTTGCAATATAAACCATTCAATCACGGTCAACATCCTTAACGTACTTCTTAAGAAATGATATATGAAAAACATCACAGACTATCGTTGTGGAGGGAAGTGCAATTTGATAGGATACTGGTCCAATCCTCTCAATAATCTTGAAAGGTACACAAAAAATAATGTGCCAACTTGGCACATGATCCAATCCGCAAGGAGCTATTCTTGGGATTAATGAGAAAGTAAACATGTTCCCCAACTTGAAACTCCTTATACAACCTGTTCCAATCTACATAAGTCTTTTGCCTATCATGTGTTTCCTTCAAATTCTTCTTCATCACCTACATTTCCTTTTCAATCTCTACAAACATGTCTATTCCAATCAATACCCTGTTAACCGAATCACTCCAAATGATGGGAGTGTTGCAAATCCACCCATAAAATCTCTCAAATGGACTCTTCCTGAATGATTCATGTTACCTATTGTTGTAGGAAAACTCTACCAGTAGAAGATACTCTCCCACTTTTGTTGTTAATGCATCACATACATCCTCAAAATTTCTTCCAAGATCCCATTGACCTTGTTTGTTTGTCCATCTATTTGCAGATGATAAGCGATGTTGAAGGCCAACTCGGTTCCCAAAATTGAAAACAACTACTTCCAAAACTTGGAACTGAACTTTACATCCCTTCCTGATACAATATATTTTGGAACACCATGTAATCTGACCACATCTCTGATGAACACCTGTGCCACATCACTAGTAGAATATGCAATCTTCAGTGGAATGAAGTGTGCAACCTTTGTCAGCATGTCCACCACAAACATGATGGAATGATATTGTATAGATGTCCTTGTAAATACTGTGATGTAATCCATGGATATGACCTCCCATTTCCACTCTAGAATCACAATCGACTATATTAGTCCACTGAGATACCTCCACTCCACCTTAACCATTTGAAAATCTGAACACCTAGTAACAAATTGTGTTACATATGTCTTCAAATTTTGATGATAACCTCTTTATTGCAGTGAGTGTATTTTTATATCTTGGGTTACATGAATATCATTTTGCATGAAACCCCACCAATATCACCTTCTTGACGTCATTTTTGTCTAGTACATATATCATATCTTTAAACCCTTCAAATTCATCTTTCGTGAGACAATAGTCCACATTTTTTACACCTATGCCTATACCTGCACCAATCCTTGTACCTATATTTCTACTCTAATGAAATTTGTGCATAATCTCCATATAGCTTTCATCCTGTCGACCTTCTTGAAAGATCCTATCATGTAAATATATGCCACAAGAGCTCATAGTTGCTATGTGATTTACCTTTACCGATCTACTAAGAGAATTTTTGGCCATGTTCTCCTTTCCCTTGATGTACCTCATCTCAAAGTCAAACTCGCTGTATGTGACCAACCATATAGATTTACTAGCATTCATATTCAGTGGTCGAACATATATCTCAGTCCACTATGATCACTCATCAATACAAACCTCTCACCAAGAAGATAGTGCCTCCACATCTTTAATGCATGTATGATATCTACTAGCTCAAGGTCATGCATCCAATAGTTCTTCTCGTGCTCATTCAATTATGTGACTCCTAACAAACCACCTATCCTTCATGTATAAGGACTCCACCAAGTCCTCTCTAACACGCATTTGTACATACTTCAAACTATTTTTCTAGATCTACAATATTTAACATTAGATCATGTGTCAAAATTTTCTTAAGCTGCTCAAAACTAGCCTCACACTCCCCTGTCAATTCAAACTTCTTACCTCTCCTTTTTAGTGATGTAAATAGAATAAGCAATCAGTGAGAAGTTCCTGATGAACCTCCTATAATAACATGCCACCCCCATGAATGATCTGAACTCAACTACATTTCTAGGAGCGACCCACTCCATGATAACTCTTATCTTTTATGGATCTATTATGATAACCTCCTTGGAAAAAACATGTCCTAAGTATTGTACCTCAGTCTGAAAGAAGCTGAATTTGTTGAGCTTAGCATACAATTTATGCTCTCTCAACAATCTCAAAATTGTTGCTAAATGTTTGGAATGATATTCCTCATTTTTATAATACACTAGTATATCATCAATGAATACAATAATGAACTTGTCCAAATACGGATGCAACACACTGTTCATCAATCACATAAATGTACTTAGGGCATTATTCAAACTAAATGGAATTACAACAAACTCATAATGCACGTACCTGGTCTTGAATGTGGTCTTGTACATGTCATATTATTTAATGAATACTTGATGTTAACTGGATCTCAAGTTGATCTTAGAGAGTAGTAATTCTCCCTTCAATTGATCAAACAAGTCATCAATCCTTGAAAATAGATACATGTTCTTGATGGTAATTTTTTTTCAATTTCCTATATTCAATGCACAATTTGAGAATACCATCCTTCTTCACAAACAATACCAATACACCCCATGGAAATATACTTTCCCTAATGTATCCTTTCTCAAGCATATCTTTCAACTGCAACTTTAATTCAACCAACTCATGTGTGCTCATCCTGTAAGGTTGTTTTGATGTTGGATCTTCCCCTGGTACCAACTCAATAGAAAATTATATCTCCCTATGAGATTCTTAGTTCCCCATTGTCATCGAGGCACTCAATGGCTTTGTCATAACAACCCACCTTGCTCCTGTGAAGATATAGCCAGTCCATACCAATAACATATTGTATGACCATAATTGAAATATTTTCAAGTGCGTTGATGTATACATGCCATTCAACTCAAATGCACAAGCTCTTACCATATGGTGAACTCTTTTCTTTGTACCTATAGCCAGATTCACTAACCAAGATTCTACATGCACTTATTTGATCAACCCAAACTTATCCACCAATTCAAGATTAGCATAACTTTAATTATATCTAGGTTCAATCAAAATAGAAATAACTTGATCAAAAATTTTAATGTCCATATCAATGATAGATACCGCGTGTTCTTCCTACTTGTTTTACATGAATGCATAAATATGAGGAATGCTCTTCCCAACACCACCAACATTTCATGCCTCTTATGCACTATATATTTGAGGCCTTCCACCCTGTTTATATGGAAACTATCTCCTAATGTGTTCCTTAATGCATGTCCAACACTTGAATCGTCTAGTACATCACCTCTATGTCGTTATTGTGGTCCATGTCCCTGTCTAGCTGCATTAAACTTATTTTGTTGTGCCACATTTGATTTCTCCTCTCCACTATGAGGCCTTGCTCTTTTAAGCTTCCATCTACCTTTACCTTTTCATTCTTACACTTTCATTTTTCATAGAAATGCTTCAATTTCCCAATTACTTCCTCAAGTGACCAAGGCTAATCATATTCAATATGATCTCTAAATGCTAATCACAAACTACTGAAAATTTGTTGAACTTTATCGTTCTCATATTTAAGATATGGTACATACCTCAATAGATCCAAGAACTTAGTCATGTAATATTAATATGTCATTGACCCCATATTTAGCTCATAAAATTATTTAACCTTACTGTCATATTACCTTTATGAAAAATGCTTATTCCAAAAGATCATCTTGAATTCATGCCAAATCAAGGCCTTTGTCCTAATTTCTCTAACCCACTTCATGTCTTCACACCAAATGTTTTCTTTACCTTTCAGGCTAAAGATAACAATTATGGCCTTAATATTATTTGCGTACTCATGCAACTCAAATAAATTTTTCATCTGAAGTATTCAAGCTTCTGCATCTTCTCATTTCTTCAAGTATCCATCAAAAGTAGGTGGATTTGCTTTCTTAAATTCATCTGGAAAGTGTCCCCTATCACTCCCCATGTAAGGATGACAACGATGGTGATCATAATTCCTATATGAATGAGAACTATAGTAGTACATGTGTCCATTACCCTCCTATTAGGAGTATCCAACAACCTTCCATCTCTCATTGTGCCAACACTATTTGATTTGTGTCTACCAGGAGACCTACTGCCATATGCCCCATTAGTTTTGTCCTCATTCCCATGGTTGATCAGAAATGGCCCTTACCGCTGCAATTCTGACAAATTTTGAAGGAGTATTGCATTAACCTATGCTTGTTTCTCTTGTTCTTATATGATTAAGTCATTTTATTCATTACAACTCCTTATTTTTTCCCTCAAACTTCTCAATGTATCTACCAAATAAGAAGAGTGTCCACCACGTTGTTCATTTGATTCATGGGGAGAGTCTTTGTATTCTACCATCTTGCTATACAATTTGATCTCTTTATTGCAAGTAATACTATGTCATCTAAGCAAAATCGTGATAAAATAATGTACCTTAGTATAATTCGGGGAGGATACCTCATATGCAAGATCATCCAAATCAGCGTAATACATGTACAAACATAATCATAACAATATATAGACATATAACAACTAAGTGTTACAACACATAAACATCATTCTAGAAAAAGTCTAGTAATCACTTCATGGTCACATCACTACACATAGTATGACTTCATGCATGATAGCATCAACCATACCAATATACACAGACAATACAAAATCATAAACATCGAAAATACACAAGCGTAAATATGGAAAATACACAAGAATAGCACAAAAAATGCAGACACATAAAAACATGTAAATAAGAATACCAGGACGATACATGTACCAACATAAAACAACATGTAACCAAGAATATACTCATGATGACACACTTCCCATCCTTCACTTGGTGAAATCACTAAAACCATGACTGACACCATGAATATGCAACCAACACATACACCATAAGGATGAAAACACAAGTGCAACCGACATGAATGCATAAAAAACACACACCAGCCATCCAGTCCAATGGGTGAAACATGCTTTGAGACCACTCTGTAACACCCTAATCCCACAGCTACCCAAGTAATCAGCCAATCAGGAAAACATGTGACAGAGAGTTACTATGATCATATTAAACCTCCTAAGTGACCTCAAGGAAGTGGAATCAATGAAAAAACATCACACAGACCCTCCACATTAGAAAGAGTACTCCCAGAAGCCAACCCAACCACTCAGGCATCTAGATCCTAGGTCCCACTAAGATTTTAGGCCTGCAAACCCCCGAAAGCTCCCATAGTATAGGAATTGGTGCGTCTTGGAGGCTTTGGATGCTCCCACAACATATGCAAGTATGTGTCTGGAAACTTTTTTGCTAGCGTCCTCTGGATTTGAGCCAATTTTTCAAGCCCTGTGCCTAGGTCACTACACAGAACTCAATGAAAATCTCATAAATGGAATATAATAGCAAAACAATGGCATAAAATAAAATACTTGAATAAGGACTTGACTATACCCCTATTAGCCATGACAACCATTTCATCAGACATGTCCCAAATATGTAGTCTACAAGTTTAAAAAACTGATCTAAACATAAGGTTCTCTTACTTATTCGAGAATCGCTAATAAAAATTGTGCCCTTACATCCTTAGCTACAGTGTCATATTTTAGGTTATAGATACATTTTTTATTCATTTATAAACAAAAACATGAGGAGAGCGATATATCATCACTCTAAGAATACATGCTCATAACCAGTATAATAACAACCAAAATATATGGATAAAACATCCATAGGATTCACATGTAAATCAATAAATTTACACATCAAATCCCAAGGAAATGAATTTCTCATTGATGAATAAAAAAACCAACAGTGGATGAGACTACCACGTTCCACCTGACCATAGATTAGCTGAGCCAAATCTATCTTCATCCAGTCACCTATGTGCCATATTAAAAGCATGAATTTGGGACTCATGATGAACCAAAAATAACCAAACAAGAATGGATGTTATCGGAATTCTCCACCTACACCATTATGAATTTTACTTCTTCCTAGTTTCTCAAGCTTTACTGCAATCCATAGCCTAATTCAGATATCCCTAGGCCATACACCAAGACCCGATCTCCAAGTTTTACCATAAATCCCATCCCGGGACTAATAGGCCCAATGAAGATAAATCTAGCACTTGTATTTACCGTATATCTTGCCATTCACTAGAAAATAATCCTAGGCCCACTGAGGCACACAATCCTAGCTAAACTGCAACCCATGTTTCAGTTTAGGGGTCACTAGGCTAGTGGCTTCACCATGATCCACAGTCTGATCTACGGATCACTAGGCCATGTGTTTTTCATTTCAGATATCCACCTCATTCAACTTTGAATCCATCCAGCAATCCATCTCAACTCTTTCTCCCTTCGAATGAGTATTTCACCCATAAAATTTGATTTGGCGAACTTGCTAGCTCATGCTAGACCTCTCCCAATCCTATGATTTGGTTGTGAAGATATCAAAAACATTCTCCTTTGACATTTTTCAATAGTCAAAACCTCTCCCTCGTACCTCATCAAACCGCACTACGAGACCTATTTTTGGTGGGTCCGAGGAAAACAAAAGCATGAGAACCCATCTCATCAAGGCTATCGAGAAATGGAGGGGCTAGGCTGAAAACACTATCACACCTGTCATGAAGGAAAATAAGCACATTCAATACCATGCATTCTAAACCAAGCAGGGAAATCACACATGTAAATATATAACTACAAATATTCATGTTGTAGCTTCTTGATCCTTCTCTTCCTTGCTTGCTCCTTCCTTCCTCTTGCCTGCTTTGCCTTTCTTGATCAAATGAAAAAGTTCTCCAAGAAATATCTATTTCCAAAAGTGACAGAGAGAGAGAGAGAGAGGAAGAGAGAATAATGAGAGAGCTCCAAAAATTAACTGAAAAAGAGGAACCAAATGATCCTTATAATCCTTTTTATTAACGAGGCCTTTATTTTCTTCATTTTCCATTATTTTCCTTTATTTTACTCCTCACATGAAACTTGTGCCCTTTCACCTCCCTTTTCTCCTGATTTCCATTATTTTCATAAATAAATATGCCAAAATTACCATTTTCATTCCAAATCCTTTTTCATTTCCTTTTCCAATTTCCTTAGCCATATTAACCGAAATTAACACCCACTAGGATGTTTTTCCCAACATCTAGCTTGGAATAAGTGTCCCATCAATCACGCTTATTATTTTTGCCTTTATTAATGATTATTACATGGAATTTTCACCAGGTTTGTTACAGAACCCTCCCCCTTGGGGGACACCATCCACCGTGTTCAATCATATGTATACCTCAACAAAACCATTGGAGGGAAAACATATTTCTCATGGAGCTTTATAACATAGCTCGATGTAGTATTTATAATGATCACCCTGCTGAAAAGAAAACCAACATGAAAACAGAACAACATTAAAATTATGATCACTTCACACCCCTACCACTTATTGGAGCTCTATATCATAGATCATGGTGGTATAACATCCACATACATATGTACATATATCAAAACATCACACTAAAAAATATGCCAAAACATATACAAAACACCATACCAAAACTCTTTTCCTCAACCAGTAAATAATGAAGGATACATAGCCCACATTTGATCTGCCATCTCCCATGTAGCTTAATATGTCCCAAAGTTCTTCCATTGCACTTGAAATTTCTCTATTTCTCGATTTAGGAGCATGAGCGCCATTTTCTGGAATATACACAGAGGCTCTGTCTAGAATTCTACATTTGGTTCCACCTGTAATACATTATATTCAATCACACGATCAACATCATTAATGTACTTATTAAGAAAGGATACATAAAAAAAATCATGAAATTTTGTTGTGGAGGGAAGTGAAAGTCGATAGGCTACTAGTCCAATCCTCTCAATAATATTTAAAGGTACACAAAACCAGGGTGCCAACTTGGCACATGATCCAATCCACAAGGAGCTATTCTTGGGATTAATGAGCAAGTACACATGTTCCCCTGCATAAAAAACCTTATACAACCTGTTCCGGTCTGCATAAGTCTTCTTCCATCATGTGCTTCTTTCAAATTCTTCTTCACCATCTACATCTCCTATTCCATCTCTATGAACATGTTTGGTCCAATCAAGACCATGTTAACCAGATCACTCCAACCGGTGGGAGTGTTGCAACTCTACCCATACAATACCTCAAATGGAATCTTCCTCAATGATTCATGTTACTTGTTGTTGTAAGCGAACTCTACCAGTAGAAGATATTCTTCCCACTTTTGTTGTTAATGCATCACATACATCCTCAAAATGTCTTCCAAGATCCCATTAACCCTCTTTGTTTTTCCATATATTTGTGGATGATAAGAAACATTGAAGGCCAACTCGGTGCCCAAAATTCCAAACAAATCCTTCAAAAACTTGGAACTAAACTTTACATCCTTGTTTGAAAGAATCTCCTTTGGAACACCATGCATTTTGACCACATCTCTAATGATCACCTATGCCACATCACTAGTCGAATATGTATTCTTCAGTGGAATGAAGTGTACAACCTTTGTCAACCTGTCGACCACAACCATGATGGAATGATTTTGTATAGATGTCCTTGGAAATACTATGATATAATCCATGGATATGACCTCCAATTTCCACTATGGAATCACAATCGACTATAGTAGTCCACGGGGATACTTGCACTCCACCTTAACCATTTGAAAATCCAAACACCTAGTCACAAACTATGTTACATATCTCTTCAAATTTGGCCAATAACCTCTTTATTGCAGTGAGCGTATTTTTATAGCTTGGGTGACATGAATATGGTTTTGAATGAACCACCCCCCCCCCCTCCCCACCACCAATATCACCTTCTTGAGGTCACCATTGTCCAATACATATATCCTATCTTTAAGCCTATCAAATCCATCTTCCATGAGACAATAGTCGACATCCTGTACACCTAAGCCTATACCTCTACCATTCCCTATATCTGTAATTATACTCTAATGCAATCTATGCATAATCTCCATATACCTTTCATCTTGTCGACCTGCCTGCAAGATCTTATCCTATAAATATATGCCACAGGAGCTCATAGTTGCTATAAGATTTATATTTACCCATCTACTAAGAGAATTTGTGGCCCTGTTCTCCTTTCCCTTTATGTACCTCATCTCAAAGTAAAACTCAATGATCGTGGCCTACCATCTAGCTTTCATAGTGTTCATATTTAGTGGTCAAAAAAGTATCTAAATTCACTATGATCAATCATTAGCACAAACCTCCCGCCAAGGAGAGAGTGCCTCTACATCTTCAACACATTTATGATCTCTACTAGCTCAAGATCATGCGTCCGATATTTTTTCTCATTCTCATTCAATTACAAGACTCCTAAAAAATGACCTGTCCTTCTTGTATAAGGACTCCACCAAGTCCTCTCTTGCACGAATTTGTACATACTACAAACTCTTTGTCCAGAATAGGATAAGTAATCAATGAGATGTTCTTGATGAGCCTCCTGTAATAACATGCCAACCCCATGAATGATCTGACCTCATCTACATTTCTACGAGCCACCCACTCCATGATGGCACTTATCATTTGTGGATCTACTTGGTACCCTCCTTGGAAACAACATGTCCCAAGTATTGTACCTCAGTCTAAAAGAATTTGAATTTGTTGAGCTTGGCATACAATTTATGCTCTCTTAACAATCTCAATACGGTTGTTAAATGTTTGGAATGATATTCCTAACTTTTAGAATATACCATTATATCTAAATGAATATAATAATTAACTTGTCCAAATAAGTATGCAACACATTGTTATCAATCACATAAATGTAGTTGGGGAATTATTCAAAATGAATGGAACTGCAACAAACTCATAATGCACGTACCTAGTCCTGAATGCAGTCTTGTATATGTCATATTATTTGATCAGTACCCTATGGTACCTAGATCTTAATATTATCTTAGAGAGTAGTACTTCTCCCTTCAACTGATCAAACAAGTCATCAATCCTCGAAAAGAGATACATGTTCTTGATGGTCACTTTTTTTAGTTGCCTACAGTCAATGCACAATCTGAGAGTACCATCCTTCTTCTTCACAAACAATACCAATACGCCCCATGGCGATATTCTTGCCCCAATGTACCCCTTTTCAAGCATATCTTTCAACTGCAACTTTTATTCTACCAAATCATGTGTGCTCATCTTGTAAAGTTATTTTTATGTTGGAGCTTCCCCTGGTACCAACTCAATAGAAAATTCTACCTCCTTGTGAGGTGGAAACTCTGAAATATCTGTAGAAAATACATCCCAACAATGTGTTAGAACTGGGTACCTTATCAAAACATCGTCATCCTCAACTTCCTTACCTTTATCACTAGAAATATGCATTACGAGCAACATAGACCCTTTCCTATAATTGTGCTTGGCCTGCATTGTTTTCAAAATCCTAACTAATGTGGAATTTTTCTTTTCCTGGAAGACTCTTGGTTCCCCATTGTCATTGAGGCACTCAATGGATTTGTCATAAAAATCCACCTTGGTCCTGTAAAGGTATAACCAGTCCATACCCACTAGCATATTTTATGACCCTAATGGAAATATGTTCAAGTGCTTTGATGTAGATGTGTCGTTCAACTCAAATGCACAATTTCTTACCCAATGGTGAAGTATTTTCTTTGTACACGTAGCCAAATGCACTAACCAAGATTCTACATGCACTTATTTAATCAACCCACACTTATCCACCAATTCAAGACTAGCATAACTATGATTAGATCCAAGGTCAATCAAAATAGAAATAACTTGATCAAAAGTTTTAATGTCCATCTCAATGAAAGATGGCTGGTGTTCTGCCTACCTATTTTCCATGAATGCATAGATATGAGGAATGCTCTTCCCAACATCACCAACATTTCCAGCCTCTTGTGCACTATATATTTGAGGCCTACCACCCTCATTATATGGATAATATCTCCTAACGTGTTCCTTACCCCATGTCCAACACTCCAAGCATCTAGTACATCACCTCTATGTTGTTACTGTGGTCCAAGTTCCTATCTAGCTGCATTAAATTTCTTTTGCTATGCCACATTTTATTTCTCCTCTCCATTATGAGGCCTTGGCCTTTTCGGCTTCCATTTATCTTTACCTTTGTCTTTCCCTTTCCATCCTTGCCAAGATTCATTCTTACACTTTGATTTTTCATAGAAATGCTTCAATTTCCCAATGACTTCCTCAAGTGACTGAGGCTCATCATATTCAATCTGATCTCTAAATTCTAATTGAAAACTAGTGACAAATCATTGAAATTTATTGTTCTCATATTTAAGATATGGTACATACCTCAATAGCTCCAAGAAATTAGTCGTGTACTCTTCATCTGTCATTGACCCCATATTTAGCTCATAAAATGCTTATTCGTGAAAATCATCTTGAACTCGTGCCAACTCAAGTCCTTTGTCCTGATTTCTCTAACCCACTTCATGTCTTCGCACCAAATGTTTTCTTTACCTTTTAGACTAAATATAGAAATTATGGCCTTCATATTATCTGTGTACTCATGCAACTCAAAGAACTTGTTCATCGGAAGTATGCAGGCTTCTGCATCTTCTCCTTTCTTCAAGTCTCCATGAAAAATAGATGAATTTTATTTCTTAAATTCATCTGGAAAGTGTCCCCTGTCACTCCTCATGTAAGGATGAAAATGATGGTGATCATAATGTCTATCTAAATGAGAACTAGAGTAGTACATGTGTCCATCACCCCTCCTATCAGGACTATCCAACAACCTGCCATCTCTCATCATGCCAACACTATTTGATTTGTGTCCACCAGGAGACCTACGTCCATATGCCCCATTATTTTTGTCCTCATTCCCATGGCTGATCATAAATGGCCCTTGCCACTGCAATTCTGACAAATTATGAAGGAGTATTGCATTAACCTATGCTTGTTTCTCTTGTTCTTATATTATTATGTCATTTTATTCATTACAACTCCTTATTTTTTCCTTCAAACTTGTCAATGTATCTGCCAAATTAGAAGAGTGCACACCATGTTGCTCATTTGATTCATGGAGAGAGTCTTTGTGTTATACCATATTGCTATTCATTTTGGTCTCTTTATCGCAATGCATACTATGTCATCTAAACCAAATCATGATAATCCAACATACCTTAGTATAATTCAGGGAGGATACCTCATCTACAAGATCATGAAAATCAACTTAATACATGCACATACATAATCATAACAGCATATAGACATATAACAACTAAGTGTAACAACATGTAAACATCATTATAGCTAGATTCCAGTCATCACTTCATGGTCACATCACTACACATACTATGACTTCATGTATAACAAGATCAACCATACCAATATACATAGAAAATACATAGCATAAACATGGAAAATACATAAGCATAAATACGAAAAATTCACAAGGATAGCACATAAAATACACACACATAATCACATGTAACCAAGCATACAAGGAGGATACATATACCAATATATAACAACATGTAACCAAGCATACACTCATGAAGACACTCTTCCCATATTTCACATGGTGACATCACTACAACCTTGACTGACACTATGAATATGCAACCAGCACATACACCATAAGGATGAAAACCGAAGTGCAACCAACATGAATGCATGACCATCACACACCAACCATCTAGTCCAAGGGGTGAACCATGATCTAGTACCACTCTTTAGCACCCTAATCCCACAGCTACTCAAGTAATCGACCAATCGGGAAAATATGTTAAGAAGAGTTACTATGATAGTATTCAACCTCCTAGGTGACTTAAAGGAAGTGGAATCGATGAAAACGCATCACAAAGACCCTCGACATCAGAAATAGTACTCCCAAAAGCCAACCCAACCACTTAGGTATCTAGATCATAGGTCCCACTGAGATTTTAGGCCTTCAAACCCCCAGAAGCTCCCATGGTATAGGCATTGGTGCATCTGGGAGGCTTTGGATGCTCCCACAATATATGCAATTATGTGTCTAGGGACTTTTTCCCACAAACCTGTGCCAGTGTCCTCTGGATTTGAGCTACTTTTTCAAGCACAGGGCCTAGGTCACTACACTAAACTCAATTAAAATCTCATAAATGGAATATAACATTAAAATAATAGCGTAAAATAAAATACTTGAATAAGGTCTTGACTGGTCCCCTACTAGCCATGACAACCATTTCATCAAACATGTCCCAAATATGTAGCCTATAACTTTAAATAATAGATCTTAACATAAGGGTCTCTTACTTATTTGAGAATCTCTAATATAAATTGTCGCCTTACATCCTTAGCTACAACATCATCTATTAGGTTATATATACATTGTTTCTTCATTTATAAACAAAAACATGAGGAGATCCATACATCATCACTCTAAGAATACATGCTGATAACCAGCATAATAACAACACAAATATAAGGGATAAATAATCCATAGGATCCACATGTAAATTAGTACATTTACACATTGAATCCCAAGGAAATGAATTTATCATTGATGAATGAAATAACCGACCAGGGATGAGACTACCACGTTCCACCTGACCATAGATTGGCTAAGCCAAATCTATCTTCATCCAATCACCTATGTGCCACATTACAAGCATGAATTTGGGACTCATGATGAGCCAAAAAGAACCAAACAAGAATGGATTCTATGAGAGTTCTCCACCTACACCATTATGAATTTTACTGCCTCGTAGTCTCTCAGGCTTTACCATAATCCATAGCCTAATTTAGATATCACTAGGCCATACACCGAGACCTGCTCTCCAGGTTTTACCATAAATCTCATCCCAATACTAATAAGCCCAAGAAAGAGAAATCCACCTCTTGGATTTACTATATATCTCGCCATTCACCATCAAGTATTCCTAGGCCCACTGAGGCACACAATCCTAGCTTTACTGCAACCCATGTTTCAATTTAGGGGTCAATAGGCCAGTGGCTTTACCTTGATCCACAGTCTAATCTACATATCACTAGGTCATGTGTTTCTCATTTCAGATATCCACCTCACTCATCTTTGAATTCATCCAACAATCCATCTCAACTCTTTCTCTCTTCGAATGAGTATTCCACCCATAAAATTGGATTTAGAAAACATAGTAGCTCATGTTAGACCTCTCCCAATCCTATGATTTAGTTGCAAATATATCAAAAAAATTCTCCTTTGAAATCATTCAATATTCAACACCTCCTCAGGAAAGCGCACTACAGGTCCTATTTTTGACGGGTCGGAGGAAAACCAAAGTATGAGAACGCATCTCATCAAGGCTATCCAGAAATGGCAAGGCTAGGCTAAAAACACTATCACACCTAGAAAAACCCATGCCATGAAGGAAAATAACCACATTCAATACCATGCATTCGAAATCTAGTAAGGAAATCAGACATGTAAATCTATAACTACAAAGAATAATGTTGTAGTTTCTTGATCCTTCTCTTCCTTGCTTTCTCCTTCCTTCCTCTTGCCTCCTTTTCCTTTCACGATCCAATGAAAAAGTGCTCCATGAAATATCTATGTCCAAAAGTGACACAAAGAGAGAGAATAATGAGACATCTCAAAAAATGAATTGAAAAAAAGGAACCAACCAATCCTTAGGATCCTTTTTATTAATGAGGCCTCTATTTTTATCATTTTCCATTATTTTCCTCCTCGCATGAAACTAGTGTCCTTTCACTTCAATTTTCTCCCGATTTCCATTATTTTCATAAATAAATATGCCAAAAATACCATTTTCCTTTCCAAATCCTTTTCCATTTCCCTAGCCATATTAACTGAAATTAACACCCACTAGGGTGTTTCGCCAAACATCTAGCTTGGAATAAGTTTCCCATCAATCACACTTATTATTTTTGCCTTTATTAAATTTTATTACATGGAATTTTAAACAAGGTTGTTACAGATCCCTCCCCCTTGGGAGACATCATCCATTTGTTCAATCACATGTATACTTCAACAAAACCACTAGAAAGAAACATACTTCTCATGGAGCTTTATAACATAACTCGATGCAGTATTTACAATGATCACCCTACTAAAAAGAAAACCAACATGACAACATAACAACATGAAAATTATGATTAATTCACACCCATACCACTTATTGGAGCCCTATAACAAAGGTCATGGTGGTATTTACATCCAAATACATATGTACGTATATCAGAACATCATAGCAAAAAATACGCCAAAACATATACAAAACACCATACCAAAAATCTTATCCTCAACCCGTAAACAATGAAGGATACATAGCGCTCATCTAATATTCCATCTCCCATGTAGCTTCATCAGGCCCAAAGTTCTTCCATTTAACTTGAAATCTCTATTTCTCGATTCTAGAGGATGAGCACCATCTTTTGGAATATACACAGAGGCTCTGGCTAGAATACTACATCTAGTTCCACCTACAATACAGACCATTCAATCACATGGTCAACATCTTTAACATACTTCTTAAGAAATGATATATGAAAAACATCACGGACATTCGTTGTGGATGGAAGTGCAAGTCAATAGGTTACTAGTCCAATCCTCTCAATAATCTCGAAAGGTACACAAAAACTGGGGTGCTAACTTGGCACATGATCCAATCTACAAGGAGCTATTCTTGGGATTAATGAGCAACTACACATATTCCCCAACTTGAAACTCCTTATACAACATGTTTTGGTCTGCATAAGTCTTCTTCCTATTTTGTGTTGATCTCAAATTCTTCTTCATCACCTACATTTCCTATTCCATCTCTACGAACATGTTTGGTTCAATCAATACCCTATTAACTAGACCACTCCAAATGATGGGAGTGCTACAACTCCACCCATACAATCCCTGAAATGCACACTTCCTAAATGATTCCTCTTACCTGTTGTCTTAGGAGAACTCTACTAGTAGAAGATAATCTTCTCACTTTTTTTGTTAATGCATCACATACATCCTCAAAATATCTTCCAAGATCCCATTGACCCTCTTTGTTTGTCTATATATTTGTGGATGATAAGTGATAACTCCTTATATGTGCCCAAAATTCCAAATAACTCCTTCCAAAACTTGGAACTGAACTTTACATCACTATCTGACATAATATCCTTTGGAACACCATGCAATCCGACTCCATCTCTGATGAACACCTGTGCCACATTGCTACTCGAATATGTAGTCTTCAGTGGAATGAAGTGTGCAACATTTGTCAACCTTTCCACCACAACCATGATGGAATCATGCTGTATATATGTCCTTGGAAATATTTTGACGTAATCCATGGATATGACCTCCCATTTCCACTATGGAATCTCAATTGACTATATTATTCCATTGGGATACCTGCACTCCAGCTTAACCATTTGAAAATCCAAACACCTAGTCACAAATTGTGTTACATATATCTTCAAATCCGGCTGATAACCTATTTATTATAGTGAGTGTCTCTTAATAGCTTGGGTGACATGAATATCATTTTGCATGAAACCCACCCAATATCACCTTCTTGAGGTCACTGTTGTCCAGTACATATATCCTATCTTTAAACCTATAAATCCATCTTCCATGAGACGATAGTCCACATCCTATACATCTATGCCTATACATGTACCAATCATTGTTCTTATAATTCTACTCTAATGAAATATGTGCATAATCTCCATATACCTTTCATCCTGTTGACTTTCCTGAAATATTTTATCTTGTAAATATATGCCACAAGATCTCATATTTGATATGTGATTTACCTTTACCCATCTGCTAAGAGCATTTGTGGCCCTGTTCTCCTTTCCCTTGATGTACCTTATCTCAAAGTCAAACTCACTGATTGTGGAAAACCATCTAGCTTTCCTAGCATTCATATTCAGTGGTCAAACAAGTATCTCAGTCCACTATGATCACTCACCAGTACAAACTTCCCACCAAGAAGATAGTTCCTCCACATATTCAATGCATGTATGATCTCTACTAGCTCAAGATCATGATCTGATAGTTCTACTCATGTTCATTCAGCTACGTTACTCCTAAAAAACCACCTATCCTTCTTGTATAAGTACTCCACCAAGTCCTCTCTTGCACATATTTGTACATACTATAAAATCTTTTTCTATATCTACAATATTTAACACTAGAGCATGTGTCAACGATTTCTTAAACTACTCAAAACTAGTCGCACACTCCCGTGTCAAATCAAACTTCTTACCTTTCCTCTACACTAATGTAAATAGGATAAGAAACCAGTGAGAAGTTCCTGATGAACCTCTTGTAATAACATGCCAACCCCATGAATGATCTAACCTCATCTAAATTTCTAGGAGCCATATACTCCAGAATAGCTCTTATCTTTTGTGGATCTACGATGATACCCTCCTTGGAAAAAACATGTCCCAAGTATTGTACCTTAGTATGAAAGAAGATGAATTTGTTGAGATTAGCATACAATTTATGCTCTCTCAAAAATCTCAATAATGTTCCTAAAAGTTTGGAATGATATTCCTCACTTTTATAATACACCAGTATATCATCAATGAATAAAATAATTAACCAGTCCAAATAAGGATGAAACACATTTTCATCAATCAAATAAATGTAGTTGGGGCATTATTCAAACTGAATGGAACTGAAACATGCTCATAATGCACGTACCAGGTCCTGAATGTTGTCTTGTATATGTCATCTTATTTGATGAGTACCGGATGGTACCTGGATCTAAAGTTGATCTTAGAGAGTAGTAATTCTCCCTTAAAATGATCAAACAAATCATCAATCCTCGACAACAGATACATGTTCCTGATGGTCACTTTTTTCAATTGCCTATGGTCAATGCACAATATTAGAGTACCATCCTTCTTCTTCACAAACAATACCAGTACGCCCCATGGCGATATACTTGCCCCAATGTATCATTTTTCAAGAATATATTTCAACTGCGACTTTAATTCTACCAAGTCATGTGTGCTTATCCTCTAAGGTTCTTTTGATGTTGGAGCTTCCATTGGTACCAACTAAATAGAAAATTTTACCTCCCTATGAGGTGGAAAATATGAAATATCTGCAAAAAATACATCCTGAAAATGTTGTAGAACTGGGTACCTTATCAGAACATCTTCATCCTCAACTTCCTTACCTTTTTCACTAGAAATATGCATTGCAAACAACACACACCCTTTCCTACGACTGTGCTTGGCCTGCATGGTTGTCACCATCCTAGCTGATGTGGCATTCTTCTTTCCCTATAAGTCTCTTGGTTCCCCATTTTCATCGAGGCACTTAATGTCTTCGTCA
Source organism: Pinus albicaulis (assembly GCA_034641835.2). NCBI lineage: Eukaryota > Viridiplantae > Streptophyta > Pinopsida > Pinales > Pinaceae > Pinus > Pinus albicaulis. The sequence goes on from CM076580.1 coordinate 1,451,951,023, forward strand.
TAACAATGCACCTTGGTCCTGTGAAGATATATGCAGTCCATACCCAATAGCATATTGTATGACCCTAATGGAAATATGTTCAAGTGCGTTGATGTAGACGTGCCATTCAACTCAAATGCGCAAGCTCTTACCCAATGGTGAACTCTTTTCTTTGTACCTGTAGCCAAATGCACTACCAAAATATTATACATGCACTTATTTAATCAGCCCACACTTATCCACCAATTCAAGACTAGCATAACTATAAATAGATCCAAGGTCAATCAAAATAGAAAAAACTTGATCACAAATTTTACTATTCGTCTCAATGATAGATGCATGTTATTCTTCCTATCCGTTTTCCACGAATGCATAAATATGATGAATTCTCTTCCCAACATCACCAACATTTCGCGCCTCCTATGCACTATATATTTTAGGCCTATCACGATGATTATATGGAAAATATCTCCAAAGGTGTTCCTTACCGCATGTCCAACACTCCAACCATCTAGTACATCACCTCTATGTTTTTACTATGGTCCATGTCCCTGTCTAACTGCATTAAGCTTCTTTTTTTGTGCCACATTTTATTTCTCCTCTCCATTATGAGGCCTTGCTCTTTCAGCTTCCATTTACCTTTACGTTTGCTTTCCATTTCCATCCTTGCTAAGATTAATTATCAGACTTTGATTGTTCATAGAAATGCTTCAATTTCCCAATGACTTCCTCAAGTCACCGAGGCTCATCATATTCAATCTGATCTCTAAATTATAATTTCAAACTACTGAAAAATAATTGAAATTTATCGTTCTCATATTTAGGATATGATACATACCTCAATAGCTCCAAGAACTTAGTCGCGTACTCTTCATGTATCACTGACCCCATATTTATCTCATAAAATACTTTAGTCTTACTGTCATATTACCTTTATGACAAATAGTTATTTTTTAAATTCATCTTGAACTCATGCCAACTCAAGTCCTTTGTCCTGATTTCTCTAATCCACTTCATGTCTTCACACCAAATGATTTCTTTACCTTTCAGGCTAAACAGATAAACTGTGGCCTTCATATTATCTTTGTAGTCATGCAACACAAATAACTTCTTCATCTAAAGTATCCAAGCTTCTGCATCTTCTCATTTATTCAAGTCTCCACCAAAATTAGGTGGTTTTGATTTATTAAATTCATTTGGAAAATATCCCATGTCACTCCTCATGTAAGGATGACAACGATGGTGATCATAATGTCTATCTGAATGAGAACTAGAGTAGTACATGTGTCCATCGCCCCTCCTATCAGGAGCATCCAACAACCTGCCATCTCTCACCGTGTCAACTTTATCTGACTTGTGTCTACTAGGAGACCTACTGCCATATGCCCCATTAGTTTTGTCTTAATTCCCATGGCTGATCAGAAATGGCCCTTGCCACTGCAATTCTGAAAAATTCTGAAGGAGTATTTCATTAACCTATGATTTTTTCTCTTGTGCCTGTATGATTATGTCGTTTTCTGCATTACAACTTCTTATTTCTTCCTGCAAACTTCTTAATGTATCTGCCAGATCATAAGAGTGCCCACCATGCTACTCATTTTATTCATGGGGAGAGTCTTTGCATTCTATCATCTTGCTATTCATTTTGATCTCTTTATTGCAAGGCATACTATGTCATCTAAACCAAATCATGATAAACCAATGTACCATAGTATAATTCAGGGAGGATACCTCATCTGCAAGATCATCCAAATCAGTGTAATACATTTACAAACATAATCATAACGACATATATACATATAACAACTAAGTGTAACTACACGTAAACATCATTCTAGCTAGAGTCCAGTCATCACTTCATGGTAACATCACTACACATACTATGACTTCATGCATGAGACAACATCAACCATACCAATATACACAAACAATACACAAGAATAAATATGGAAAATACACAAGCGTAAATATGGAAAATACACAAGCATAGCACAAAAAAGACACACATAAACACATGTAACCAATCATACAAGGACTATACATGTACCAACATATAAAAACATGTAACCAAGCATACACCCACGATGACACACTTCCCATATTTCACATGGTGACATCACTACAATCATGAATGAAACCATGAATATGAAATGAGCACATACACCATAAGGATGAAAACACAAGTGCAACCGATGTGAATGCATGACCAACACATACCGACCATCCAGTCCAAGGGTTGAACCATACTCTTATACCACTCTGTAACAACCTAATCCAACACCTACCAAGTAATCGGCCACTCAGGAAAAAATCTGACGAAGAGTTGCTATGATCAGATTCAACTACATAGGTGACTTCAAGTAAGTGGAATAGATGAAAATACATCACACAGACCCTCCACATCAGAAACAGTACTCCCAAAATCCAACCAAATCACTCAGGCATCTAAATCCTAGGTCCCACTGAGATTTTAGGCCTTCAAACACCCAAAAGCTCCCACAATATAGGAATTGGTGCATATGGGAGGCTTTTGATGCTCCTACAACATATGAAAGTATGTGTCTAGGGACTTTCTCCCATAGAACTGTCCCAGCATCCTTTGGATTTGAGCCAAATTTTCAAGCCCGGGGCCTAGGTAATTGCACATAACTCAATGAAAATCTCATAAATGGAATATAACAACAAAACAATGGCATAAAATAAAATACTTGAATAAGGACTTGACTAGACCCCTACTAGCCATGACAAAAATTTCATCAAACATGTCCCAAATATGTCATCTACAAGTTTAAATAACAGATATGAATGTAAGGGTCTCTTATTTATTTGAAAATCGTTAATAAAAATTGTTCCCTTACATCCTTAGCTACAGTATCAACTATTAGGTTATAGATACATTGTTTATTCATTTATAAACAAGAACATGAGGAGAGCCATACATCATCACTTGAAGAATACATGCTCATAACCAGCATAATAACAACAAAAATATAAGGGATAAATCATCCCTAGGATCCATATGTAAATCATTACATTTACACATTGAATCCCAACAAAATCAATTTCTCATTGATGAATGGAAAAATGAACTGGGGATGAGACTACCACGTTCCACTCGACCATAGATTGGCTAAGCCAAATCTATCTTCATCCAATCACCTAGGTGGCATAGTACAAGCATGAATTTGGGACTCATGATGAACCAAAAATAATCAAACAAGAATGGATGCTATCGGAGTTCTCCACCTACACCATTATGAATTTTACTTCCTCCTAGTCTCTCAGGCTTTATCGTAATCCACAGCCTGATTCAAATATCACTAGGCTATACACCAAGACCCACTCTCTAGGTTTTACGATAAATCCCATCTTGGGACTAATAGGCCCAATGAAGAGAAATCCACCTCTTGGATTTACCACATATCTCCCCATTCACCGACAAGGATTCCTAGGCCCATCAAGACACACAATCCTAGATTTACCACAACCCATAGTCCAATTCAAGGGTCACTAGGCTAGTGGCTTTACCATGATCCACAGTCTTATCCAAGGTTCACTAGGCCATGTATTTTTCATTTCGTAGATCCATCTCACTTAGCTTTGAATCCATCTGGAAATCCATCTCAACCAAAGCATGGTAACCTTGTGAAATCCATTCCATGATAGAAAATAACCACATGCAATACCATGTATTCCAAATATATCAAGGAAATCACACATTAAAATCAATACCTACAAAGAATCATGTTGTATTTGCTTGATCCTTCTCTTCCTTTCTTGCTCCTTCCTTCCTCTTTCCTCCTTTTCCTTTCTTGATCCAATTCCAAAGTGCTCCAAGAAAACTCTAAGTTTCCAAAAGTGAGAGAGAGAGAGAGAGAATAATGATAGATCTCCAAAACTAAATTGACAAGAAGGTACCAACTGATCGTCATAATCAATTTTATTAATGAGGCAACTGTTTTATTCATTTTCCTCCTCACGTGAAACTTGTGACCTTTCACCTCCATTTTCTCCTAATTTCCATTATTTTCATAAATAAATGTGCCAAAAATACCATTTTTCCTTTCCATATCCTTTTTAATTTCCCTCGCCAATTTACTTAGCAATATTAACCAAAATGAACACCCACTAGCATGTTTTGCCAAACATTCAGCTGGGAATAAGTTTCCCATCAATTGTGGTTATTATTTTTTCCTTTATTAACTTTCATGACATGGAATTTTCACTAGGGTTGTTAAAAAGGAGGCCATAGAAAGGATTTTATCATTATTTTGAGTTGATATTTTGTAATGGATTTGAACTTTTTTTTGTAATATGAAATTGTTCGGAAAAATACTGAGAGGGGGGGGTGAATCAGTATTTACTGCATATTCAAAATTTTTTACTTTTCTTTACCTCAAAACCCATACGCTACTTTGCTGAAGCCAACTAGCGTATACACGTGGATATCCTTCATAAAACCCGCGTATACATAGAGATCTAATTATGCCATTAATTCTTTACTTATATCATTCCATCATTCATTCATTAGATGTTCTATAAACAGTAAACATGTGCAGCAGGAACAGAATAAACCATCACACATAAGCATCACACATGAACACCAGGATTTTTAGGTGGAAACCCAAGTCGGGAGAAAACCACCGCTATAGTTGCTCAGCCTTCAATATTTTATTATAAAGAAAACATCTTACAACATATGTGCTGGCGCAAACTCCTACCAGCACGCAGGCACCCACCTGCGCTCGTTTACCAGCCTCTCGTGGAAGGGAACTACGATCCCTTGATCTCGTTTAACAGCCTCACCTGGAAGGGAGCTACAACCCCCTGACTGAAGGCTACGGCCCTCAACACCTCTAAGGACCATGTTTCATCAATTTTCACATTGGATCCAACAACTTCAATAGAGCACAACTTGTAGGCCTCGTTTCATCATATTTTCAGACTGGACCCACTCCACACATTTAAACTCAAACATGCATCACCAACAGATACTTGTCAATTCAGATAACCCAGACAGATAGCAGTAACATAGCAGAACAGATCAGACATTTTATACTTCAGACTTAAGAAAACCCTAGCTTTTCATACGCGTTTTCCTTTCACTGATTCCGCGTATATACGCTCTTCCAATCACATCAACCCACGTATACATCTGCACATATTGTAGAGCTAATTTCATTGCGCATACGCGCTTTCTCTTCAGCGAAGCCGCGTATATACGCGCTTCTTCTGCGGTGAAATAGCGTATATTTCTTCAAACATTTAGGTCATTGCAATTCTTTAGAACAGATACATCACTCAGATTTTACCCTTTACTTCAGACAGATGTTTGCCTCATCTCAGATCTAATCATTCCAGAAACAGATCTAGCAAATACAAATACATTTCAGATCTAGATACCCTTCTTCATCATTTTCTTCATTGGTGCATCATGCATTCAGATCTATCATTTAACTATAACCCTTTCCAATCAGATATACTTCAGAGAGAAGTATTCATTCAAGCTCAGACGTCTTGCACCCACACTCATGATTTGCACAATGAATTTCTTCTCTTTATATAGGTTTACCCTTTTTCAATACCATGAGCCCCTTTTTTCAATACCATGAGCCCAAAACTACATTACTTCCAATGGTATTCCTGGACGGGGTCAATTAGACAAATCATTACCCAATACAATGGGTCAATACCATGGTGGTTACCCCTGGTTTTGCACTTTATGAGCGCTTTTTCCCATACGCGACTTGTAACGATGTTTATCACGTGCATACGCGACTTATCCTAGACAGATCCACGTATGCCTTGAGACATACTCTTTTCACCATAGATTTAGCACATGTTGAATTCCTTTCTTTATTGCCTTCTGTACTCACTGTAGATACATCGGATTTAGTTCATCAAGACATATTCTATCAAGCACAACTTCATCAAGTAAGTTGTCATCATCTTCATCAAGTGGGTTGCCATTCAAGGACAACACTCAGCATCATATTGCTAAAAAACATCATTTCATATTAGATTTACATCATTTACCAAGTCCATCAGGTCAAGACAAACTTAATCAGGTGGTTTTCCATCAAGGACAACACATGTCAAGTTTCTCATGTCTTCATCTTCATTCAGTGGGTTGCCATCAAGGACAACACTCTGCATCATATTGCCAACAGAAATGCATTATTCTGATCTATGTTAGTTTCCAGACATGTTTCTAGGGCGGGAAGTTTCCCTCGACCCAGGTAATGTCCTATATTTTATTCATAGAGTAGAATGTTAATCAGATTGAGTTTCTTTCCATGCATTTTGTTTAATATTTATATTCATAAATCTAAGTTTATATTATACTTACATTTTAGATCTATTACTATAGTAATTTCAACACGATTAAATTCAAATTGATTTTTCTCAAGATTAAGAGTCAAATAAATTTAAAATTGGTTTCTTAACATGTTTTAATATTTAGAATTTTAATATAAAAAACTTTCATACTTAATTTGGTACTTATTCAAAAATTCAATTTCCACACTTTCTGTAGTTAATTCGATACTAGGTTCTATACTAGAACAAGGTATTGAAAGTATGTAATTTGCAATTTAGGATTCTTTAATTAATTGAAGCTTTGCAACTACTTGATAAAATATTCCTACAATGAATAATGACCTAAAATATATCTCTAATATTGCTTAGAATTTATTTTTGATATTTTGTTAATTCTTTTCTTGTATTTTATCACCTTGTTTTCTTTAATTTCTGCGCACGCTTTTTCTTACAGTTGTCGGCATTTAATTTTCTATAATTTACTTTTCTAGAGAATTTTTAATGGGTTTTCATCACTAGAGGATTATTTCCACTAAAGTATCAAGACCTAATAATATACAGGAATAAAACCACATGAACATTGTATGTTCGTAGCGAAATATTGTGGGAACCAGATAAGCATTAGAGTCCCATAGTCCAGTGATGTGTGATAATCATTAGTGATTGGTTCTTTCTAGAATTAGTTGTTAGAATAGGTTAGAATAAGATCTAATACTACATTTACTGTGCTTGCATCTCTAAGTATTACAATCCTAGATTCAATAATTACATGTTGGAATTATAATAGATATAATTTTACTAACACTTTTCTTTCAATATTTCATGGGCCTCCTGATAGTTGCTTGTCCAACAAAAATCTGAATCTTGGCCAGTAATACAAACAATGGTGAAGCCACTTTACTAAATTATTTGCTAAAATTTCGATAATACCCAGCTAATCCCAAGAAGCTCCTAACATCTATCTACTTTTTATGGTTAGGGACCCTTTTGATGATGGAAATCTTGTTTGGGTCAACCTATATCCCTTCATTGCATTTGGAATGGAAAAGGACAGTCCCTGTATTCATTACGAATTCAATTTTCTCAGGGATCAATGAGAGATTAATTTTGATACATTTCTTCAAGACATTACACATATTAGAGAGAGAATCCTGGAATTCACACCCATAAGTAACGAAATCATCCATGTATATCTCAACAATGTCATGAACAAGTTCAGCAAAGATATAAGTAGTAGAGGAATTTCACACACCGAATGGGATAACTCTATATGAAAAGTTACCCCAAGGGCCTGTAAATTTGTTCTTGTATTGGTCTTTAGGGCCAATCTGGATCTGATTATAACCACTAAATTCATCTAATAAAGAAAATAATTTCTTTCCTACAAGCCCATATAGGAATTGGTTAATGAAGGGCAAGAGAAAATGGACTTTCTTTGTTTACTTGTTAATATCTCTATAGTCAACACATATCCTACACTTCCCATTCTTATTTGGGACTAAAACTAGAGGGGATACCCACTCATTATCTCAGATGGGGTATATGAACCATGCATCCTGCAAATTTTCTAGCTCTTCCTTCACAATGTCCTTAAGAGATGGGTTAATTCTCCTCCAGGGTTTTCGCATATGTTTGCATCCATATTTGATATAAATATGACGAGTAAAAATTGACAAATGCAATCCTTTCATTTCTTTATAATCACAAGAAAAATAATCTAAGTGTCCCCTCAGTATATTGTCAAATTTTCTTCTTGTTTGGACGAGAGATAGGGGTTGATATTTAAGGTTCTTTATGGGCCAAAATTTACAAATTTTACATGTTCATGACGAGTCAATGGATCACAACTCAATCAAATAACTACTCATATATTCTTTAAAAATATCATCAAGTGGGATCATGGCAATGGGAGACTAGTTGTGGAGGATATGATCAATGATATCATATTCATCCAGTTGCCCCCATCCTATAATAGTATCTAGGGTGTATATTGGGTATGCTTTTGTTTGATACAATTCATCCTCTTCCTCATCTTCTAACAATAAGAGTAAATCATTTTCAATACAACTTAGGCTGAGAAGGAGGATACAATACCAATCATTTTCATAATGGTCCATTATTAATAGTCATGTTCCAATCCCTACAACTAATATAGGCATCCGCAGTGGCCAACCAAGGTCTTCCTAAACTTGGTTTTATGCTAAAGAACCAAGAAATCAGTAGGATACTCCCAAGATTCAATGGATTACATGACATCTTCGACAATTCCCTCAGGAAACACTTGTTGAAATTTATTAATACTAAGGTATTACTAGATTCTCCTCACCTAAAAAAATTTATCTTCTTGCTAAATACAAAATCCTTCCACTATTAAACTTGCACAAAATTTAAAACTCAATTGCAAACATGTGAATAAATTCAATCGCACATAAACACAGCTGTTTAACAGGAAAGCTTAAAGCTAAAAACCCCAACTATAATATATTATGTATATCAATGAATCATGTAATAATCTCATACAAAGCTTAATACATCAAGCTCTTAATACAATCAACAATCATTACACACTGTCATGCATAAATTTTCATATCTATGCACCAATTTCTTGCCTCCTAATAGCCTACCTCCACTGTGCAATCCCTGCTGAAGAAGACTCCTGAATGAATTTGAATTGGCCTTGCCTTGACTGCGCATTCCTCATTGGCATCTTCAATTTGTGTCAGATGCATTGAATGTATCACTATAGTCATAACAGATAGTCCATCTCACCCTTTCACCTATCTCACCACTGGGGCTCCACTGGAACTGACATGCAACTACTTAACTGTTGTATATTTTCAGTTGTTAGTGACTTATTAGTTGTGAATTAATTAACTAATTAATTCACTTAACTCTCACTATTTTATATTTCAATTAGACTAGATAGAACTAGCTCAACTGAGTTAAAATAAATAACAAATCCCGTAACTACTCTTCCAACTCTGTCATAACTTTGCCACTTCAATTCTAACAGAGTCCTCCATGCATGAGCCACGAATAACCCTAGGAATTTTTTAATTCCTTCAGCCCACTAATTTTCCAAATTTGTTCACTGAAATAATGTGCTCCAAGATAATAAGTTGATATTTATTGTCGGATTATTATTAAGGGCTAATAATAATCGACATGCATATATATTTAGATTGGCAATCTATAAATAGACTTCGCCCACTATTCTAAAAATAGAATTTCATCTATTTTTCACATTTGACCAACCATTTACAAATAGCATCCTACAACTTATAGAATATGCTCACCATGTCTAAAAATAGACATACACCTAAAAATAGCCTATGGGCCCCACTTAGTGAAGGTGCTTACTTTTCACTAAGATCATCATCTTGTTGAATCTCAACACTCCCTCTCAACAAGATAGGGATTATCATTCAACCCGATCCTACCTCTATGGTATTCAAATTTTCTCCTGCTAAGCACCTTCGTTAGAGTATATACATCTTGATCTTCCATAGGAATGTAATGAAGCAACATGATCTTCCGCTGCACACAATCTCTGATATGATGATACCAGATATCAATATGTTTAGATATATTATGAAACACAGAATTATCTGATTATCACAATGTATCACTTTAGGATCTAAATGTGAACCAGACAAACTGACTAGGATATTTTGCATCTAGATAGCCTCACATGTAGCTTGACTTACTTCCATGTATTATGCTTCCGCTGCACTGAGTGCCAAGGATCTTTGTTTCCTGTTGTACCAAGAAATTGTTGTAGATTTGATATTGAAAACCCCTCTTGATGTGATCTTTCTGTTCGTTAGGCTGTCTTCCCAATCTACATTAGTGAAGCCATGCAACTTCACCTCATCCATATGTCTGTACCATAAACCATACTTACATGTTCCCCTGAGATAACTCAGGACATGCTTGTCTACCTTCCATAAAAGCTTGGAAGGCTTAACCATTACTTGTGAAAGCTGGTTCACCGCATAGCATATGTTCAGTCTTGTATTAAATAAATTCATGAGAGAACCCACCAATTGTCGATAGACAATGGCATCCACTACCTTTGACAATGTAGCATCCTCTTTCCTCCAATTTCCTGCAAGAGGAGTATCCATGGGCTTGCAGTCCTCCATGTGAAACTTACCAAGTATCTCTCGAGCATAATTTCCTTGAGACACAAATAGTTCACCTTCTCCCTACCATATTTCCAACCCAAGGAAATAATGAAGGAGGCCCAAATCCTTCATCCCAAACACACTTGCAAGATCTTCCTTGCATCAGTGTATCAAATTCTCATCACCCATTAGTATTAAATCATCAACATAAATAACAATGATTAAAAGCTTACCCTCCATGAAAATTTGTTACAGGTTCGCATCCTCCTCACTCTTGGTGAAGCCAAGTCCGGTGAAATAGTTTTTGATCCGTGTGTACCAAGCACGAGGTGCTTGCTTCAGCCCATACAATGCTCTTTTGAGTTTGAACACATGCGACTCGCTACTGAAGATCTTAAATCCTTAAGGCTGATCCATGTACACTTCTTCCTCAATGATCCCATTAAGGAACATAGTCTTCACATCCATCTAATGAATGTGCCAACCCATCTGCGCTGAGAGAACAAGGATGGTCCTTATGGAAGAATACCATGCGATAGGTGCAAATTTTTCTTTATAATCAATCCCCTTTATCTGTGAGAATCCTCGGGAAACAAATATTTCCTTACACTTCTCAATGCTCCCACCAGTAGCTTGCTTTACATTGTAGATCCATTTCGAATCTACCATTGATTTACCCACTGTCCTTGGAACAATATCCCAAGCACTATTTCTGACAATGGAGTCATACTCCTCCACCATGGCATCTCCCATATGGGCTCCTCCGCTGCTTCTTCAAAAGAATATGGCTCTGTCATGATACATTTTCTCATAAGATCTATGTATCTAGTAAATCGGTCAGGTGATTTTCTCTATCTGCGTTGTGATGTAGGAACTCCTACATTCTGTGTCACATCAAGCTTCGGTCTCTCAACTTCTGTGGTACGCTTTCTGCCTGTTTTTATGTTTGGTTCTACATGAGTGGACTCCTCCACTCGATGAATCTCCTCCTGTGGCTGATCCACATCTAGAGGCTCATCTTTAGGAACAAGAAGTTCCTCCTCTACATGCAAGTGTAGCTCCCTCTCAAGCGATAACTTCATGGCTTTCACCTCATTGAATTTTATATCTTGTCGCACCACAATCATTCAAATATTTGGAAAATACACAAGATACTTATGGGGTGTTTCTGTGTACCCCACAAATATCCCAACTTCTGCAGTCAGCTCCAGCTTCTTCTTGGCGTCTTTTGTCACATGAATGTAAACAAATGAGCCAAAAAATTTTAAATGAGAAATATCAGGCTTCTTACCTGTAAAAGCTTCTTCAGGTGTAATCAACCAAAGTACTTTATGAGGACAACGGTTTTTCACATAAACCTAAGTGTTTCATGCTTCTGCCCACAAGTGCATCAGTAAACCCTAGTCATGCAACATAGCTCGTGCAACACCCACGATTGTTTTTTTCTTCCTCTCCATGACCCGATTATGCTGTGGGTTATGAGGCGCTATGAGTTCCCCTCGAATTCCTTCTTTGCTACAGAATTCTTTGAATTCATTCAAGATATATTCACCACCATTATCGATCCACAGAGTTTTCACTTGCTTTCCTGACTCCTTCTCCACCAATGATTTAAACTCACAAATTTTTCAGAATGTTTTGCTCTTCTTCTGCATGAAGAAGATACAACATCTATGAGAATATTCATCAACAAATATAACATAATACATGTGTTTTGTTGTTGAAGCGACCGAGAAAGGTCCACACACATCTGTGTGAATTCTCTCTCTAGGATCACTGAAGCACAGTTCTCCTTCTCATAAAAGTTGGTCTTCAAAAAATTACCCATAATACATCCCTTGCATTGATCTGAATGTGCAAGATTACCCTTGGGAATTATAGTAGAAATATGTTGCAAAATCATCAAGGCGCCATGGTGAAGATGGCCCAATCTCCTGTGCCATAATTTGCCCTCATCTCGGCTCACCACTTCTTATACTTTTCCCATAATTGCAGCGCATCCATCTGCCTCCAACTTGTAGAGATTCTTAACTCAAATCCCTATCCTCTTGGTTTTACCCAATGTTTTATGTCGCAGGAAAGATTTTCCCTTGCTGAAAACAATTTCACAACCTCTATCCTCCAACATGGCGATCGAGACCAAGTTCTTCTTTAGACCTGGAACATGGATAACATCTTTCAACATAAATGGGTTACTTGAATCCCTCTCAAAGGTAATGGTTCCAATGTTGTTCGCACTGTATCTACCATCATCGCCCATATCTATATGCATTTGGAGATCCTTCTTCTCCAAATCACTAAACAACTCCTTGTCTCCCTTCATATGGAAAGAAGCACCAATATCAAGATACCACACTGATCCCATTATGATTGAAACCAAGCATTCAATCAAAGAGAAATCAAGTTCAAAATGTGAGGCTAAGGCCTCACTCACTTCAGCTCCAGCAACCTTCTTATTCTTATTTTTCTATGGGCAGTTAGTAGCGAGATGGCCATGTTCGTGACAGTGAAAACACTTCACTTTGGACAAATCTAGCTTCTTGCCTTTAGCCTCAGATTTTGGATGGGATTTATTCCACTTTCCTTTCCTTTATTTGGCATCCAAAGTGCAATTCTCTTCATCATCATTCTTCAATGAAGAGCCATCCCTGGTATTCCGCCTTATCTCCTCCTGCACAAGATCCGACCAAATTCGCAACCAATCTGGCAGTTTCTCCCGTCCATTGATAGAGTATTCGTAGCTATGCCAACTCTTTAGAAGCCCAAGGAGAGCTAGTCTCACCAAGTCATCATCCACAACTATAATTCCCACACACCCCAGCTCATCCCTGCATTGGACAAACTTCGTGAGATATTTTGTAATACTGTCGCCCTTCTCCATTTTTATTTTTCTGAGCTTATCTTCCAGCGCCAACTTCCTATGGCCGTTGCTGCTTTGGAAAAAAAATTTCAAAGCCTTCCACATTTCAAATGGAGTGGCTTTCCCTTGAAGTCTTGACACAATATGGTCTTTCACACCTTCCAACCGAATTCTTCTTGTCTTTTCTACCTTCTTTTTCAAGTAGGCTTAGTAACATCGTTATCGATGAACTCCTTCAGTCCATTATATTCAAGCATCGCCTCCATCCTATCCTTCAAATATATGTAATTCGAGCTACCCTCAAGGGAATACTCCAATCACAACCCATTGAAAGACATTTCAATGAATACTCAATTGTCACACCAAGAAATTTCTGCAGCAACTTCAAATTGTCCACCAGAACAAAACTCAACACTTATTCACAATTGCAATCTCCAGTGATCAATACTGCTCTAATACCATGTATAAATTTATTAATACTAATGTATTACCAGATTCTCCTAACCTAAAAATATTTATCTTCATGCTAAATACAGAATCCTTCCACTATTAAACTTGCACAAAATTTAAAATTCAATTGCAAACACATGTGAATAAATTCAATCGCACATAAACACAGTTGTTTAATGGGAAAGCTTAAAGAAAAAAACCCAAACTATCATATATTATGTATATCAATCGATCATGTAATAATCTCATACAAATCTTAATACATCAAGATCTCAATACAATCAACAATCATTACACAGTGTCATGCAGAAATTTGCATATCTATGCACCAATTTCTTGCCTCCTAATAGCCTACCTCCACTGCGCAATCCCTGCTGAAGAAGACCCCTGAATGAATTCAAATTGGCCTTGCCTTGACTGCGTGCTCCTCATTGGCATCTCCAATTTGTGTCAGATGCATTGAATGCATCACTATAGTCACAACAGATAGTCCATCTCACCCTTTCACCTATCTCACCACTGGGGCTCCACTGGAACTGACATGCAAGTACTTAACTGTTGTATTTTTTCAGTTTTTAGTGAGTTATTAGTTGTGAATTAATTAACTAATTAATTCACTTAACTCTCACTATTTTATATTTCAATTAAACTAGATACAACTATCTCAACTAAGTTTAACTCACTTAACCAAGTTAAACTAAATAACAACTCCCATAAATACTCTTCCAACTCTGTCATAACTTTTCCACATCAGTTCTAATTTATTCCTACATGCATGAGCCACCAATAACCCTAGGAATTGCGTAATTCCTTCATCCCACTAATTTTCCGAATCTGTTCACTGAAATAAAGTGCTCCAAGAGGATAAGTTGATATTTATTATTGGATTATTATTAAGGGATAATAATAATCGACATGCATCTATATTTAGATTGACGATCTATAAATAGACTTCGCCCAATATTCTAAAAATAAAATATAATCAATTTTTCACATTTGACCAACCATCTACAAATAGCATCCTGCAACTTGTAGAATATGCTCACCATGTCTAACAATATACATACACCTAAAAATAACCTACGAGCCCCACTTAGTGAAGGTGCTTACCTTTCACTAAGCTCATCATCTTGTTGAATCTCAACAACACTGTGGATTTGTTTGCAAGCTGCAACATTGTGCTGGTCCTCCTCAAATACCATTAGATATTTAGCGTTAGCATGGTGTCTGTTAGGGTCGTATAAAAATAGGGATCATAATTTTGAATTGACTATGTTAAGTCTTGTAATATTTTACATAACTTTGCTTTCTGCAAATTTTTTCCCATATTAAAAAATGAAAAGATGGTATGTCCTAATAGAATAATTAAAGGACCAAAAGAAAACATGATCCAAAGGGATATAAAGTATGAACCCCACAAAAAGAAACAAAATTTATAAAAGTGTTGCACATTCAAAATGCCAAAATTCATGATGATAATACAGTTTAATCTTGATTATTCATGCCTTTAAATTTCATGTCATAATAGTTATTGAATAAAGATCTGACCAAACCATTTAATCTTTACAGATCAGTAGTTAGGTAGAGAATAAAATGAGCTCATAAGTTTAATCTAAGCCATTGGAAGTTATAAGGTTAGAAATAGTTTAGTTTTCTTATAAAAAGAAAATAAAAGGGCTAGCAAGCTCAAATGCACCTAATAAAGGAAGTACAAAATGTTAGGATAAATAATGGGTAGGTAGAATACTTTCATAAGTTATGGAAAGCATCATTTGGTTCATCTTTTATCACTAATGTATTTCTAACCATTCCCCCTTGCTAAAAACCCTCTTTCCACTCTATGAAGTCATTTCCCCTTCTAAAAACCCCTTCCCTCTTCATTTCCCTTTATCCTAACCCCTTTTCCCCTCCTAAATCCCCCTTCCCTTGTAAAAACCCCTTTTTTGCTTGAATAAACTTCATATTTCAATAAAACAGTGAAAACCCACTTATCCAAAGTTTAAAAACATTATAGAAATATTAAGTAGACTACCCCCCTTCAATTAAACCCTCCTCCTAATGTATTTTAAACATCCCACTTAATTTATTCCATAAACCCATTTCATTTTACTAACTCTCTCCATATATATATATATATATATATATATATATCCCCAATCCCTTTTTAATCAACCTCTCGTTTAAATATATTTCCCCATTATTTTATTTAACCTCCATATCATACTAATCCCCTGCATATATTAATCCCCATCCCGCTTATATTAAAATCCTTTGCACATACAATTCTCAACCCCACCTATTTGATAAGTGGCATATCCATATACCAATTGATTCTATCTAGTCAGATCTAATGGCCCATTAATTGTTTCGCAGTGCTCAATGTCTAATCTTTAAAACCATTTTGGGGGGGGGGGGGGGCGTGCGAAGTGGGTGGTTTCATACCCCGCCCCCTTGCCATGATGAACTCCCACAACTTATCACATCCCCCCCATCCTAAAACCATGAAACTAATTTTTGTGGTGCAATAAACTGCCAAATCGTCTCTGCACCTTGCGATGAAACCACCATTATTTTAAAATAAGCTCTAGTGCCATTGCGAAAAGCCACAGTTCAAAAAGTAATAAAACCTATCTTTTATAGTTATTTCACTATTTTCTACTGAATTGAGAAAAATAGACTTCAAAACCTTTACAGACCAAATTTGAACCCTGCTACCACCTGGACTTCTGCAAACCAAATTCAACCATTTTCTAGGTAATTCTAAATCACCTGAAACACTTAATTAAGCACAGAAACTGATAATTGAAGGATTTAATGGCCTCCCAAAGCATACAAACCGTAAACCCTCTACAAAAACCTATGCTAGATGTTGACCACGCCCCTTTGGCTGATAAGGACTTCAAAATCAATGATATAGTGACTGATTCCAACCTTTTATAGCTCCACTGTTGGAGCCATGATAAATTTATTGACCAAGCATATGATATTCATCTGCGGGATTCAAATTTTTCGAAATACATATTCCGAAATACCTTTCAATTCCTATAGCTCATCATACTCTGCCAGATAAGCTATTTACCCAATGAAAGAGCTTTAGTGACCCCTATTAGTCATTAGTAATTTTTACCTGTTTAGATGACTAAATGCTTATCCTAGATTTCTAGAAACAAAATTCAAGAATCTTGTGAGTTCTAGAAATCTCACTACCTTCACTACCCTTAGGATAACTTTTTACTTTTATACTATTCTACCAAGGCATGGCCACTCTCCCACTCCCAGAATACCAAATAATGGACTTATGTCCCTCATTCTCATTATGTTTTCCACCTCTGAATTTACCATTCTGTTTCTGATTGCCTAAACCTTCTACTTTTTACTCCCTGCTTTTCCAAATAGCCTAAAACTTTTCCCCTATTCACCATAGTCCCTCAAGAATTTGTGATTTTAAACTCCCTTTCTAGGCTCTTTAGATAAATCAATCAAAGATTTAAATTTCTAGGATTGCAATGCATAAAGGTTTGTCAAAACCCTGGTTTCACCTCCAAACCCTGAGTCAAGTTTTTTAGTCAAAAACCTATTCCAAAAGACATCCCAATAGATCATATAAGGTCTCCTAGCTTATGCATTGCTCTATATTTCTAAAAAATCACTATTTTACATGTGCCCAAAGGTGAAATCAAATGAAAAAGAAGATGAGCTCATGATTGACCAAAGGGTATCAAAAAGCCTTCAAGGAAGGACCTCCTAGATCAAAGCATAAAGTCTGCAAAAGGACATATTGCCTATTTTAAAGCATTTCTGTAGGAATGTTTTATAATGGTTATCAGTAGAAGGAAGGCGAGATAAGAAGCCAAACTCCTCAAGGACAGTCACAACATAAGAGAAACAACATGCCTAAGTAAACAAAGAACATCAGTGGTTTTGAAACTAATTGGCACAACAAGTGTTTCCCAACAAGATGTCCATGAAAAATATCAAATGACAGAGTTACATCAACACCACCAAGCATGAAACCAAAGTTTCTAGAAAGTATAAATGAGAAAAGGAGAAAAATCCATAAAAAACTAGAAGTGTGGGAAGGTATGCAAAAAGTGAAATAAAGGTCATTATACTCCATAAATATGAAAAAAGATCTTCAAAGGATGTCTAAAATGAGACCTCCTTGGTTAAAATAAGGTAAAGGAGGTCTTCCCTACAAAAATGGGACAAATTATAGAAAGTATCAATGTGAAAGCTACTTAAACTCATCAGTCACAGTCATAGGTCTACAAAATGATCATAAAAAGGAGAGCAGGAGGTTAAAGGCCAAATAATAAATCAATTGGGGCATAACTTCCACTGTTCGGTAGGTAAGGTATCAAAACTCCCAAAAAATTTTGAGAAGACCGAAACCCTATTTTATGACACCTCCCAGCAAGTCAGAAGTGGCCAAAGGAAAAAGGGTGTATTTGGAAACATCCAACAAAGGTCACTTTTTTTTTTAAAATCACCTCTTACACAAGAGAAAAATAAATATCAGCAAGATAGATAAAGGATCGGAAATAAACCTTAGTCATGGTGAGTTTTTTTTTTTTCAAAGGTATAAAAGCAACATAAGAAGCATCTCTCAAACACCATTTTGTTATTTGCGAAAGGAGTTGAAGGTTTTCAGGTTTTCGGGGTTCTCTGGCAGATTTTCGAGCAAAAATCTTGCGTTGCGCTACTGTAAAGTTGCGCTATGCGCTTGTGCGTGATGTCTGCATATTTTTCAAAGAGGTGTTATGCGCATATAGCACAGTGTTGTGTGTAGGGCCATCGCCCGATAACTCGTGCAGAGGCACCCAAAATGTTACGATCTTGTGTGTTCACGGCTGCCAGGAGGACACAATACCTTGTGTAGAAGCGCCTAAAACTGCACTCCTATGCGTTCAGGGCTGCTAGGAGGACACGAAACCTCCTCCAAAGGTTGCCCAAATGTTGCGCTCCTATGTGTTTAGGGCTTCCAGGAGGGCACGACACCTCGTGCAGAGGCCACCCGAATCCTGCGCTCCTATGCATTCAGGGCTACCCAAGAAGACCCGACAGGTCATGCCGAGGGGGGCTAATTGCCCCGTGCTGCATTTTTGTGCATGTTGCTTCAGCTGTGAAGAATGTTTTGAAGGTATTTAGTTTTTCCCTACCTTTTCATGTTTTCTGAAGATGAAATATAGAGAAATATGAAGGGTAAACTTAAAGGGAATTTGAAAAACCCTTAGAGGAAGAAAAGTCAGGTCCCCATGTTTGCAAGCATTTCTGATTGAAAGTCTCCCATCGGTTTACACACTGAAAACACATCAATACCAAAGTTTTACTCCTTCAATCCCCTTTTCCCTTCCAAATTTGGAGATCATTGTCTTCCTCATAAACCTCTCATTTTCCCTCTCCACATCATCTCCCAAGAAGATCAGGGTTTTGTTTTCAAAGGCAAGAGTAAAGGAAAATATGCCTAGAGAAGCCAGTTTTGATAGTGGCAAGAGAGGCCAAAGGCATAGATAATAGCAGAGGAATGGTGGGAAATAAAATAGGTTTGAGCCTCTAAACACTAAAGAATTCATAGCCTCTCCTACTATATTTTCATATTTCCAAGAGGTAGGATGCTATGAGTTCTGTGAGAAAGTACAAAGAGTCCAAAGTCACCCTCAGTTGACCAAAATTTTTGTCCTTAACCTCCATGACCACCAAGTACATCTAGCTGGAGTGAATTTTGAGCTGACCACCAATTCAATCTCTATGACCACTGGAATACCTTGCATGGGATAAAAATGGTTCAAATAGGTGTATCTAGACCTACGCCATTATTAGCCCTTCCTAAAACCAAGTTTCCAAGCTAATTGCAAAATTATTTTCCCCTTTTCTCATTTGTTGGATAGATATGATCCTTTAATAAAAATCATTATGAAATACTTCACCTGTGAGGGTAGGTTTTCCAGAATCTATTCCTACCACATAAGACTACTCATGCATTTCACTAGGGCCAAGTTGCTACATTTTCCCTACTACCTTTATAAAATTATTGATAAAATGTCATCCATTGTGCAAAGGAGACATCCTTCACAACAAATTCAAAGTCTTTTCCACCATTCCCTCATAAAAATAATTGTCTTACACCAATTAGAGCAACAAGGCATCCCATGGGAAGTTTTCTTCACCCATGGTGTTTTCACAAATCCACAACCTCTTCCTCCATAAAGTTTACCCTCATCATCCCATCCACCTTCCTCCCCTCCTCCATCACCCTCCTCTGACCATAATTCATCCTCTTCACATGAATCTTCTCCCTAAACAAACCTCCCTCTTTCACCTTCTCCTTAAAAATCAGAACATGAAGAAAGCAGTTGTTGTGCTCAACTTAGTGTTCCTAAATTGAGGTCATAAATTGTCAACCAGGGCTAGTAAACTGCTGAAGTGAGGTGCACTATATGTTCCTAGGTATCTGTTTCTCACTACGTTGTGTTTAGTGTTTTCTGATGTTTTTGGTTTTATGGTTTGATGTTAAGAAGGAAAAGAACTAAATGTTGAAAAAGAACAGTTGTTGGTCACACTAAAAATAGAGCAAAACCTATACTAAAGAACATAAAATACAAAGTTTGATAAGGACTCATAGCAAGGAAATAAATCACAACATGAACTTAATAACTCATAGCATAAACCCATCCAATTCATTCATTAGAAATATGTTGGAATAGCTTGAGAAAAGGACAAGTTTAGTGCGAATGAAGTTCTCCTAAGTAAACAATCATCTTACAATGTTACAAAGAATCTCATCCATGGCTAGAAGTTTATTGGGACACAATTGGAAAAGATTATTTGTAGCACAATAAAATTTCTACTCTGAATTAACTTGTAATGCTAAGATTAATCCATTCTGTAGCTCAGCTTGTCACTACTAAGCCTCATCCGAAAGTTAGAGATTTTCTATAATAGTTTTGGGAAAAAGGCTTATTTGTGAAATTGCAAAAGATTGCAGGACAATCAAGGCCTTAAACTGATATCACTAATTCATTCCTATCCATATGATGATGCATTAATAGAAAGTCAGAACAAGATTAGCTTGTAAACAATGAAGGCCATGAATTCTAATTTTGACAGTCAACACAGCTTAAAGAACAATGGATGACACTGAACTAGAATGCAATTGATCAAACTTGAAACACAGTGATCACAACTAAACTAGAATGCTTTTAGCCTAACTCTAAAATACAGTGAACTAGAACTGAACTTAGAATGTCACTAATCTAACTTAAAGTACAGTTAACAGAGTTACACTATAGTTCCATTATCAAACTTGAAACACGGTGACAGAATTAAACTAGAGTGGCATCTACCTCCGGAGTACTACAACTAGACTAAAGATGCAACTAATCACTAAAATGTTTCAGCTCTGTCTCATTCGGAATTAGTGATATTTTGGAATAGTTTGTAGAACAAGACTGGCTGCAACATGTTATGTAAATGAGCATGAAAGCATAAAATTCAACAAAACACAACAAAGCTCTAAAACACCACAGCTATGTCTCATCTAGAGTTAGTGATATTTTGGATGAGTTTATAAGATCATGACTAGCTGTAACAACTGATGTAATTGAGCACAAAATCATAAATTTCAGAGAAATGCAACTAACTCGTAAATACTACAGTTATATCCCATCCAATGTGAGTGGTATTTTGGAAGAGTTTGTAAGGATAAGACTAACTGTGGCATTCGTTGTAAGTAAGTATAAGAACACAAAGTTCAGAAAATTGATTAAACTAGGAATGAAACAAGGCTAATGTACTTATCTAAACCATATGAACAAAGCTTCTCAGGTAGCAGGGGCCCTCCACCACCGGATTAGCATGAAAATATACTCAATATTGACTCATCTCTTGCAATAAAGTGATGCTTCTTTCATTAAAGGAGAAATTCTTCAAAACAAAGTATTTACTGTCTTCTGAGATCTAACAATAAAACATAATTCTAGCTAGTTGTTTCTCGGTTTCCCGAGTCATATTTATAACAAAATTACATAACTGTCTTTGAGATAAAACAAGAATAATTGTCTTTCCCAATTAAAATCAAACTAGGACTCAGGTGGTGGCCTCATACTATGATTAAGGACATCTGTACAGTCCTTGTCCTATTAGAAGTCTGTCTCCTAGTTTTGGTTTCCCATGTGCATAACCACCTGTAGACTTGAGCTCAGACTTCATGGAGAGCAAGGAATTATGGGGGAGTGATGTGGAATACGACCATATGCATTTTTTCTTTAGGTGACTCTTGGAACCCACGTAAACATGAATATAGCTGCAGAACAGAAGACTGGCTATAGAATGCCTATGTTCTGTAGCCGAGTCTAGTAAAAAATTACTACAACAACAAAATCATGAAAACATAGCGAGTTAGTCATTATTTACATTCTTAAAGTAATCCTAATCAATCTTATTGATCATTTAAGCCTGTAATTGATGAGGGACAAAGGAAATGAAGTGAAATGTGGTGGAAAAGAAGGAAATCTTTGGGGCTCAACAACAGTGACAAAGGGGAAGAAAGCAGTGACAAAGAGGAAGAAAGCAGTGACAAAGAGGAACGTGGCAGTCAAGAATAAAATGACAGTCAAGATGAAGAAACAAGTAATGAGAAAGAAGAAAATGAAAGTGGATAAAGTGATTATGATGAGGAAAAAGACAAAGAAGAAAGTGTTGAGGAGGAATAAAGCAATGACAAAGAAGAAAATAATAGTCAAGATAAAGAAGATAGTGATAAGGAAGAGGGTAGTAACAAATACAGTGAGCCTAATGGTGAAGAAGAAACCAATGATAGTCTAGGGACAAAGGCATATTTTGATGAGCAAAATAGTGAAGGTAAAGAAGAAAACAATGAGCCCAATAGCAGTGATAAAAGGAGCAGTGACAAAGATGAAAGTAGAAGTCAAGAAGAGATAGAGTTTGAAGGAAATTATAGTGGGAAAAATAGTGAATACATTGAGCCCAATGTTGAGGGAGAAACAGATGAAGAACAAACAAAGACAAGTGACATTCATGAGGAAGAAAATGAAAGTCAAAATGAAGGAGAAAATAATGAAGATGCCTCTGACAATGACCCCACACAAAATGCAAGAAATGATACAAAGATTGAAGATGATGGAAAAAAAAGGGCAGATTATGAAGACAAATATAGTAGTGAAGAAAAGGCAGGTGAAAGCAATGATTATGAGGAGTCTAGTTATGAAAACAATGAAGATGTAGAGACAGAGGTAGATTTTGAAAGTAAATATAGTGGGCCAAATAATTAATACATTGGGCCAAACAGTGAAGAGGCTAATGACATTCATAATGAAGAAAGCCTAACGATTGATAGCCCTAGAAAAAGTGACAGCAGTGATCCCATGAACTCAAAGGGAAGCCAAGAGGATGAAAATACACCAAGAAGTGATGAGGACACCTCTAACCATGAAAACAAAGAAAAAGACAATGTGAATGATAATGTTGCAAACATGGAAGATGACAATGCAGAGGACATGGAGGAAGATGATAATGGTGAAGATCAAGGTAGTGAAACTAGCATGGGGGAAAATGAAAATTCCTCTCAAGAAAGCAGTGTTGAGATCACCAAAAATGAAATGAAACATGTTAAATCTTGTACCCTCACTTACCAAAGAGGATCAAGGAAAGTGTTTTCTACCTCTAAGAGCCAAGGGACCTTGCCATCTACTTCAGCTCAATCACTGGACAAAGGTACGAAAAAAGTGGAAGAAGAAGAGGAAGATCATGAAAAATAAAGAGAGTTTGAACTTATTCACATAAACAACGATGATGAGAATGAAACAAGAATTTCAAACTCCCTCCTCCAAGATAGGAATGCACAAATCAAGGACTTGGAAGCTGAATTAGAAAGAGCAAAAGATGTCATTCACTTCTATCAGATGCAAAACAAGCAAATGAGTGCCCAACAGGCCATCCATGAAAAAAAAACACTCAGGTACTAGAAAGAAGCTCAAAGGGAAAAGGTGAAGTTGGAAGAGTTCATGGGCACTTATTAGGGCAGTAGTGATGAGGAAGGTCAAACAAGAAGGAGACCTAGAACTATGGGTCTAAAGAAAACATTGGCAAAGCAGAGGGAAGAAGAATTAGCCCAAGTAGAACAACATTCTCTCTAGGAACTCCTTGCACTAGAAATTGAACATGATACAGAATCATGGCTTGAGAGGGCTAACATACACCTTGAGGCCAAGCTAGAAAAGGAAAATAAAGAATTGGATTTACAAAGAATAATGACCAAGCATTATGCCCAAAGAAACCAATTTGTAAGGGCAAAACTCAAAAAGGCCCAAATTGAGATCCAAACACTAAAAAGGGAAAAGAGCCAAGCTAACCTTATTATTTTGGCTCACGTTTCTCTACAGGTCTCCCAATACCCATGAGGCATACTTCCACCAAATTTGGGCGAATTTTGAAAAAAATTTGTTTTTTGCAAATTTTGAGGCTAGGAGCGCATCACACCTAGTGCTACGCTATTTTTTAGGGCATCTTCAGGAGGGTAGGCTTGTATTTTTTGACTCATCATCACTCATACAACATGCTCCAAAAGTTTCAGATCAATTGGAGTTGTTTTGGTCCCCCAAAAAGGTCAAAAACACTCATTTTTTCATCATTCTGCCTACTTTTCACGACATGTGCTGCGCTCCTACCAGTCTTGGAATTTTCACTTTTTGAATATTTTTTAGAGGTCTGATTTAAGAAACAAGGGTATATAGGTAAATTAGACTTCAAGGGATTTCCAACGAGCCATCACAGAGCCTTTTCTGACATCGGGAAGGCCTTCCAAACACTGTTGTAAGAAGACCCATTTTTCATGTTCCTGTGTTGCGCTCCTGTCTTGAATTTCATTTTAAAAAACATAGTGCTACACTCCTCTGGTTGACAAGTCAAAATGTGCGTTTTGAAAGTTTTAGGAGGCTTGTCAGAGCCTAAAGGTCAATTTCTTTGCTACAAATGGCCTAAAAGATATTTATTTTAGATATTTTGTGCCTTGGGCCTTGCAAGGCCTCAAGGACAATAGAGATACTTATGATTAGCCAATAGAATTTTAGATTCTCTTTTAGGTCTTCCTCTCCTTTCTTGTTATATAGAGCATGAGGATTCATTTTAATTGTGGTCTTTTGATGTGTTTGAGAGAAATACATGATTTTTAGAAGTTGAAGAGCAATTTGGTGTTGTGGAGCTTGTGGATGATTTGCCTTGATTGATGTTGATGAAGGCTTTCTTGCAGGATCCTTGAGTTTAATTAATGGTGATGTATCTCTTATTTTTTTATGTTTTATAGTTTATCATATTTCCATATTTCCATATTTCTATATTTCAATAGCTCAGAAGAGTATAGGATGAGAAATGTTGTTTGAGGCAACTTAGTCCCCCTGTTTTCCTATTGTCTTTATGTTTTCTTCTCCTGGGTTAGCTTAAGGAATTATTACTTGCTCCTTAGGCCCACCTAAGCTTGTCTATTTCATTATTGGATTAATATGCTAGTTTAAAAATATGATTCATTGTAATCCCTGCTTGTTTGATGCTATCTAAACTATGTCTTGAAATCTCCCTTTGATGTATTGATTGTTAGGTTAAGAAAAAGATATATTGTTTCAATCTTTCCCTTTGTATATTATTATCAGTTTGCCTAAAATTTCTTTATAGTTTAATTAATTATGTTTAGGAGTTCCCTCTTCATTTATTGATGCTATTTGTCTCTTATATGTTTTCAAATCTTGAAAGTAGAATCATTGAAGTTAGATAAGTTTTCTTGCTCCCTTTGTTCCACTGGATTGTTTATCTTGAATGTTTATTTGTTTAAAAGTATTTTCATTGAGTAAAAGGTGTGCCCTATCTTATGATTAGTATCTTTTTCTTTTCATTATTCAAGATATTATTGTTCATAGGTATTTGACAAAGGATTCTTAACAACCCTTTTCCCTACCTTGTTTCCCCAAAATTAATGTCCATCTCACCTCACACATAAAATTTAAAGATCCATTGACTATGCTATATTTGCCCTGTGATGTACCCTGATTCACTATTGATATATAAATGAATTCATAGACTCCATATCCCAATGTTTGACAACCACTCATTCCACCTATCCCACTCAATCATCTTACCTCAACCAAACAAACAAACAAAAAACTGCACTTAAAAACTAGCCTAAAATCAACCATCTAAAGCGAACAAGTTTGCATCCTTCACACATAATAGAGAGGGACCTCTCTGAGTCCAAGAAGGCTAGGTCCTAGGGCTCCAAAGACTGTTTTGATGTTACCCTATGCATTTTCTCTACCAATTTGCTAAATCATGCGACCCTAACATAATGGTGAACACGGTGGGACTTTTATGAGTAAGTACCAAGGTTAAACATCCTTAAGAAATTCAAAAGCCCTTGATTGAAATAGTATCCTATGATTTATAGCTACCTCATCACTATCACTAAAATAATGGTGATCATGCTGCAACCTCTGATGTCAGTGACAATCTAAGTATCCCTTAGGACTTCAGAAACCTTCATCAAATCATAGAGAACTCAACTGATATCCAAGAGTATAACCTGGTTGTTCCACCATCTTAGAAAAATGATGACCCAGCTATAGTACACTTAGAAATCTTAGAGTTACTTAAGAGAACTTAGAAAACCCCAAAATATTCCTAGATTGGTTTTTGTCAGTTATTGGTGCTGGACGATAGACATACATCCTCAAAACAGACTAAAAACATCCACCTGGCGACTCCACTTGCCTCCAGTAGGCCTTCTCACTTTACTAGTATCCATATACTTCCTTAGGATTGTGTCAAATCAGCCTCGAGAAGTTTAGAGATCTAGTCACACATTATGTGAGTTTAGCAAACACTAAGAGAGGTAAAATTTTCAAAAAGTTCAAAAAACTTTCAACCTCTTTAAAATTTTGAGTTTGAAATCTAGCTTCATGAAGAATCAATACCAGATCTCATCTGGACCCAAACCCTCCTACTATATTTGATGACTCAGAAAGGATTTTGTGGAAAACTTCTGAAACTGAAAAATTAACTATTGTTAGAACCATTCGTAAAGCAAGCTCTGTCCCTGAACAACTCACAGCCTTACAAGATCCCCAGTTTGACTTGCACCATATGAGAAACATTTTTAGAACCAAGTCACATAGTGAGATTGACCATACTGACCTCGATCCCATAGATTTGCAGCAGATTTCTAGTAGAGAAGCCTCTCCTTCTACCCCACCTAATTTTCAGCTTCTCCACCACTTCAGCTCTTTCCATACCAAATCTACTCAAAATCAGTCTGCTGGTCGAAGTACTTTTGCCACACCCATCCATATCACCGCTATGAAAACCACCTCACTTCATATTACACCTCCCCTCACAAAAACTCCGCTTATACATCCACCATTAGCTCCTATCATGGAAGCTTGGTATGGTCCCCTAGTTTTACCACAACCTTTGGTACCCTTGCCAAATGACCACCAATCCAGAATCCCTCACTTTACCAGGGTTGAATCTACCACTTCCCAACAACATGTAGATAGGATAAATGATGCTTTTAAATACATGGAATTAGAAGAAGAAACCATGAAGATGAGGATTTTTTCCTAAAGCCTAGGAGGAGAAGTTAAAAAATGGTTTAAGAACTTGACTCCCAACAACATACATGATCTCCCTTCCCTTTACCAAAATTTTATAAACAAGTGGGAAATCAAGAAAAAACCCCTCCAAATCCTTTCTGAATATGAAAATATTAAGAGGAATAGGGGGAGAGTGTCTAAGATTATTGCACCAAGTTTAACAGTGTCTACAATATCCTCCCACCTCATATGAAACCCCCACTAGGCCTTTCCTTAGCTAAATTTCTGGAAGTTTTTGACCCGAACATGGCCTATCAGCTAAGAGAAAGAGAGCCCCTAACTTTAGAAGACATGAAAAAGGGAGCTATAAGTGTAGAGGACAACTTAAATGAAAAGAGAGCTAGGCTGAGATCAAAAAAGAGGGTAACCTACAAAGATGAAACCATGCCCTAAAAATCCTCATCTGTTTCCAAGATTGAAAACCTGCTTAGAACCATGGAGAGAATGATGGAGAGAATAGGCATAAATTAAAGAGCACCCTATAGGGAGAAACAACCAAATCCCCAAAATAGAAACCGGAATCGGAACTTCAGAAGAGACCCACACCAAATCAGGCAAAGGGAAAATGATCAACAAATCAGGCCACCCTTCCAAGATAACTATGTAGATGAAGGGGAAAGAGATATTGAACAACTGGATGAAAATCACCTAAACTTAATAGGCTCGGATAACGAGGGTGATGTTTTTCTCACAAAAGAAGAACAAGGTTTTTTCTCCTCGGATCTAAATGAAACAAGCTATGAAGACTCTGAATACTGTGAGTTGGGATTGGAAAACGCCATAATGGAAGTCCATAGGCAATAAGATCTCAGGAGTAAGAAAAACCAAGACAACTCCAAGAAGAACAACTTAGACACTGCTATTAGGAAAAACCCAAGAAACATTATTAAAATAACAGTAGACAATACCAACACCATGGCTAAGAAAACTGATCCTAACAAAGACAAAACTAGCCAATGAAGTGGTGACACAAGCTGCCCTAGTAACTTTACTAGTGGCCTTGAAAAAAATTTAGTGTCTAAAGCCCCAAATCAAAATCAGCAAATTACAAATGTAGAAAATTTTATGGCAGATAAAACTTATGTAAATATGTCTAAAACACAAATGCCTTTCAGTTTTGAAGGAGATATTGCTAAAATTAAGATAACCATGCCTCTCACTAAACTAATTACCCAAGGCACATACAAATCTCAAGTTCTTAAAGTTCTAAACATAGGGAATAATACCGATAATCTAAACTTAACTGATGATAAATGAGCTTTTGTTTTGTCCCGAAGCAGAAGGAAAATATCAAGAAGGAGATGTCCCTCCTTTCTATGTTAGCCTGAACATACATGAAAAAGTATTACATAATTCCATGCTAGATTCTAGTGCCTCGCACAACCTCATGCCTAAGGTAGTCATGAATAGATTAGGCCTAGAAATAACCAAACCTTACAAACACTTGTACTCATTCGATTCGAGTAGAGTCAAGTGTTTGGATCTAATCAAGGATCTTTGTATCACTTTGACGCAAATACCCACTAAGAGTCTATTCATGGACATTGTGGTTGCTCATATTCCCCCGAAGTATGGCATGTTGTTGTCCAGATCATGGGTAGCCAAACTTCAAGGCAACCTCAAAATGGATATGTCATATGCCACTATCCTTTTGTTCAATCAAACTAGAATATTATACCAAGAATCCCACATGACCTATAATGTGAGTAGCCTAGAGAGACCAAACAACACCCCGGTATTTTTCATTCATTCAGATTGGATTCTTTTCTCTTGTATAATGAAAATGAGGTTGGTGAATAGGTGAAAGGAAATGAAAAATAACTAGGCCTTTCAAAACACCCACACTCACCCTCAAATAAATAAAACGATAACCAGAACTCTAGCAGCCCTGAATAACAACTTAGTGACAAGCATGAAGTAGAAACACTTTGGAACATAACATTTGATGGCTCTTGTAGCAAGGCTGGTTCAGGAGCTGGTATCTAGATACATAACACAAATGAGGGCCATTCATACAAACTAGAATTTCAGTGCACTAATAACATCGTAGAATATGAGGCTCTCCTCCATTGTTTGCACTTGCTTGAAGACTTAGGAGCTAAGAAAATATATGTCTAGGGAGATTCTAAACTTATCATTAAAAAAATCAAAGGTAATTACTCTGCAAAGAACCCAAGATTAAGAGAGTATGGAAATTCATCCCTAGACATCCTTAAAACTTTTGAGAAATATGAGCTCATTTACATTCCTAGAGCCCAAAACAGTCTTGCCAATGAACTTGCCTTTACTGCCAGCAATTGTCAAATACCACATGCTAGAAAAGAATACACTGTCACAGTAAAAAATGGTCCTACAGTGCGTAAAAACGTTAACCACTGGCAAGTGTTTGAGGGTGGTGAACAAATCAATGATTTTCTACAGTCTATAAATAAATTTACATTACCTAGCTTAGAGTTTGAGAAATATGTTTTTGTTAAAGAAAAAAATCATGAAACAAAACCATCTTCTTTTGCTGATATAAATCTACTTACACATCCTTATGAGGCTGAAATGTTTGAAGATGTAGACCAAAGGGAATTGGAATTCTTACAATGCAAAAATGACACATTACCAAGAGGGCTTGCGCCATTAGAAGAGCTGTTCGAATTTAATGATGTGGCTAAAAAACCAAAGATAGAATCTACCAAGACTAATGTTGAGGAATGAAACATAGGAAGCATAAAGGAACCCAAAATGATTAAACTCTCCAAGACCCTTCCTCCTCACATAAAACATAAATATATTTAGCTTTTTAAAGAATTTAAAGATGTGTTTGCATGGGGGTATCAAAATCTAAAATCATATGACACAAGCATTATTCAACAGAAGATTCCTCTCAAGGAAAATCAGAAACCTTCCAAGAAAAAGTTAAGGAGAATAAGCAATGTTTTACTACCTTTAGTTGAACTAGAAATTAAAATTATGTATGATTCTGGGATCATAGTTCCCCTTAGATACTCAGAGTGGTTTTCCAACCTTGTGTCGTTTAAGAAGAAGACCGGGGAGATTAGACTTTGCATTGAATTTACAAATCTGAACAAGTCCTCTTTGAAAGATAACTATCCCTTGCCTAAAATGGACCACATACTTCAAAAGGTAGTTGGCTCTAAGATAATCTCACTACTTGATGGTTTTTCCGGTTACAACCAGGTGTTAGTATTCCCAAGTGATCAACACAAAACTGCTTTCACCACACCTTGGGGTACATTCATGTATGTTAAAATGTCATTTGGGTTGATGGATGCAAGGGTAAATTTCCAAAGGGCCATGGATATACCTTTCCCAGAAGACATAGGCTACTTCATGGTCATTTTCCTTGATGACATCATTGTTTACTCTAAGTCTGATGAAGAGCACTTAGTCCACTTGAGAAAAGTTTTTGAAAAATGTAGGAAATATGGCCTATCTTTGAATCCCAAGAAAACATTATTTGGTCTCCAAGAAGGAAAAATACTAGGCCACATCATCTCTGAGGAGGGAATCAAAGTAGACCCCAAAAGGATTGAAGGCATATTGTAAATCAGCCATCCAAGAACCACTAAGGAATTGCAAAATTTCGTTGGTAAAATCAACTTCTTGAGGAAATTCATCCCCAACCTTGCTAAAATTTTGAGAAATATTACAAACATGCTTAAAAAGGAAGTAGGAGTTAAGTGGACTTTAGAAGCCAAATAATCTTTTGAACTAGTTAAGCAAGCGCTCACCTAAACACCGGTCCTAATAAGTCCTGATTTCACCAAAGACTTCTATATTTTCTCATTTTCCTCTGAACATACCATGGCTTTTGTTTTGTTACAAAAGAACATGACGGGGCAAGAACAACCCATAGCCTTCTTCAGCAAAGCCCTTAGAGATGCTCTCCTAAATTACAACATCATGGAGAAAGAAGCCTTTGCATTAATTAAAGCATTGAAATATTTTAGAGTTTATATCTTACATTCTCATGTCATATATTTTGTTCCTCGCACAGTTGTCAAAGATTTTTTAAATTAGGACCCAAATGGTAAAAGAGGAAAGTGGACTGCTATTATTTTAGAATATGACTTAGAATCAGACCCACTAAATTGGTTAAAGGAAAAGGGCTTGCGAAACTTATGGCTGAAACAAATCTCCAAGAATTAGATATGAATTTTGTCGATGCTTTAGAAGAACAAGAAGAATGCACAGTTCCTCATGTTGAAGAAGCTTTTTTGAATTCATCTTGGTATGCTGATATCCTTTATGTATTGTTTTATTTTAATGCTCCTCCTACCCTATCAAAGAAAAAAACAAGATTCCTGAAACAAAAAGCTTTGAATTTCTGCATTTTAGATGGAGTTTTATATTGGAAAAATCCTATTGGTATATTGCTTAAGTGTTTTCTTGAGGGTGATGCAGAAAAAATCATGCATGAACTATGTGAAGGAGAATGTGGGGGCCATCTTTACAAGAAAACCACAGCTAAAAAAATTCTTAGAGCTGGCTACTATTGGCCCACCCTTTTCCCTAACTCCCATAAACTGGTCATGACTTGCCATAAGTGCCAAATTTTTTATGGCAAGAGAAAAATGTTACGTTTACCTCTGCACCCCATCATTTTTGAAGCTCCTTTTCAAAAATGGGGTTTAGACTTCATTGGAGAGATCCACCCTTCTTTATCTTCCCAACACAAGTGGATCCTCACTACCACTAATTACTTCACCAAGCGGATAGAAGCCATCCCCTCTAGGAATGCAACTGATTCAGTCATTATCAAATTTCTTGAGACCAATATCCTGTCTAGATTCAGTTGCCCCAGAAATATCATCACAGACAATGCTGCCACCTTTACATCCTAAATAATGGTTGACTTCTGTTATAAATATCACATCACATTAGGACATTCCACAGCTGATTACCTTCAAGTTAATGGGCTAGCTAAGTCCTATAATAAAAGCTTGGTCAATATCATTAAGAAGCTTCTTGAACAGAATAAAAAATCATGGCATGGAAAACTAGTACATGCACTATGGGTTGATAGAATAACCACCAAGAAAGCAATCGGTATATCTCCCTATCAACTACTGTAGGGCATGGATGCCATTTTCCCAACATATTTTGGAGTCCCAATGATGAAACTACTACAAGAAGTGAGATTAGAAGAGAATGACATGCAAAGAAGGTTGAACCAAACTATCCATTTACAGCAGACAAGAGAAGAGGTTTAAAAAAGGACACAAGTAGTAGAAGAAAACATGAACAAAATATTTGACAAAAATACCAAGGACAATGATTTCCATATTGGAGATAAAGTGTTGAAATGGGACTCAAGGAGAGAAGATAAAGGTAAACATGGTAAGTTTGAAAGCTTGTGGAAAGGGCCTTTCATTATCAGCTCAGCTAGAGGTAACAATACCTTCTTTTACAAGAGCTGGATGGAGCTGAAGCTTTTGGGGGTCCTATCAATGGCAGGACACTAAAACACTACGTTTGTTAAGATTTCTAGTTTTTATACCTTCATTCATTGTACATACCATTGTTTGATGAAAAGTCCATAAAGAGAAAAAAACAAAAAAACATAGAAAAAATAGAAAAAGAGGGCAGATTTAAGAAAAAGGTACAATCCCATACCCAAAAAATAGTAGTACTGAAAGTGTGCAAGCCTAAATGCCACTACTGGTGCAAAAAGAATATCTTCTTTAGTCATCTAGCCTAATCATGGCTGAACATGTTTTAAATTTATTATTGATAAGTTAGTGAAAAATTGTTGGTCAAATCATTTAAGCTTGACTTGTCAAAAGAGAATAGATTAGGAATGAAAGATATTGGTTCCACATGCTTAAATATGAACCAAATAGAAGGATAGGGATGATTAAATAATGATGAAACCCATGCCCTTAGCACCTTCTAGTTTTGTTTGCTTATGAAAATAATGTCCGTGTGCAGTTTATCTTGATGCCACAACTCATGATGAATTAAATTGTCTAATCATGGTTCAAATCATGTTTTAAATTTCTTGTAAGTAGCTTAGAGAATGAAGTCTCTCATACTTCTTAATCTTGACAGTCAAATAGTCTAGGTAAAGAATAAGGAGAGTTCACTAGCATAATCTAAACTCTTGGAAGAAATAAGCATAGAAGTAGATAGTTTGTTTTTTCTTTCAAAAGAAATATGTCAATGGGTTTGCCAGTTCAAGTGCACCCAAGGAAGAGAAAATGTTAGGAAAGTAGGTTGGGTAAGTAAAGATGAATTTGAGCTAATCATGCTTTCAGATTATCAAAATCACTACTTCAGGGAAGCAATAGCAAAATAAATGAAGAAAAATCTGCCCAATGGATGAGGCATTGGTCTTCATAAACCAAGAGATATGAAGTTCTGTACACCTCCTGAAAAGGAGCTGCCCTCCCCAAGTGGAGCCACTATTATTCATCACTAATTTTTACCTATTTAGACGATTAAATGCTTATCATAGATTTCTAGAAACAAAATTCAAGAATCTCGTGAGTTCTAGAAATCTCACTACCTTCATTACCCTTAGGATACATTTTTATTGTTCTACTATTCTACCAAGGCATGCCCAATCTCTCACTCCTAGAAGACCAAATCATGGACTTATGTCCCTCACTATCACTATGTTTTCCACCTCTAACTTTACCACTATGTTTCTGACTGCCTAAACCTTCTAGTTTTTACACCCTAGTTTGCCAAATAGCCTAAACCTTTTCCCCTATTTACCAAAGTGCCTCAAGCAGTGGTGATTTTAAACTCTGTTTCTAGGCTCTTTAGATAAATCAATCAAATATTTCAATTTCTAGGATTGCAATGCATAAAGGTTTGTCAAAACCCTATTTTCACCTCCAAACCCCAATTCAAGTTTTTTAAGTCAAAAACCTATTCCAAAAGACATCCCAATAGGTCATATAAGGTCTCCTAGGTTATGCATTTCTCTGGATTTCTAAAAACTCACTATTTTACATGTGCACTAAGGTGAAATAAAATGAAAAAGAAGATGAGCTCATGATTGACCAAAGGGTATCAAAAATCCTTCAAGGAAGGACCTCTTAGATCAAAGCATAAAGTCTGCAAAAGCACAGTTTGCCTATTTTAAAGCATTTCTGAAGGAATGCCTTATAATGGTTATTAGCAGAAGAAAGGCGAGATAAGAAGCCAAACTCCTCAAGGTCAGTCATAGCAGAAGAGAAACAACATGCCTAAGTAAACAAAGAATATTAGTGGATTTGAAACTAATTGGCTCAACAAGTGTTGCCTAACAAGATGTCCATGCAAAATATCAAAGGACAGAGATACATCAACGCCACCAAGCATGAAACCAAACTTTCTATAAAGGATAAATGAGAAAAGGAGAAAAATCCCTAAAAAACTAGAAGTGTGGGAAGGTAGGCAAAAAGTGAAATAAAGGTCATTATACTCCATCAGTATGACAGAAGATCTTCAAAGGATGTTTGAAAGGAGACCTCCATGGTTAAAATAAGGTAGAGGAGGTCTTCCCTACAGCAAAGGGAAAAATTATAAAAAGAATCAGTGTGAAGGCTACCTAAACTCCTCAAGCATAGTCACAAGTCTACAAAATGATCATAAAAAGGAGAGCAGGAGGTTAAAGGCCAAATAATAAATCAATTGGGGCATAGCTTCCACCATTCGGTAGGTAAGGTATGAAAACTCCCAAAAAATTTTAAGAAGACCAAAACCCTATTTTATGGCACCTCCTAGCAAGTCAGAAGTGGCCAAAGGAAAAATGGTGTGTTTGCAAACATCCAACAAAGGTCACTTTTTTTCTTAAAATCACCTCCTTCACAAGGGAAAAAAAATATCATCAAGATAGATAAAGGATCAAAAATAAACCTTAGTCATGGTGGATTTTTATTTTTTATTTTTCAAAGGTATAAAAGAAACACAAGAAGCATCTCTAAAACACCATTTGGTTATTTGCAAAATGAGTTGAAGGTTTTCAGGTTTTCGGGGTTCTCTAGTATATTTTCGAGCAAAAATCTTGGATTGCGCTCCTTTAAAGTGGTGCTATGCGCCTGTGTGTGCTGCCTGCGTATTTTCCAAATAGGTGCTATGCACCTGCAAAACAGCACTGTGTGAAAGGCCAGTGCCCAACAACTCATGTAGAGGCACCCAAACTGCTACGCTCATGTGCATTCAGGGCTGCCAGGAGGACACAATACCTCATGCAGAGACGCTCGACGCTACGCTCCTGTGCATTCAAGGCTACCAGGAGGACATGACACCTCGTGCAGAGGCCGCCCGAATGTTGTGGTCCCATGCATTTAGGGCTTCTAGGAGGACACGAAACCTAGTGTAGAGGCCACATGAAATTTGCACTCCTGTGCATTCAGGGATGCCCAGGAAGACCTGACAGGTAGTGCAGAACTCACCTGACTACCCCGTGTTGAATTTATGTGCATGTTGCTTCAGCTGTGAAGAATTTTTTGGAAGAATTTATTTTTTCCTACCTTTTCATATTGTCTGGAGATGAAATGTAGAGAAATATGAAGGGTAAACTAAAAGGGAATTTGAAAAAAACTTAGAGGAAGAAAATTCAGGTCCCCATGTTTGCAAGCATTGCTGATTGAAAGGCTCCCATCCGTCTACACACTGAAAAAATATCAATACCAAAGGTGTCCTTCTTCACTCCTCTTTTCCCCTCGAAATTTGCAGATCATTACCTTCCTAATTAAACTCTCATTTTCCCTTTCCACATCATCTCCCAAGCAGATTAGGGTTTTTTTTTCAAAGGGAAGAGTAAAGGAAAAAATTCCTAGAGAAGGCAGTGTTGATAGTGGCGAGAGAGGCCAAAGTCCTAGAGAACAATAGAGGAAGGGTGGGAAAGAAAATAGGTTTGAACCTATAAAAACTAAAGAATTGATAGCCTCTCCTACTATAATTTCATATTTCCAAGAGGTAGGATGCTATGAGTTCTATGAGAAAGTACAGAGAGTCCAAATTCACCCTCATTTGACCAAAATTTTTGTCCTCAACCTCCATGACCATCAAGTACATCTAGCTGGAGTGAATTTTGAGCTGACCTCTAATGCAATCTCTATGGCCACAAGAATACCTTGCATGGGAGAAAAATGGTTCAAACAAGTGTATATTTACCTAAGCCATTATCAGCCCTTCTTAAAACCAAGTTGCCAAGATAATTGCAAGACTATTTTCCCCTTTTCTCATTTTCTGGATATATATGCTACTTTAATGAAAATCATTATGAAATACTTCACCTGTGAGGGTAGGATTTCCAGAATCTATTCCTACCACATAAGACTACTCGTGTTTCAATAGGGCCAAGAACCCACTACCTTTATAAAACTATCGATAAAATGTCATCCATTGTGCAAAGGAGACATCCTTCACAGAAAATGCAAAGTCTTTTCCACCATTCCCTTATGAAATGATTGTCTTACACCAATTAGAGCAACAAGGCATCCCATGGGAATTTTTCATCACCCATGGTGTTTTCACAAATCCATAGCCTCTTCCTCTACAAATTTTACCCTCATCATCCCATCCACCTTCCTTCACTCCTCCATCACCCTCCTCTGACCATAATTCATCCTCTTCACATGAATCCTCTCCCCAAACAAACCTCCCCCTTTCACCTTCTCCTAAAAACTGAGAACATGAAGAAAGTAGTGACAAAGGGGAATAAAGTAGTGAAAAAGAGGAAGAAAGCAGTGAGAAAGAGGAACATGGCAGTCAAGAGGAAGAAACAAGTAATGAGCAAGAATAAAATGAAAGCAGAGAAAGTGATTATGATGAGGAAAAAGACAAAGAAGAAATTGTTGAGGAGGAAGAAAGCAGTGACAAAGAAGAAAGTGTCGAGGAGGAAGAAAGCAGTGATAAAGAGGAAAATCACAATCAATAAAAAGAAGACAGTGATAAGCAAGAGAGAAGTAAAAAATATAGTGAGCCTAATGATGAAGAAGAAACCATTGACAATCTAGGGACAAAGGCAGAGTTGGATGAGAAAAATAGTGAAGGTAAAGAAGAAAATAGTGAGCCCAATAATAGTGATAAAAGGAGCAGTGACAAAGATGAAAATAACAGTCAAGAATAGACAGAGTTTGAAGAAAATTACAGTGGGAAAAACAGTGAATACAATGAGCGCAATGTTGAGGGAGAAACAGATGAAGAACAAACCAAGACAAGTGATATTCATGAAGAAGAAAATGACAGTAAAAATGAAGGAGAAACTAATGAAGATGCCTCTGACAGTGACCCTACAGAAAATTCAAGCAATGATACAGATATTGAAGACGATGGAAAAACATAGGCATATTATGAAGACAAATATAGTAGTGAAGAAAAGGTAGATGAAAGCAATGATGATGAAAACAATGAAGATGTAGAGGCAGAGGCAGAGTTTGAAAGTAAAGACAATGGGCCAAATAGTGAAGGGGCTAATGACAGTCATAATGAAGAAAGCCTAATTACTGATAGCCCTATCAAAAGTGACAACAGTGATCCCATGAACTCAAAGGGAAGCCAAGAGGATGAAAATACCCCAAGCAGTGATGAGGACACCTCTAACCATGACAACAAAGAAAAAGACAATGTAAATGATAATGTTTCAAACATGGAAGATGAAAATGGTGAAGATCAAGGTAGTGATACTAGCATGGGAGAAAATGACAATTCCTTTGGAGAAAAAAGTCTTGAGATCACCAAAGATGAAGTGAAACATGTTAAATCTTGTACTCTCACTTACCAGAGAGGATCAAGACAAGTGTTTGCTACCTCTAAGAGGCAAGGGACCTTGCCATCTACTTCATCTCAATCACTGGACAAAGGTAAGAAAAAACTGGAAGAAGAAGAGGAAGATCATGAAAATGAAAGAGAGTTTGAAATTATTCACATAAACAGTGATGATGAGAATGAAACAAGAATTTCAAACTCCCTCATTTAGGATAGGAATTCACAAATCAAGGACTCGGAAGTTTAATTAGAAAGAGCAAAGGATGTCATTCACTTCTATCAGATGAAAAACAAGCAAATGAGTGCCCAACGGGCCATCCATGAAACAAGAACACTTAGGTACTAGAAAGAAGCTCAAAGGGCACAACTGAAGTTGGAAGACTTCATGGTCACTTATGAGGAGAGTAGTGAAGAGGAAGATCAAACTAGAAGGAGACTTAGAACCATGGGTCTAAGGAAAGCATTGGCAAAGTAGAGGTAAGAAAAATCAGCCGAAGCAGAACAACTTTCTCTCCAAGAACTCCTTGCACTAAAATTGAACATGATATGGAATCATGGCTTGAGAGGGCTAACATACACCTTGAGGCCAAGCTAGAGAAGGCAAATAAAGACTTGGATTTACAAAGAATAATGACCAAGCATTATGCCTAAAGAAACCAATTTGCAAAGGAAAAACTCAAAAAGGCCCAAATTGAGATTCAAGCACTAAAAAGGGAAAAGAGCCATGATAACCTTAGTATTTTGGCTCAATATTCTCTACAGATCTCCCAAGACCCATAAGGCATACGTCCACCAAATTTGGGGGAATTTTGACAATTTTTTGTTTTTTGCAAATTTTGAGGCTACGAGCGCAACACACCTGGTTCTACGCTCTTTTTCAGGGCATGTTTAGGAGGGAAGGCTTGGATTTTTGGATTCCGCATCACTCAAATAACATTCTCAAAACATTTCAGATCAATTGGAGTTGTTTTGGTCCCCCCAAAGGGTCAAAAACACTCATTTTTTCATCATTCTGCCTACTTTTCGGGACATGTGTTGTGCTCCTACTAGTCTTGTAATTTTCACTTTTTGGATAGTTTGTAGAGTTCTGATTGGAGAAAAAAGGGTATATATGGAAATTAGACTTCACGGTCTTTCCAACGAGTCATCACAAATCATTTTCTGACATCTGGAAGGCTTCCAAAAGACTATTGGAAGAAGACCCATTTTTCTTGTTCCTGTGTTGTGCTCCTGGCTTGAATTCCATTTTAAAAGACACAGTGCTACGCTCTTGTGGTTGAAAAGTCAAAATGTGTGTTTGAAAAGTTTTAGGAGTCTTTTCAGAGCCTAAAGGTCAATTTATTTGCTACAAATGGCCGAAAAGATATATTTTTTTAGATATTTTGTTCCTTGGGCCTTTCGAGGCCTTAAGGACAATAGAGATACTTCTTATTATCCAAAAGACTTCTAGATGCTCTTTTAGGTTTTCCTCCTCCTTCCTTGTTATATATAGCATGAGGATTCATTGTAACTGTGGGATTTTGATGTGTTTGAGAACAATACATGACTTTTGGAAGTTGAAGAGCAATTTGGTGTTGTGGAGCTTGTGGATGATTTCCCTTGATTGATGTTGATGAAGGCTTGCTTGTAGGATTCTTGAGTTTAGTTAATGGTGATGTATCTATTATTTTTTCATGTTTTCTAGTTGATCATATGTCCATATTTCTATATTGAAAAAGCTCTAAAGTGTATAGGATGAGAAATGTTGTTTGAGGCATCTCAGTCCTCCTCTTTGCCTATTGTCTTTATGTTTTCTCCTGCTGGGTTAGCTTAAGGAATTATTAGTTTCTCCTTAGGCCCACCTAATCTTGTCTATTTCAATATTGGATTAATATTCTATTTTAAAAATATGATTCACAGTAAGTCTTGCTTGTTTGATGCTATCTAAACTCTGTCTTGAAATCTCTCTTTGATGTATTGATTGTTAGGTTAAGCCAAAGAGGTCTTGTTTTGATCTTGCCCTTTGTATATGCTTATCAGTTTGCCTCAAATTTATTTATAGTTTAATGAATGATGTTTAGGAGTTCCCTCTTCATTTATTGATGTTATTTGTCTCTTATATGTTTTAAAAACTTGAAAGTAGAATCATTGAAACTAGATAAGTTTTCTTTCTTCCTTTGTTCCACTGGATTGTTTATCTTGAATGTTTATTTTTTTAAAGTATTTTCATTGAGTAAATGGTGTGCCCTATCTCATGATTAGTATCTTTTGCGTATTAGTATTCAATACCTTCTTGTTCATAGGTATTTGAAAAAGGATTCTTAACTGCCCTTTTCCCTACCTTGTTTCCCCAAACTTAATGTCCATCTCACCTCACACATAAACTTTAAAGATCCATTGACTACACTAGATTTTCCATATGATGTACCCTAATTCACTATTGAGTTATCAATGACTTCATAGACTCCATAGCCCAATGTTTGACAACCTCTCATTCCACCTATTCCACTCAATCATCTTACCTCAACCAACCAAACAAACAAACTCTACACTTAACAACTAGCCTAAAATCAACCATCTAAAGAGAACAAGTTTACATCCTTCGCACATAATAGAGAGATCCCTCTCTGAGTCTAGGAGGCTAGGTCCTAGGACTCCAAATACTGGTCTGATGTTACCCTATGCATTTGGTTTACCAATCTTCTAAATCACTGGACCCTAACAACCCCAAACTAAGAAATCCTATTCACAATTACTGCTCAATCCATCAATCATATGCTACAGATTTAACCACAACTTGATGAAGTGCCATTATCTATTGAAACCCTTACTGAAATCTACCTGACGCTGGACTTTCCTAAAAGATTACAAATATTTCATACTTTCCTCCCTCCATCAGTAGAAACACCTAAAAGCAATCCTCCATACCCAGCTTCCATGTTTTCAGAGAGAACTAGATAGATCATAACTATGTTTTCATGTATTTTAGGATATTTCACTGATGAGCATGTAGATGCATCTTTTCTTGGTTTCCTATCCATCTTTTTTCCATGTTAGCCTCCAGCTACAACCTTCAATTTTGCGCAATACCTAGAAAATGTGATCCATGATGAGCTGGTCAAATTACTAGAAGAAGGATTATTCAAATACTCCTTAGTTTTATTTCATATGTTCATATATTTCCGATCAGACAAGTTTGTAGCTAGCCTCCAAAAACTGGACACAGAGGGTAATCCCTAATTTGTAGTCTTTTGGACATCCTTGATGAGAAAGGATTCCACTAAATTCAACTTGAAAGACTTCATTGATTCAGTTTTTTTATCCAGTATTTATTATCTTAAGTAGTAGCATTCAACCTAAAATTAGTGAAGAGATAAATAAGGTGTTATAGTTGTCAGATTAGATTAAAACAAGAGACTGGTATTTATACCAAAATCATACATAAATTAGAGTGTATGGAAGCCATCTAACTCCATACAAACTTCCAAAATACCTCCTAATGAGGTTATTTTCTTTGGAATATATCAGACAAATTCTGAATTCAGATGAAATAAATTTCCTGTCAGCTAGAAAGAAGACTCAATTCAAGATTAAAAACCAATTAGGGCCTTTTATATGTAATAGTATGAATGTTGGTGAGAAAGAATAAAAATGTTTACAAGAGTTAAAGTTTAGTAGCAACTTCAAATGGTGTTATGACCCCTTGGGTGTCATAAGTAAGTTAAGAGTCCAATTCAAATTGACCCCTTTCATTCATGAGTCAAAGCCTGAAATTGAAAAGTATTACAACCAGTCAGAGTGGTTGGAAAATAATTTACAGCAGGTGGAGAAGCAACTTGATACTAGTTACATCTTGCTTACTGCAGCCCCACAAGATAGAAATTCAAAGAGGGCAAGAGAGGAAGGCTCTTATTCTGCAGAGACTACTTCTGATACTAAGTTCAAGATTATGTATAGGAAAAAGACAAAACTAAATCCAGTGATAGAACAGGAAGAGATAGTTGATACAATTGAAACCATTGAGACAGATATTATTGTCATAGATGATGCACCTCCAACAGTTTCAGAAGAAACACATATGCCATCAATATCCAGTGCACAAATCATTCAAAAACAACATAGTGTGGAGGTTTCATCTTCTAGCATACCAGTGGATAAATAGAAATATATCATGGAGAAATATAAAGAAATCAAAATCAGGATTGAAGCATTGAAATTTTTAACTTATGCCCAGTACAGGAAGAAAAATCCTAGTGACTAGAACATATTGCTATCAGCATTTGACTACAAAACAAGAAAGATGCAAATGATATTTTTACAGCCAACAGTGTAGGCCCCAAAATCATTAGAAGATTACAAGAAGACAACCTTTGAAGTTATTTCCAAAGATGTGCATCCAATAGACCAGATTGAGTTTCACAAACAAGCTGGAGAAATGATCTATTCCACCATGACACACAAAGCTTTAAGT
The DNA here is from genome assembly GCA_034641835.2 of Pinus albicaulis. Taxonomy (NCBI): domain Eukaryota; kingdom Viridiplantae; phylum Streptophyta; class Pinopsida; order Pinales; family Pinaceae; genus Pinus; species Pinus albicaulis. The sequence goes on from CM076580.1 coordinate 1,451,993,581, forward strand.
GTACAAAAGTTACAAAATTCTCTAGAAAATATAAGGACACAGTTAAAGCTAGAGAAAGCTTCTTCAAAAGCAAAGTATAATAGGATAAATTCACTTGAATTCTTGGTAATGGAATTTGGTTATAATCCAAAGGATATTAAAGCAACAGAAGAGCTTATCAAGAAGAAGAATGCAGAAATAGTTGCATTAAAGAAACAATTGAAATTTCCAAATACAGAGCATCCACAAACCAAAGAAGTTTTGGAAAATGAAATTCAGAAAGATAAAATGATGAATCTCATCATTCGGTTGACAACTCAACTGGAAGAGATGGAAACTGAAATGGACAAACTTGCGCAGGAGAAGAAAGCCAGCATGGAAGCAGTTCCCATTACTGCCATTCCTAGAGCTTCTACATTAGTTCCATCGGCTACAACAACTCCAGTATCAACATAATTTCCAGCTACTACATCAGCAATAGCAACAGCAATCCCAACAACCCATCCCATTAATGACACCAGCAAATTGATCAAAGAGATACAGGATATGTCAATTCAAACTACTAAAATCAATAAGCTCAAGGAACAAGTAAAAATTTTAAAAGATACAAAGAAATTGGAAGAAGTAATGTATCAAGCAGAAGCACATAAATCCAATATATTAACTGAAAGAATCCACAAGTTAGAAAAATAATTATCACTGAAAAATAATTTTGCCCAAGAAAAACAACAGTTGTGGGCCAATATCATTAACTCTATTAATGATATTTGGAATTATATACAGGTTATATTTGAATCGAAGGACTTGATAAAGGAAGCAGGTAATGCAATTCAAAAATTCAAATAAGAGATTAGAAAGAAACCAGAGGAAGCCACTGAGATAATAAAATTCTTGAATTCTAAAAATAAATAGGAATTAGAAAAACTTGGGATAACAAAGAGAACATATTCTGTAACCAGCTCAAAAAATAGAAGAAAAGAGATATCAACGCCTTATAAATAAGACACTTCAAGGGAGAAACCTCCAATACATTACATAAATGAACAATTCTTGGATGATACAATTTACAAAACCTCCTTTCTATATATAGGAGTCCATGGGGCCATAATGTAATCCTAGTGGGTCACAATGTAATCCTAGCCGACCTAAAAATAATAATTTAAGGGCACAATAATAACAAAATGGGGGTTACAAGGGTACAATAATAACAATAAGGGGGTTACACTAACAACAATAAGGGACTATACTAGTAATATAGGGACCTAACATGCCCCTCTCCTTCAATAAAGTGTTGTCCTCAATGCTTGAGTAGCTCTGGGTGCTTCTATATAAAATTATCATACTCCCACATAGAATCTTCAGTGGGTAAGTTCTTCTACTTGATGAGATACTCTGAAATTGATCAATTCCATAGCTGTTGAGTTATTTTTTCCATGACCGCTTCAGGTTCTAATATGATTTTTCCTTCCTCATCAAGTTCTGGCAATATTGTTTGAACTGGAAGATTTTCACCTATAACCTTCTTTAAGCATGAAACATGGAAAACTGGATGTACTTGCGAAGAAGCAGGAAGCTCCAATTTGTATGCCATAGTACCAATATTTTGCAACACCTTGTAAGGACCATAGTAATTTGGAGATAATTTATTATCCTTCTCAGCTTGCTTAAGGGACATTTGTTTTTATGGTTGTAGCGGTAAAAATACCCAATCTCCTACATCGAAACTTCTCTCACCGCGTTGTTGATTTGCGTGTTGTTTCATTCGATTTTGTGCCAAATTCAGGTTATCCTTTAAGAGTTGGAGAACTTCTTACTGATGCTCAATGTGATCTTCCACTGCTTGAACCTTTAAATTTTCTCTTAAAGATGATGTGATGGATGGTGGATGATATCCATAAAGTGCCATAAATGGGGTCATTTTTTCTGCAGTATGGAAGGAAGTGTTATACCACCATTTAGCAAGAGGTAACCACTTGACCCATTGTGTTAGTTTATCATATACAAAACAACGAAGATATCCTTCCAAAAATTTATTTACTATCTCATTGACCATCAGATTGAGGATGATAAGATGATCTATGATCTAATTGAGTACCCAAACAAGAAAATAACTCTGTCCAAACATTTCCAGTAAAAATGGGATCTCTATCGCTCACAATAACCCTTGGGCTTCCCTGTAGCTTTTGAATTCTATCCATAAATGTAGTAGCAATTGTACTTTCTTTAAATGGATGAGATAATGCACAAAAGTGTGCATAATTGGTAAGTCTATCAACTACCACCACGATGACACTCTTTCCTTTAGACTTAGGTAAACTTGTGATAAAATCCATTGAAATCTCCTCCCAACGTTGACTTCGAATGGATAAATTTTTTAGAAGTTCTGGGGTCTTAATTGTCTCAACTTTATTCTACTGGCAAACCAAACATTCCGCCACAAAATTTTGAATATCATATTTAACGCCATCCAAATAAAATTCTTTCTTCACCCTGTGGTAATTTTTTTAAAATACTGAGTGTCCTCCTAAAGGAGAAGTGTGCAATTCTAGAAGAATATTTTGTTTTAGTTGGGAATTCTTACAAAGATATAAGCGATCTTTGTACCATAAGGAATCATTTTTCCAACTAAATGTATCAGATGTACTAGGATCTTGCTGCAAATTTTGAATGAGTGTCCATACATCTTTGTCCTTCTTCCACTCATCTCTTGCTTCAGTTATCCAATTTGGTTGGATAATAGAAATTCCACAAAGCAATGCTTCCACCTCTTCATTATTTCTTGAGAGTGCATCTACAACAACATTAAGCTTTCCTTTTTTATATATTATTTAAAATTCATAACCCAACATCTTTGTGACCCATTTTTTCTGCTCTTCTGAAGATAGTCTTTGTTCCAAAAAGTGTTTAAGACTATCATGATCAGTTTTTACCTTGAAGTGTCTTCCCATTAGGTAAGTTCTCCATTTCCTTAGTGCATGCAGTATTGCTAAAATTTCCTTCTCATAAATAGGTTTCTGCAAATACTTTCCTTTGATTGGATGACTTTCAAAAGCAATGGGTCTTCCTTCCCGCATTAAAAAAACACCAATTCCATTTCCTGAGGCATCACATTCCACAATAAATGTTTTTGTGAAGTCTGGCATAGCTAAGACCGGTGCTAGGCACATTGCCTCTTTAAGATGTTCAAAGGCCTTACTTGCTTCAGGAATCCATGAAAATTCATCTTTCTTCAATAATGTTGTTAGAGGTGTTGCTATTCTCCCATAATTCTTAACAAACTTGCGATAATACCCTGTTAACCCGAGAAATCCTCACAACTGATTTATGGTTGTGGGGACTTTCCATTCCTTAATGGCTTTAACACCCTCGTGAGATACAATATGACCCAAATAATCCACCTCTTGTACTCCAAAGAAACATTTGGATGTTTTTGCATATAATTGTTTCTCCTGCAATAGTTTGAGCACCCTGTCAATATGTTCAACATGATCCTTCCAAGACTTGCTGTAGATTAGTATATCATCAAAAAATACTAGCACAAATTTTCTAAGGAAGGGTTTGAAAATGGAATTCATCAACCCTTGAAATGTAGAAGGTGCATTGGTAAGGCCAAAAGGCATGACCAAAATTCATAATGACCCTCATGAGTTCAAAATGTTGTTTTTGGAATATCTTCAGTCTTCATTCTAATTTGATGATATCCTGAACGAAGATCCAACTTGGCAAAATAAATTGCTCCATGTAATTCATCCAATAATTCATCAATCACAGGAATGGGAAATTTATCTTTAATGGTGAGCTTATTGAGCTCCATATAATCCGGACACATTCACCATGATCCATCCTTCTTGTGTACCAATACTACAGGAGCAGAGAAAGAACTTTGACTAGGTTGAATTATACCCGCCTCTAACATTTCTGCAATCATACGTTCAATTTCGCTCTTTTGAACGTAAGGATATCTATAAGGCCTGATGTTTGGAGGAACACTTCCTGGAATCAAATGAATAGCATGATCATGATCACGAATAGGTGGGAGTTCTTTGGGAGTTTCAAACACCTTGGAATGATTGTCCAAGACTTGTTGGAGATCTGCAGAAATAGATGATTTTGATGTCGGAACTTCTAGTGAGCATAATTGTGCAATTATGCCTCATTTTTCTTTCTTTAGAAGCTTTGTCATGACATTAGAGCTTATTATCCTTCCTGGCTTCCCTTCAATACCCCGTAATTCGACTTCCTTTCCTTCTGAAGAAAATTTCAAGAAAAGTTCTTGAAAATTAAAAGCTACCGTCCCCAAAGATTGTAACCATTGTACTCCTAGTACAACATCAGCACCTCCCATAGGAATGGAAAGCATTGGACTAGTCAATACATATTCCCCCATGGTTAGCTTGATATTATGGCATTTTCCCGAGCAATTTATAGTTCCTCCATTTGCAACCATCACTTGACATTCTGGTGCTGGGTATAGGAAACAATTTAATTCCTTGGCTACCTTACAATGAATAAAATTATGGGTTCTACCTCAATCAATCAACACTATTACCTTTTTCTTCTTGATATGTCCTTCTATCTTGAGAGTTTGAGGAGTGGTAATTCCTGCCAGTGCATTACACGATATGGTCGGATTCATTTCTTCCTCTTCTAGGGTTGGTTCATGGTGTATATCCTCTTCTTGTTCATTTTCTTCTTCCTCTTCACAATCTATGTAAAATAATTTCTTCTCAGCACACTTATGAACTCTAGTGTATTTTCTATCACAACTGTAGCAAATCCCTTTCGCTCTTTTTTCTTCCAATTGTTGTGGTGTCAATCTTGTAGGTTGTGGAAATCTAGGCGTAGCAACACTTCCTTCTTTATAGAATTGAGTGGTAGGCTTCCTTGTCACCATAATTTTACATTCAAATTTTCTTGCCAACTTGAATGCCTTCTCCAATGAATTAGGTTCCAAAACGCGAACTTCATGTTGGATGTTATCCTTTAATTTTCCTATGAAGAGATCAATCCTATGTTCCTCTGGAATATCAGTTACCCTTATATTCAATTTTTGGAAGTCCTCAATATGCTGCCCCACTAAACCCTTTTGTTTGAGATTTATCAATTGGCTAAAGAAGGTGTTGCTCTTTGTATCCTCATAATGTGCTATCATTTCCTCCATAAAAATTGACCAAGTGACAATTTTTTTACGGGAGCAAAGCCATCGACACCATACAAATGTATTTTTTTCTAATTACAAAGTTTCAATGCATACCTTTTGTGTGTTTTTCACGTTATGGAGATCAAAATATTGCTCCATCTGTAGTATCCATGTTACAGGATCCTTTCCATAAAACTTCCTCATATCCATTTTTGGAATATGGTGGTTCTTCCCACCAACATTAGGGTTTATGAAATCACGATTAACATTTATTTTGGTCTCATCATGAGGTTCTTCTACTATCCTTTCACCATTAGGAAAAAATTCTTGTATCAACTTTGTCAAACCTTCCATGTCTGCTTTTAGATCATTCTTTATGTTTTCCATGTTTTCTTTCATGTCGTCCATCTTAGCTTCCATGCCAGCTTCCATGCCATCCATTTTAGCTTCCACGCCTTTCTTCAAACCGTCCATCTTCGCTTCCACGCCTTTCTTCAAAACTTCCATTTCATTTTTTGTTGCTCTTTGCAAAAGAGAAATTTGGTGCACTTGCTCTTGTAATTTTTATACATCATGTTGCAATTCTTCATCTTCATGAGTCATCGTAGCGCCTTCTGAAGGCTTAATAGGTGTTGAATTATTTTTACGGGGCATCTTTTAGAACCCAATACTGATATCTATTCTACAATATGCCCTTGGAATCAATTCAAATTGATTTTTCAAACAAGACTTATGCAATTTGGAAAAAAAATACACACCTTTTTCTTGCTTTTGAGGAGCTTGATACTGAAATTGGATTATCTATCTGATTGCAACACTTCAATATTTGAATCTCATCACCAACGTATCCCTCTGAATTCTCTTTCAAATGCCACAATTCTGACCTGATTTGGACTCTCCAAGACAAAGTTGTGTCCAATCTCCCACAATGACCTAATTAAGGACTGATTCAGTAGAGTGAACTTGTACGACTTTCTGCATGTCACTGTTTCATCCTTCAGCTCTAAAATTGATAGCTGAGAAACTAAAATTCATGTACTTGTGACCACCTTTTATGGCCCTCCAATTCGATGTTCAGAGAGAGAGTTATGAATAATTTCCCATGATCACCTCTTTGAGATGAAATTCGGGAGCCTGAAAATGCACTACCCTCCACAGATCATATCTTTGAAAATATTGCAAAACAAACTCTGCAATATTTTTAAGATTTTCCTTAGGATTTCATCTTCACACCCTAAAATTTCAGATTCTGAACCTTCGTATAAAAAAATTTATAGCAAAAATGCCACAATGACCTATTTAGAATAGCGAAACCGTATAATCCAAAGCTCTGATACCAAATGTTGTGTAACCAGCTCCAAAATTAGAAGAAAAGAGATATCAATCCCTTAGAAATAAGCCACTTCGAGGGGGAAACCTACAATACATTACATAAATGAACAATTCTTGGATGATACAATTTACAAAACCTCCTTTCTATATATAGGAGTCTATGGGGCCATAATGTAATCCTAGTGGGCCACAATGTAATCCTAGCCGACCTAACGATAATAATTTAAGGGCACAATAATAACAAAATGGGGGTTACAAGGGTACAATAATAACAATAACGGGGTTATACTAACAACAATAAGGGACTATACTAGTAATATAGGGACCTAACAGAATAGAGAATATCTTAAAGGTGAAGAAATTTATTTCCAAGAGAAATTTGATGATATAACTTGAAGACAAATGTCATACAATGGAACTTGTAGTGAACAGGTTCATGAACAAGTTTAATATTTTGAGGCAGAAAGGTCTGTCAAATCCATTAGTATTCAATGATAAACTAATGAGGCATGAATACTATGATAAAAATATTAGGGAAGTAACTAAAGAGACTTCCAATAGTTCAGCAATGAAGGGCATACCAATAGGCAAAGTACTCCTTCAGACTTTGGAAAACTTCTTTTACCTCCAGCATGAGATAAATCACCTTTTTGTGAATAAGCATAAATTTGCAAGATATACAGAGGCAGATGAGATTTACTAGAGGATGGGAAAGATAAAACTTCCAGATGAAGAAAAATGGGAAAACTTGTTTGATTTACTATGACAAGTTAAAATTCAATACAAGTAAAATAATGCACAGGTTAAAGAAAGACATATGAAAGATAGGTGAAAGATAGCTAGCGTGAAATACATCCAACATGAAAGATAGCCAGCATGAAAGAAAAAAATAGATAACATCAATCAAATAAAATAGGGACAACTTTCAGTTAGTTAATAGGTGTCTCTATCTTTTTGCATAAAGATATTTTTTTTCCTTGAATAAATCCTAAATCGGTTGAGAGGATATTTTGTAAAAGTGTTGTATAAATAGTTTTTCATTCGAAGTATCAAGGATTGGTCAAGTGTGGGATTTTGAACATTTTTTACCTAACTGATCTCTTGCCAAAAGGTCTATTGTACAAATTTTCAGTCGACAAACTGAATTAGTAATAAAGAATTATTTACAAGATTCATGCGATGATCCATTTTAGTGAAGTATAATTCAATTGTTCGTGTTCTTTCTTTAAGTATTCTGTAAACTTAATTGTGTGCTAAATTTGAATGTTATAACAGGAATTTTATAACAGGAATTTTATTTCAAAATTTGTTTAAATACATTATGTTTTGAACTGTTAATCATTTTTATGTTTTCTTTTGATATCTGGTTTAGGGAATCCTTAACGGCTCCTTCATCCCAGTTGACCTCCTTCATATTCCTCGATTATCTTGTTCAAGGAATCCTTAACTTCTCCTTTATCCCGATTGGAAAACCACTTCACCATTTATCCTTGAGATCTATTATTTCTCATTTATCCTGCCCTGTAACACTTTCCTAGTTATTTGATTCAGTTTTGTTTCAAAGCACTTTGACGTCATAGCCTAATATAAATTTGATGCGCACCTATTCATATAAATAATTAATTACACCTACCTACCAAAACCAATAAAAAACCAGCCCAATAAAACATACATAACTAGCCTAAAATATATTTAAAAATGAAGTTAAATCATTAAGGGAGAGCCCTCTCTAAGCATTAGGAAGGCTAGATCCTAATCTCCAAAAGTGGATGATAGTTACCTCTGATATTTCTTTTTAACGCACATAACAACTCTTGGGAAATTTCGGAGTGATAACATATTGGCAACTCCACTGGGGAAATTAGTCCCCAGTTAAAAAAATCTTAAAGGAAACAATTTTCCTCATCTTTCACCTTAAAGTTTTAAAGGGTTGTCAAAATTTATCATTGAAAGTTAAAATTATGGCTTATAAAAGAACATATTATACAAGGGCTCATCCTGATCCACAGTTTGCTACAATTGTTGATGATCCTAACATAATTTTAAGAAACCCTAAAAAAGTAAAAATTCTTGGAAGTAGTATTCAATTAATCAAAGAAAATTCACTTCCTAAAGAGTTATCAAGCATACAGGATATTCAATTTTATTTATCATTTGAGAATTATTTATTTAGAACTGAATCTAAAAATGCAATCTATGATATTGTAATAGACCCTAATTTTATTCAATTTATTGAATAAAAAAGGAAACTATACAACTTGACTTAGATCAACAGGTTCTAGACACCTTTGACAAACTTTATTTTTTGAACTCAAATTTGATTAAAGATATAGATGAAGCTTATTTTCAACAGTGAATTGAATTAGCTACCCTAACTACTGCTACCCCTAAGAATTCTACCATTCCTTCAGAAACTGTAAATACAACTTTATTTTGTACCACCTCATCTATAGTATCCACCACAGTTCATTCCACAGAACCATTCATACCTAAACTTCCTCTCCAACCTAAAGCTTCAAGTTCAACTTCTAGCACTTCAAGTTCATCTCCAAGCACTTCAAGTTCATCTCCAATAACCACTACTTTACCTCCCAGTCAAGCTAGAATCTTAGCCATGGCAGCCAGATATGTTCCTTTGGCCTTACAGGCCCCTTTAGATGTTATGCCACAAGATTACCAAAGTAAAAAATTTTAGTTTGATGGTACTGGTCAATATACTACTCAACAAAATGTAAATAAAATGACAGATTATTTTGAATTACATGAAGTTGATGAAGATGATGTACAAATGGGATTATTTGCACAAACACTAGCGGGAGATGTTAAAAAATGGTTTAAATTTTTACCTGCTGGCCATATTATTGATTTAGCTGCTTTTCATAGATTGGTTATCAATAGATTGGAAAGAAAGAAAAACCCTCTAAAAATATTATATGAATATGAGAACATTAGAAGAGCTCCTAATGAGTATGTTCAGGATTATTGTATTAGGTTTAACATCATTTACAATGAAATTCTAGAGAATATCAAACCTCCACCAGACTTGGGCCTAATCAAATTTCCAGATGGTTTTGACATTGACATGTCCTATCAATTAAGAGAAAGAAACCCTGAAACTTTAGAACAAATGCAGAGTAATGTAGTTAGTGTAGAAGTTAACTTACTAGCTAAAAGAGCTAGGATGAGGAATGAAATGAGTGTGACCATTAAGGAAGAACCATCCACATCATATATTAAGATAGATAGTTTAGCTAAAATTATGGAGATACTAATGGATAGATTAGAGAAAATGGAAAGAAAAACTCAGTGGGAAAATCAACAAGGTCCCCAAATTAGAAACCCCAACTTTAGGAAAAATCCTCATACTGGTAAATCAAGAGAAGTTATACCTGATCAATAGATTAGACCACCTTTCCAGGAAAACTATGCTGAAATTTCACAGCCAAATGAAGAAGATCAAGACACATAGATAAGATTAATTGGAATAAATGATGAAAATACTATTTTTCTTACCCAAGAAGAATAGGAATTATACATGTTACAACAATTATAGTTCGAATATGGAGAAAAATTTAACTACAAACAAAGCTATGAATCTTTTATCTGCAAAGTTCATAAACAATATAGCCTTAGAAGAAAAAAGAACATAGAAGCCCCTACTAAGAAATCAGTTCAAACCCAAACCAAGAAAACAATAAAAGCTTCTGTGACCAAAATTCTACAAATTCTCCCTAGAGAAACTTAGAAAACTTCTAGCCCAAAGATTGTAGACATAACTTCAACTGCTACTCAAACTTCAACAACAACTCAAAAGGTTCCAGACAAGAAAATTGAAAATAAAGCAGTTGAAACACAAACTGAATTACCAATTGTTGATAAAGAAGACAAAAATACATAAACCACAATTGGTAAAGATGAAATCATTCAATTAGGAAAAACTCAAATTCCATTTATTATCAAAATTTAGATAGCCAAATTTAAAATACCAGTTCCTTTAATAGAGTTGGTGAAAAATGATTTATACAAGGCCCTAATCACTTAAACACTAAACATAGGTGAAGGTAAATATGTTGTTAACCTCAATCATGATCAACCTGAATTATTATTTGGTCCTGGAGTTAATGGAAAACATCAACAAGGAGGTGTCCCTCCCTTCTACATTAGCTTGAATATTTATGATAAAATATTGCACAATGCTCTATTGGATTCAAGAGCATCTCATAACTTAATGCGTAAATCAGTCATGGAAAAATTGAATTTAGACATCACTAGACTATACAAAGACCTGTTCTCCTTTGATTCTAGTCAATTTAAATGCATTGGCCTGATAAAAGACCTATGTGTGACTCTAGTCCAGTGCCCAACAAATATTATTGTTATGGATATTGTAGTTGTTGATATCCCTCCAAAATATGGTATGTTATTATCTCGCTCATGGGGAGAAAAATTATAGGGATCACTGCAATTAGACATGTCATATGCTACCATTTCTGTTTTTGGTCACCAAAGAAAGCTTTACATGGAAACCTTGATGACATTCATGGCCAATAGTGCTGAAAAACCAAAGAATTATCCTATCTATTCATTTCATTCTGATATGGACTCTTTTATCCTATGTAATTCAGACACTGGTAAAGATAAAATCACATTTGTAGAAGAGAAACACAAAGAAATTGATAGTTGCAATACAACTCATGAGTCTATGTGGCATCCAGAATTTGATGTCTCTATAAACATATTAGGAGAAGGAGTTGAAGTATGAATCTATAATTTAGAGAATGATCATTCAGAATGACATGCTTTTAGGTTAAATTTCAAATGCACTAATAAAATGGCAGAATATGAAGCATTAGTGTTAGGACTGCAAATTGTAAGAAAAATCAGAGCTAAAAGATTTTATGTAATGGGAGAATCAGTACTTATCATAAACAAATCAAGGGAGAGTATGTTGTTAATAATCTGAGACTTCACCAATACAGAGAAACTATTCTATACTTGATAAATTGTTTTCTTGAAACTAGCTTTGTTGTTATTCCAAGAAAGCAGAATATGCAAGCGCATAGTTTGGCCATTTTTTCTAGCACATGCAAGTTACCTTTTCATCCATATCATCAGTACACTAGTGAGTTAATACATAGGCCAATCATACTTTATAATTTGAAATATTAGCAAATCGTTTCACAAGACTCACAAATTTATAATTTTATGAATTCCGAGGGAGAATTTCAAAATAGTAATATAGACACTAACTGTACTTTAGATTATACCATAAATAACGAAATAGATGTAAATGGTGTAAATAAAATATAACCAATTAAATTCACTAACGTAGAAATAGAAAAATTAGAAACAATAGAAATTTAGGAGTTAACCAATGATGGATCAAAATTTTTAAAACTCAATGAAAAAAAATTTCCTAAAGGATTAGCCCCATTAGAAGATGTCTTTGAATCCAATGATGTAGCTAGAAAACCTAAAATGGAGCCCCTAAGGTCAGTTATAGAACAATGAAACATAGGAACAGAAGAAAATCCCAAGATTATCAAGTAATCCAAGAAATTACCTCTAGCTGAAAAGTTGAAGTACATTAGGTTGTTTAAAGAGTTCCAATATATATTTGCCTAGAGTTATGAAGACCTCATGTCTTATGATACCAACATTATCTAGCATAAGATACCAATTAATCAAAATTCGTTTAAACAAAATATTATGAGAATTAACTCATTTCTTATGCCAGTAAGAGAAAAAGAAGTCAAAATAATGTATGAGGCTCAAATCATAGCACCCATTATATGTTCTGATTGGGTCTCTAATCTAGTCCCCACTAGAAAGAAAACAGGAGAAATCATACTCTATGTAGATTTCGGAAACTTAAATAAAGTATCATTTAAAGATAACTATCCCCTCCCTAAAATGGACCACATTCTACAGAGGGTAGTAGGGTCATCCAGAATTTCATTACTGGATGCATTTTTTAGATATAACTAGATCCTAGTCCAACCTGAAGATCAAGCAAAGACTGCATTTACCACTCCCTAGGGAGCTTTCATGTATTTAAAAATTCCCTTTGGATTGATGAATGTTGGAGCAACATTCCAAAGAGCTATGGACATAGCCTTTGCAAAGGAAATCCATGAATTTATAGTTATTTACCTAGATGATATCACAGTATTTTCCAAAACATATAATGAAAATCTAGATCATTTGAGAGGAGGATTAATAAAGTGCAGAAAGCTTGGCATATCCTTGAATCTTCAAAAGACACTTTTTGGATTAAAAGAAGGAAAATTTCTAGGACACTTTATTTTGAACGAAGGCATTAGAATTGATCCAGCTAGAATAGAAGCAATCTTAAACATCAGTCATCCTAGGAACATTAGAGAATTATAAGCATTTCCAGGAAAAATAAATTTTCTTGGAAGATTGATTCCTAACTTAGCAAAGCTAATTAGAAACTTAAATAACATGTTAAAGAAGGATTTAAAAATTAAGTGGATAGTAGAGGGTAAACAATCTTTTGAATCAATCAAAGAAACACTTACTAAAACACCTGTCCTCATAAGTCCTAACTTTAACAAGGATTTCATCATTTTTTCATTTGCTTCAAAACACACCATTGCAACATTCTTGTTGCAAAATAAGAGAAGAGATAAATAAGGTGGTACAGTTGTCAGATCAGAATAAAACAAGAGACGGGTATTTATACCAGATTAATATAGAAATTAGAGTGTATGGAAGCTAGCTAACTCCATACAAACTTCCCAAATACCTCACAATGAGTTTATTTTCTTTGGAATATATCAGAAAATTTTTGAATTCAGATGAAATAAATTTCCTATCAGCTAAAAATAAGACTTAATTCAAGATTAAAAAATAGCTAGGGCCTTCTATAAGTCATAGTAAGAATGTTGGTCAGTAAGCAGAAAAATGTTTACAAGAGTTAAATTTCAGTAGCAGCTTCAAATGGTCATATGACCCCTTAGGTGTCATAATTAAGTTAAGAGTCAAATTCAAAATGATCCCTTTCATTCATGAGTCAAAGCCTAAAATTGAAAAATATTCCAACCAGTCAGAGTGGTTGGAAAATACTTTATAAGAGGTGGAGAAGCAAGTTGATACTAGTTCCATCCCGCTTACTCTATCCCTAAAGAACATAAATTCAAAGAGGGCAAGAGAGGAAGAAGAGGAAGAGATAGTTGATATAGTTGAAACCATTGAGACAGATAGTATTTCCAAAGATGATCCAATTCCAATAGTTTCAGAAGAAACACATATACCATCAACCTCTAGTGCACAAATCATTCAGAAACAACATAGCGCAGAGGTTTCATCATATAGAAAACTAGTGGAGAAAGAGAAATATATCATGGAGAAATAAAAAGAAATAAAAATAAGGAATGAAGCATTGAAAGTTGTAACTTATGCCCAACATTGGAAGCAAACTCCTAGTGACCAGAACAGATCACTATTAACATTTGACTACAAAACAAGAAATATGCAATGACATTTTTATATCCAATAGTGCAGACCCAAAAATCATCAGAATATTACAAGAAGACAGTCTTTGAATTTCTTGCCAAAGATGTGCATCCAATAGACTAGATTGAGCTTCACAAACAAGCTGCAGAAATTATCTATTCCACCATGACACATAAAGCTTTAAGTGTACATAAGTTACAAAATTCTCTAGAAAATATAAAGACACAGTTAAAGCAAGAGAAATCTTCTTCACAAGAAAAGTTTAATAGGATAAAGTCACTTGAAGATTTGGTAATGGAAGTTGGTTATAATACAAAGGATATCAAAGAAACAGAAGAGCTTATAAAGAAGGAGAATGCAGACATAGTTGCATTAAAGAAACAGTTGAAATTTCCAAATACAGAGCATCCACAAACCAAAGAAGTTTTGAAAAATGAAAATCAGAAAGATGAAATCATGAATCTCATCATTCAGTTGATAGCTCAACTGAAAGATATGGAAACTAAAATGGAAAAACTTGTGCAGGAAAAGCAAGCCAGCATGGAAAACATTCCCATTACTGCCATTCATATAGCTTCTACATCAGTTCCATTGGTTACAACAGCTCCAGTATCAACAGAAGTTCCAGCTACTACACCAGCAACAATAGCAGTGGTACCAATAACCCATCCCACTGATGGGGCCAGAAAATTGATCAAAGTCATGCACGATATGTCAATTCAAACTACTAAAATCAATAAGCTCAAAGAACAAGTAAAATTTTTAGAAGATACAAAGAAATTGGTAGAAGTAATGTATTAGGAAGAAGCACTGAAAGCGAACAAATTAACTGAAAGAATCCGCAAGTTAGAAAAATAATTATCACTGAAAGAGCCTTTAGCCCAAGAAAAATAGCAGTTGTGGGCCAATAGAATTAACTTTGTTAATGATATTTGGCCTTATATACATGTTATATTTGAACAAAAGGACTTGATAAAGGAGGCAGGTAATGCAATTCAAAAGGTCAAAGAAGAGCTGAGAAAGAAACCAAAGCAAGCCACTGAGATAGTAAAATTCTTGAATTATAAAAATAAATAGGAATTAGAAGAACTTGGGATAACAGAAAATACAGAGAATATCTTAGAGGTGAAGAAAGTTATTTCCAAGAGAAATATGATGATAGAACTTGAAGGCAAATGTCAGACAATGGAACATGCAGTGAACAAGTTTGATATTTTGAGGCAGGAAGGTCTATCGAATCCATTAGTAATCAATTATAACTTAATGAGGCATGGATACTATGATAAAAATATCAGGGAAGTAGCTAAACAGACTTTCAATAGTTCAACAATGAAGGACGTACCAACAGGTAAAGTACTCCTTCAGACTTTGGAAAACTTATTTTATCTCCAACACGAGATAAATCACCTTTTTGTGAATAAGCCTACATTTGGAAAATATAAAGAGGCAGATGAGATTTACTAGACGATGGAAAATATTAAACTTCCAGATGAAGACAAATTGGAAAAATGGTGTGATTTACTATGGCCAGTTAAAATCAAATACAGGTAAAAGAATGCATAGGTTAAAGAACACTAGTACATTTGGCAGAAATTCCGACACTTGGTTCCGACACTTTTGAACAAATGTCGGAAATTTCCCCAAATTTTTTCAATCCCGCCCAAAACCATCGCTATACCGATGTCTAGAGAAAAGTGTCGCAATACCGACACTTAGACAAAGTGTCACAATTGCGACGTTTGGAGGAAGACGTCGTAATTGTGACACTATGCCCCAAAGTGTCGCTATTGTGACGGCTGCTTCCAAACGTCGCAATTGTGACACAATGTCTAAGTGTCACAATTGCGACATTTGGAGGCATCCGTCACAATAGCGACGATTTGTTTGCGACACAATGTATAAGTGTCGCAATTGTGACGTTTGGAGGCATCCCTCACAATAGCGACGCTTTGGCCGTTGTCGGTATAACGACACTGATATGCAATAAATGACAGTTATATGCCTTTGCAAAAATGGTCAGCTTACAAAGCAACATGAGGAGTAGTTCATGGAGGCACCTTTGCGATTGCGTATAATTTGGAGAGAAAATAGTAATAATGAGAGAGGCTCCTTTAATTGCATCTTTGATTTTTGAAGGTATGGATTGTCCACCCTGCAATTCTATGCTGTCGGGAAAGACTCGCAATCCTCTGGAAACAAGACTGTTGTGAAGATGCCTAGCGAAGAAACGGACATCGGGTTCATGAATGTTGATGAACACATCATAGTCCGGCGAAGAAGGCACCAAGGAAGGTATTATCTGTGAATGACGGATGTTGAAATATTAATTTCAACTACCCTGTCCTCTGGCCGCTTTCTAAATCTGTTTGAATGGCTCTGTCAAACAGCCGCTTTCTAAAACTGATGAGCAGTCAATTTTGGTTTTGAAATCACAGTCCCTGCACACTTAAAAATAGAGCGCTATATTGTTTTGGAAACAGAGAAATTTAATAGGAAACGCAGGAGATTTTAATTCAGAAGAACGTGGTCCCACAGACCACAGACCAAATCAGCCATCCACGTGGAAGCAGGCGATTCGATTGCTTTATTTTTTGGCCCATCTACATTGTGGAATTCCGGACCCGAAACATTATAGCGCGGAATTAATTTGATTTTCACGTCACAGTTTTCCTCCGTACACAAAGATAAAAAATGGACCCGAATTTTTATATGGCATATTCTATGAATTTTTCACGTCACAAATTAGTGTGACATCAGCAGGCTATTTTGGAACGCGAATTTGTGATTGAAATCGTGTTTTTTTTTTTGAAGTCCGGACGTATGATATAGTTTTATTAATATTTTGTTATAAGTTTTGTTTCACCGCCCGATAGTTATTTAAACCATTGGCTCATATATAACATATGCACAAATATTTCACTTTGGGCATTTGTAATGTGGGCCCCGAATACTTTAAATAGGTACATATACATTAGGCAGTTTAAAAGTTTTGAGGATTGCACCCCCGGTGCAATTGTTTGTTTATAAGATTATATGATACATGTGAGATAAAGGTTTATTATTTATCATATATAAATAAATTTTATCAATATTGTACATTTACACTTTTATGAGGTGATGTTATAATTAAATTCATAAATATCTCTTTTTAATCCTCATTTTACTCCATGAATATGTTTGGAAATGAAATTTCAATAGATTAATTTTCTCCTAACCTATGTATCATCAATATTGTACATTTACATTCTTAGTTATGAGGCCATGTTATAGGTAAATCCATGAACATCTCATTTTAATCTTCATTTTACTGCATGAATATGTTTGGAAATGAAATTTCAATAGATTAATTTTATTGCTATTATATGTTTTACGAAGATATGGTAAGGAATTCTCTCTTGTTCTTCTTAGAAATAATTATATAATTTTTTTTTCTTTCTTTTCAAAATAGATTAAAAAAATTATATGAGAAAAATTATTAATTCATCAATATGTGTGTGTGTGTGTTGTGAGGAATAATTTCATAGTTCAACTTAATGGTTCATTATATAATCATGTGATCATCACCAATGATATATCTTAAAAAGAAACTGAAAATCCATGTGTACAAAATCGATGTATACTCTAGAGAGTGGTTCTCATATCACTATGTAAATTGTTGTATGCTACTTCAAAAAAATTATAAGATAAACTGTAATACACATCATATATGCACCATAAAAATTGGTGCAGGGTAAAACCCACCTGCCACACCTTTGTACTCGATCCAATTTTCTCTATCAACTCTTCTAGTTGTGGGAGTTTCCTCCAAGGATCATAATACCCCCAAGGCCTGTTATCACCATAGTAATTCTCAGGTTGTGGGATAGGGATTTTTGTAGTTAAGAACACCAGGGGTAACCAAGAACTGCTTTGGGAATTCAATATCTAGCCTTCTTGAACTCCAAATAGGGATCTCTCTGTATGATTTAGCTTTGTTTTAGTAACAGATATTAGGCTAGCTATGATTGTGTATTTGGGTTTGATTTTAAAATATTGGTGGGAATAAGGAGATTTCAAGGTAAACTAGAAGGATCTACCAGAATATTGGGCAATGGAGTCAACTCTCTAGGCAAGCAGAACTAAGAAATAAGGCTCAGAGATGCAAATGTGCTAAGGGCAAGATAGGTGACCTTCTAAGGCTATGTATAGGCTTGATTTGATGGAGTGGATGGAATCTAAACAAAAGGGCACTTAAGAATCCTTAAGCTACAGATAATAAGATTGAAGAAGGGGATCTAACTTGGAATCGTAGAACTGCCCATAAGGTTTTACGAACAGGCTATTACTGGCCTACCATCTTTAAGGATGCCAAAAAATTTGTTCAGGTTTGTGATAGCTGCCAAAGGGCAGGATGCCCTGGGCAATCTGATGAAATGCCTTTGAACCCTCAACTAGTGATTGACCATTTGAATGTTGGGCACTTAATTTTTTTGGCCCTATTAGTCCTCCCTCAAACCAAAAAACATACATCCGAGTTGCAACCGAATATGTCACTAAGTGGGTCGAAGAAGAGACACTTTCAAAAGCTACAGAGGACTCTGTAGTACAATTTATTTTCCAAATCTTTGTGCGCTATGGTCTCCCAAGGGACATAATCACAGATGGAGGACCACAATTTATAGGTAATAAATTAGCTGAAACATTGCAAAACTACCACATTCAGCACAATATTACAACTCCATATCACCCACAGGCCAATGGCCAAGTAGAGATCACGAAAAAAGTAGAGAACATTAAAATTCCAACAAGTTTCAAAATAGGGAGCTTATTATCACTAATCCTATTTAATTTTTCCTTAGTTGATCATTATAGACTAGAAAAACATAATATGAATGAATGTAAACTTCAAAGAAATACACTAAAAACAAGGAAATAAATGAGACTTATCTTGTCACCACGAGAATCCTTAGCTATGATGTCTCTGATCTCTTTCTAGTCTACTGCTTTCACTAATTGACTCACCAACTTCAATATAACCAGCAAATAAGACTATAGTTGTCTTGAGGAATTTTATTCACTGAATGCTTCGAATTGTGAAGTATTTATACAAAAAACTGTTTACAAAATATCTCAGGAATTGAGATAATGTTTTAATAAAAAATAGGAAAGAAAACTTAAAAAGAGGGACAACTCTAAAACGATTTGCAAGCTCTTACCTTTTTACAAGAAAAAATAGAATTGATTATTCTAATTTGTACTGATTTTTGTTGTGCACTTTAACCCTGTATTTTTACCATTTCAGGTAACAGTAAAAAATGAATTTCCAAGTGAATTTCCTGTTTTTTATCCATTAAATTCACAGCAGATCTATGAATTCTTGCCACTTTTCTGTAGAGGGGATCTTCATAGTCTTCAATTTTCTGTAACTTTCATCTGCCTCTACATACTTGGAAAAGTTAGGCTTGATAGTGAACATATTCCTGATCTCATTATCTAAAAAGAACAGATTTTCAAAATACTGAAGAAGTATTTTGCCTGTTGGTGATCCTTGAGGCAGTGGTTGTCCGGCTTGCTCTTTTGCATGATTTCTGACTTTTAGATCATAATCTTTCTGGGGCATTAAATTGTCATTCAATGCGTGAATATTAGGCAAACATGCTTCTGAAAATGTTTTGTATTTGGCTAAAAATCTTGAGATGGATACATTCATGTCTTTACACCGGTCCTCTAGATTACTCATCATGTTTCTTTCTTTCAGGACCTTTTTGATTTGAAGAATGGTTTCTATTCTATCAACAATTTTCAATTCTTCCAACTCTTCCCTGGTTTTATTGTTTAAAAAAGCTATGAGTTGGATTGCTTGGGCTGGTTTATTGTCAATTTCCCTCTTAGTCTTGTCAATCTCTGCACTAGCAACTTGAAGTAACTCCCTCTGTTCATAAATTATCTGAATTGAAGGCCATTGAGAATGAATGCCTTCAATAATTTTGGTCCATAAATGATTTTTTATATAGGCCACTTGATCTGTAAGATTTAATTGTGCTTGCATAATCTTTACCTGTTCTTGTAGTCGATCGGCCCTTTTCACATGTCCTTTAGAAGTAATCAAGGCATCATTTTTGGAATTTTATAAATTTTTAATAACGCCTTTCAAACTAAGAATATCTTTATCTTGGTCTTGTAGTGTGCTCCTCTATGAGGATGAAGAAGAAGAGGTAGAGATTAGAGAAGTAATTGGCACTGTAGTTTCCAGTACTCCTTTCGGTGCCAAGTGTTCTGCCAAAGTAGATGGTATAGCAGTGTTTACAGTGGGGATCACTGTAGGAATGACCATTCACTATGATTTTCTTAGTTCTTCATTCTCTTTCATTAGAGCTTCTATCTGACTTTCCATTGTTTTTATCTGATCTGTCATTTGATGTACAAGCTGCTTTAATTCATCATTCTTTGTTTTTTGCTGTAGAATTTCTTTTGCTTGAGAGTTTTCACTCTAAGGAAACTTCAACTGTTTTCTAAGAGTAGCTATATCCTCATTTTTCTATTTAATTAAGACTTTTGCCCCTTCAATGTTGGCTGGGTCACCCCCTACTTCAATCACTATGTCTTCTAGTGCTTTTATTCTTAAATTATTAGCATATAGTGAGGCTTTGTCCAACTTCATTTGATTTTGGAGGTTGAGCATTTTTTTCTCAAGCCTAATTGATTTCATAGTTTTACTGACAATTTTGGAATATAACATTTCCGTATTACTCCTATGAAATTCAATTTGATCTAATTCATGAATGGCATCTGCATCCACTTCAAAATCTATTTTGGAATAATCTGCCACTGATTTTGGCTCAGCCACTGTAGGCTCCAAGAATGACATTACCAATTTATTGGATGAATAATCAAATGATGAAAGACGCTTATCTTTGTTTCCAGGCTTTTCCTTAAGAAATATAGAATGAGCTTGATTCTTGATCTCTTCATTCTTCTCTTTAATCTGTCCAAATTTGATCAGAATATCTGACTCTGTATTGTCAGTTTCCTGAGAAGAAGGAGGGAAATTGATAGTAACCTGGTTTTCCTTCATGACTGTATCTTTTTGTTGTGTTCCAATTTTTACATTTTGAAGCTCTTTTAATGTTTTAGTGACTATTCTTGTTGCTTCATCATCTATATCAATATTTACAGCCTTATCCTTTTCTTCTTCTGTTGACTTGCTTCTTTTACTATAAGGAGTTATCAATTTATGTCCTCAATAGTCTCAGCTATGAAACTATCTCCTTCAATGTCTCTTTTATGTACATTATCAGTATCTTTGCTTGTAGAAGCCACTTGTGTCTGTTCAATCTGTTTGCCTTTGCCACTGTCTACCTGTATTACCTGTACTGCCTGTGATTCATCATCAGATAGGGTGTTTGGCTCCCATTCAATTTTATTTACATATCTTTCAATATGGGGCTTAGGATCATGCAAGTAAACAGGAAACTTACATTTTACCCTTACTGCACTCAAAATACCTTGTGGATCATACTTCCATGTAAAACTACATGGGAACTTATACTCTTTAAGTTTGGCATTTATCTCATTGGTAGCTTCTCTATTATTCACAATGAATGGCCCAATTTGATTTTTTAGCTTAAATTGGGTCTTTTTCTTGGAAGCTATGAAGTTGATTTCATCTACATTCAATAGTCGTCTCAGATATTCTAAAGAAAATATTATTGTAGTAACAAATATGGGTAACTTTTATGGGGCCAGGGATGAGCCATACACTCTGATTTGTGTATGATTTTTATACAAATACCAATTTGTAGTTTTTTAGCTCTCTGATAACTGCAGAATTCTTCTTGTCTCATCATTGATCCTAGGGATCTCCTCTTTTTCCAAGAGATACATGGCAGGGGCTATAAATGAGTCATTGAAATCTGTAAAACTATACTCTCTATTCCATTTCCTTAGAATAGATGACCAAAATACTACTGATAGAACTTTTCCTTCTGCATCCACTTTCTGACATTCAATTGGAAACTTATCTGTTTGATAATATAGGAAGAGATGGAGTAGATAAGAGGAGTATCTAAAAAATCCTTCTTCTGATAATATGGATAAATGATAATGCATACTTTCAGCAATAAATCTAGCAAAATTGAACTGAATGGATGGTGATTGACCAGGGCTTAGAGTTCACAGAAAACCTAGGATAGCCACATCAGTGAATTCATCACTGGTGTATCCTAGTATGAAGGAGAGCATTGAGACAATCTGTCTAGTTTCATATGGGAAATCAACGATGTCGAAAGGAGGATTTAACTTAGGAATATCAACTTGATTTGGAAAAAAATTTTGGTATATTTTGAATCTATTGTTGAAATCCAAGTCAAGATATAGTTGGGTTAAATCTTCTATTGATAGGGAAGCAGAATTGGGGTCATGATTCATTTGCAGCATGGAATTTATCGACTCTTCAGTGAGGTAAAACAGGATCTCTTTTTCTTTGTTTACAATACATCTTTGTTCTAGCATATAATAGGCTTGGAATAATCTGATAAAGTCAGGAATAGAATGAGTGAGAGGGACAATATATCTAGGCAGATTGGATTCCCAAATTGGAATATCTTTGTCACCCTTTTCCACTGATTTTCCATAGCACCAATTATAGACATCGAGAAGGTTAAATTCTACATTAGGGTCTAGTATTCTATAGTCCAGATCAAATAAAGGGTTGTTCTCTGGAGAAATGACTAGAGGCTGGACTGGTCTGACCACTTCTGCAGAATCAGCCGTGAGTGCAGGAGTTGGTTTGCCGATTTTGAAGGACATAGGCTGAGGAATCTTTGTAGAAGACTTCTTTTCAGATTTTGGGCCTCCATTCTTGGGGGTTACCTGTTTCTTGGTCATTTTTAATATGAACGAATCAAGCTTAAACGGTTTGCTAAGTTCCTTTATGAGAAACAGGGGTTTATTAGCGAATTTATACTGAAATTGGAGTTTTTGAGCAGGGTTTTTAGGAAATGCGAGGAATTTAAAGCTCAGAATGTGTATTTAAAATTGATTTCAACAGAAAAACGGACCAGGGTATGGAAAAAACTGCAAGAAAGGGAAATTAGGGATTCTAGGGAAATTTTGACAGAGTTTCCCCTGAAAAATGCACACTTTTTTGCAGTAAATTTGGTAATTATTTGAAATCAACAGGAATTTTGAAATCTCAGAGAGCAAGTTCGAGGAAAACTAACTGGAGAACCAGCAAAATTTGGTTGAAGACGTTGCAGAGGTGCTTAGTCTTCAATTTTTTGAAAATGGCTTCGCAGAGGACAATGTAGTACTTTGTAATGGAAATTCAGGGCAATGGGCATTGAAAAATGGTACTGGTAGGTTGAAAATGGCTCTGCAAATTTTGTCAGGGTTCAAACAACATGATTTTGAGGAAAAACGGTTCTACAATTTTTTTACAGGTTTAAAGTGAAAAGGTGAAAATTTGAATGAAAAATATAATTTTAATGTATTAAACGATGGTATAACCATAGTTAAATGACATTAAACTCGGGTTAAATGGGTGAGGTTTAGGGAATACCGCCAGTGGTATTTGCGGGGGTAAATGGTGGTAAGCGGAAACTAGCTTTTCGAACGCGATACAACATGGTGGCGACACGTAAGCGCGGGTGGTTTGGAAAAACCACCCATTTCACGTGGCTTCGCCAAAACATCAAACAATTACTTTATGAGCACGAAAATGTATTAGCGCCCTCGGATCTGGATTCAACGAGCAAACGACC
This sequence comes from Pinus albicaulis, assembly GCA_034641835.2. Classification (NCBI taxonomy): domain Eukaryota; kingdom Viridiplantae; phylum Streptophyta; class Pinopsida; order Pinales; family Pinaceae; genus Pinus; species Pinus albicaulis. The sequence continues at coordinate 1,452,017,251 of CM076580.1, forward strand.
ACGATCAAAAGGAAAGGTGCGGGGAAAACGTAAGTTATCGAGTTCACTTTGGGCCATTGATCTTGGGAAACCGTCGGTATAGAGACATTAAGAGAAAAGTGTCGCAATACCGACACTTAGACAAAGTGTCGCAATTGCGACGTTTGGAGGAAGACGTCGCAATTGCGACACTATGCCCCAAAGCGTCGCTATTGCGATGGCTGCCTCCAAACGTCGCTATTATATGTTTTACGAAGATATGGTAAGGAACTCTCTCTTGTTCTTCTTAGAAATAATTATATATAATTTTATTTTATTTTTCAAAATAGATTAAAAAAATTATATGAGAAAAAATATTAATTCATCAATATGTGTGTGTGTTGTGAGGAATAATTTCATAGTTCAACTTAATGGTTCATTATATAATCATGTGAGCATCACCAATGATCTATCTTAAAAAGCAACTGAAAAGCCATGTGTACAAAATCGATGTATACTCTAGAGAGTGGTTCTCATATCACTATGTAAATTGTTGTATTCTACTTCAACAAAATTATAAGATAAATTTTAATACACATCATATATGCACCATAACAATTGCCATACAACTAATTTGTTTTAGGATACATGTGGCATTCTAGGGGTAAATTCTATATGATGTGTATATCAATCTATTAGGTGTTGGTAAGTTGTGAGTATATAATAAATGATAAGGAATATCCATACATCATGATCTTCTAATGTGATTATAAATTGTGTCTATAATTTCCATAAAATGTATAAATGATTTGTTTAAAAAAAGTCAACACAATCAACCCTAAACAATGCTCATGATGTGGAATGTCATTGGCGATACCAAAATGATGGTCACATGTCCCATTTCTATGGTAATGGTGATCATATATATGTTGTAGCGACACTTGATGAGTAATTAAATAAATCTCAAAGTGTGACTCATTGTGCCATATTTTTTTAAAGCATGATTTGTTTTCCTAGTTTTTACTAATTTTTTAACATATTTTATTCATTTGGAAAGCTAATTAATGATGCTTTAAGTAATTAGGACCTAACGAGAGATCATCTTCACATCTTCACTGAAATATATTTGGTAATTGTAGTCACTATATGAACCGCACATGCATGCTACTTAAGAAAAATTGAAATATAAACTATAATACATATCTTATATCTGCCATAACAATTGTCATACAACTTATTTACTTCTAGATACATATGAAATACTTCAGGTTAATGCCATATTATGTGTATACCAATATAGTAGGTGTTGGTAAGTTATGAGGATCTAAGAAATGATAGGGTATCCACACATTAGTAGTGCCCTGGTGAATTTTTTGCACAATTTTCTATTTGTTGTAATTTTGTTGCCTGGATTTGTTATAGATTTCAAATAATATATACAATTATCTACCAATTGTTCTTTATAAAGAAGAAGTACAATAAGCAGTCACCTAAAAGTGAGCCATGTGAAGATATTGGTAACATGAGTAACCTGGTAAGCTGTAAATGAAAAGTGAATAACCTCCACTCACCAAAAGTGAATAACCTCCACTCACCAACAAGTGGCAGGCAGGGTTGGAATTTGGATTTCTCTTTACCCGTCACACAATTTTTTTTGACGTTTTGGTCATTATTTTTCTAGTCAATAAACGTTACGTTTAAAAATTTTCACTTCATTAATGACGTTCTCGTAATAAATTAACCCTTCACCAATAAAAGTTTTATTTTAAAAATTGAACACTCTTCCATTTTCTTTGGATTTTGGTGTGTGATATATCTGTGTCATGGACTTTTAATACCTAAAGTTTCAAGAGAAATAACTGATTCTTTTCAAACTAATATTTCCTCAATATATGCTATGATCTACTAAAAATTACTTCAAAAATCAAGTAACCTTCCAATATAAAGAAAAAAACATGAACGAGCTTTCCATAAATTGCAATAAATTTATGTTTATTATTAATATTTCATAATCTGTCTTATAAAAATTGCATAATCGGACTAAGAACAAATCCTCAATGCATTTTTTATTGCTTTTGTGATTAAAAAAATGAGCCAAAGAATGCTAAGGCACTCAGAGAAATCAATCTATGTATTATTTCTCACAAAGTCATGTTGAGTAGTGGAGACTAAGCACTAGATTTTTTTCTGTCCTCAATCTCTTTATTAATTATGTCTATGTAGTTATAATAATAACAAGCCAAATAAATCTCAGGCTTCCAGAGAAATTAGTCTCTGTGTGCATAAATTAATGATTACTGTTGACTAAATGTTATACCATTTGAAATTGTTGAGCGAAATTAATCAGGCCATGATGTACCATTTGTCAGTATCTATTTTCTCATGTATGAAAATTGATGTACCATTGAAATTTTAATAATTCTATTGAAATTTTAATAACTATAATAACTATATATATATATATATATATATTTTTTTTTTTTAATTTAATGATTAATAATAATTAAATTAAAATTCTTAAAAGACAAAATAAAAGCCTAATAATCACGAACTATTATGATAATTTAAAAATATAGAACTTAGGTTGAACATAGTTACAAAGATACCAAGAAAATAAGAGTGCATGTGCATGATAACCTCTTTCTTGACAACCTATGAATGCCATTCTCAATGAAGACTCAAGACTCAACTGGATTGGATTGTGTATCAAAACAGTAGGAATGAATTAAAGTTCAATGAATGAATAAATTGATCGAGAAAATTAATAGGGAAAGGTAACTTGAATATCAATCTACTAAACCTCCCTTCCATGATTAAAAAAACACCCCCACCTTCTCAGTGGTCCCATCATGGTCCACCTATTGAAAAAAAACCAACAAATATTATTTTTTATATATTTTTGCATGGCCATTGGACAGTGATTTACTATGGTTTTCCTACTAAATTCCAATGGATGATTATTCAAAAATATTGAGAATTAGTTTAGTCTCAAGGCATAGACAAGAGTCTTATTGGATAATTATATATTACCTCTCCATTGGATGATTGTACATTTTTCATCTACTTTTTCACGTGAGTTTTAGTTGATGCTAGATATTTGCTTTCTATTTATTTAGTGAAGCTAAGAGTTAACTTTGATCTTACATTAATAACTATACTTGCATGAATATACATGCTTTTATACTTCCCCACTCTGGTCAATGTTGATGTATGGCCTTGGCCCATTGATCTTACAATTAACTCACTATTCATATTCAATTTTCTCTAGTTTAGCCCAATAAAATAAGGAAAATAGAAAATGAAGTCCTGATTTTTCTTTCCAGTGCTCCTACATAATAAAAATACTCTTAAAAACCAATTAATATATAAATTTTCATCATTCATGCTAAAATCAGTTTGAATTTTTTTAATGAATTTTCTTACAATTAATAGATTACATTGCTCACAGAATAAGAGATAATTTAGAACTATGATTTCACAATAATAAATTATCAGGCTCCCACAGGGCGATGAACTTGGTCGGATGTGACCCTTCTGCATCAACTCCTAAATATGCCTCTTGATTTCATCATTCTCAAGAACAGAGTGCCGATAGATCGGTCCATTGGGTAGCGGCGCACCTGGGGTCAGATCAATTGGGTGCTTGACCTGACAGTGTAGAGGAACCCCTGTGGGTGAGGTGAAAATGTCCCCGTACTCCTCCAAAACCTTATCCATTTGTTTTTGTCACGCAGAGGAGCCTTGTCTGGAGGTCGTGGCCATAGTCTTCTTCCTACCCTAGGGGTGGATCATCAGGAAAACGAATTTCCTAGTTTGGGAAATGAGCTTACTGCATTGTTTTGCAGTAACCAAAGAGATAGTGGCAGGAGGTGGTACCTCTGGTATCCTGTACAACTTATTTCCCAAAGTAACAATAACATCACGAGGCTGAGACTCATACACTGCATGATGCTTCCACAAGTATGGTTTTCCTAACAATACATCAGAAACATCAATAGGAGCAACGTCGCATAATACCTCATCCGTGAAGGGCTTGATGCTATAGGGAAGGTGACACTACTGGCTGATGTGGAGATCTCGTCCTTGGTGAAGCCACCTGATGGTGTATGGATGTGGGTGAGCTGTGGTCGGCAAGCCCAACCACTTCACAGCATCTGCCGAAATGAGGTTCTTCTGGCTCCCATTGTGCACAATGAACTATACCGGGGAGCCCTTTACGCACATCTGGGAGTGGAAGAGACGTTATTCCTCCTCCGGATCTTCTAGTTCCTCCTTCTGGATCTTTGCAGTGGAAACAGTGGTATTGGGATCCACATCAATAATCTATTTCCCTTTTTCATTCCCCTTGTCAGGTTCTGATTCAGAGTCAGAGCATGCATCTGACTCAGAAGCCTGCATCTCAGCCACCAGCGACTGCTTGGCCCAACACTCACTTGTGTTGTGAGTGGAGCTCTTATGGAACTCACACCACTTTCCTGTGTCCTTCTTTGGCTTTGCGGTGTTGTTATTTTCTTGTGGCTTTGATAGGTTGTTTTGAGTCACCATGCCTTGGCTTTGTCCTTTGTTCTACGGTTTGGGAGCACCTTTCCCTTTCTTTTGATTCACAGATCCAAAGTCTCGCTTCTTCTATTTGAATTTCTGCTCAATCTTGGCAGCATACCGGTGTGTCGTACCAAGAGAGGAGATGTCAAGGAACTCCATTTCCTCTTGAATGTATCTGTGCAGACAACTACGATACTTTAGCACCAGATGTTTCTCTGAATATTTGATACCCAACTTGGTGCGCAAGGTATGGATCAGATTCGTCAGCTCATGCACGTCTTGATCCCTTTGTTGCCACAGCATGGTCCATTGTATGTACTTGTCCTCATAGATCCCCACAGGATAGTATTATTCCATGACGGTGTCTCGGAAAGAATTCCAAGTGGGTACGACCGAGAAAAAACACGGTTCTATCTCATCCTTTTTCTCACAGTGGGTTTCCCATCAGTTCTTGACATGGGGGGCAGCTTTGAGGAGTGCAAAAATAATCTTCTCCCTATCGGAAAAGTCATGAACCGAGAAATATCCTTCTAATAGATTCAACCATATATCTACAGCATCTACATCTATTTGACACTCAAATATGGGAATGTCAAAATTTACTTGTACCTTAAAAGGAGTCGCACCTCCAGAGTGGCTGCTGGATGCAGATGCGCCATCGGTGGGCAGTCCTTGAAGGATCTGGGCAAAGTTATCCATCATCGCATTCCTTTTTTTTTTTAGGGCCTCCTCGACCAATATTTTGATAGGACCTCCTACTCCCTCATCTTTCTTTTCATCCCCCATGGGCATCCGTCGAGGTTTGTGAGGCTGATCTTACAAAGGTTCCACCAGATCGAGCCCTAACTCCTTATTACCCGACCTCGTTGGGGACATGCAAATAAGGATCGAGAAAAATAAAACTGCTCTAATACCAATGATCCGGATTTATGCAGGAACGCAACAGAATAAACACATAACCATAAATACAGAGATGCAGTGGAAATAACACTTCATTTTCTTAATATCAAAGAACTGAAATTTGCTTACAGACAGAATGGAAATAAAACTAGCTAGGGCGCTGGTAGCTATCTCTAAGGAGAGATGTGGTGGCTATAGGCCTATGAACTGAGTTACAATGAGGCTTGAGGGCCTATTTATTATTAAGAAACAATGGAGAACCCTAAACATCCAAAAACCTAACCCTAGGAGATGAAGCGCCAAAACTATGGGCCCCGTTTGGGTAAATTGGTGTTTCAACTTCCCAGGGATGTAACTTTGGCATACTATCTTGATTTGACGCACATGATACATCATTAGAAAGATATATCCGAGGACTACAAATTTCACCACGAATATCATTCTGAAATGGAATGATATGGAATGATATTTTCTGGAGGCGTGATGCCAAAAAAACTTCGTTTAGGGCCTCAAAACGGCTCCAGAAGTTCAGGACCCGATGCTAAAAATAGTAAGTTGTGCTGAAACTGAAAAACTGAAAGAGAAAATGGTGGGGCCCTAAGTGGAATAGGAGGGTGGCCACCAGTATCCACCTGGATCATTGAGTGAGCCAAAAAAGTAACTTTCCTTACTTTTTGAGTACAACCTCGCAATTGCGAAGAGGAATAGTGTTGCAAACTTATTGGTAAGTGGAAATTAAAGGGCGTAAGAACGATTTTGAAAAAATTTCAAACGTCAAAATTAAGTCTTCTATCCTTCCTAGCACCTCACGGAAAATGGGAATCCACAAATTCTAGTCATCAAATATGTGCAAAATGCCTTATGACGGGCAAAATGGAGGACTGGTCCTATGCTGCTACATGAGTTAGGGTTTCATGTGGCAACAGGGAACCTTGTATAGTTTTTCAAGGATAGGAAAGGAGAATATTGTCAGTTAATCATCACTTGAAACTTCATCACCATTTGAAAATTGTGTCCTAATTTGAAACAATAAGACTACCCAACTATTTCATTATTTAATTTTGATTGTGTAATACAAAAAAATATCCTAGATAACTTAAATAATGTAAACACTTTTGCAAAAATTTAGTGGAGAGAACCTTCAATTACATTTATTTTGAAGTTCCACTTGCATTTTAAGCCATTTTAATTAGTCTTTCATGGCTATTCTAGTAAAAGTTTCAACCTCTTGTAGAAATTTGTTTGTCACTTTTATTAGAAATGAAAAAATAAAATGTAAATAAAAATGATTTGAAATGCTAAAAATCAAATGTGCGCTACATAAAAATGATTTAAAAAAAAATTACATTAACGTTTGATATCACATGCGCATTTGCCCTCAGCTCTTGCAGAACAACATTTTCCCTCAGCATTCACCCTCAGCTCTTGCAGAACAGCATTCGCCCTCAGTTCTTGCAAAATGGTAAGTTCTTACTGCAGGCCCTTCCTCCTATAGTAGGGTTAACTCTATTTGGGTTTTTTGGAGCCTCTGAGAATACAAAGGTTGTAATTGATTACGCGGCACTGCCTATATTTGTGGAAATTCTTACCTCTGTGAATGATAATGTTCGAGAACAGGTAGCACGTTCATTTTAGAGGCATAAAATTATTCTTCCCAACTATCTTTATACGTCTGTAATTTTGGAATTTGATTTAAAAAAATACTACCCAACTTTGAGTTCAACTGGTGTTCGTGTAAGGTTGTTTGGGCTTTGGGAACTATTGCTGGAGACTTTGCATCATTTAGGGATCTTGCCCTCAGTCATGGAGCTCCGAGGCAGGTGCTTGCCTAGTTGAATGATACTGACGGAATTTCAATGATAAGAAATGCTACATGGGCTCTGTCAAATTTTTGCCGTGGTAAACCCCAACCACTATTCGAACAGGTAAGCAGAATACATTTTCTGCCTCTTCTTCTTAGTTCACAGATACTGTGGATTTTTTTTATAGATCTTGGTGCTTGGTATATTTGGACGTAATATGGACCTAGGCGCTTTTTCATTACAATGACTCCGTCATCAGGTTTTAGAAAATGCTCAGAAATTTGGGTTTCACAAGGGGATTACCCTTGCTTGCAATTATCGATTATCAATCACATTCAAAAAAATTCTTTCGTAGCATTGTTGAGCTCTTTGTAGGTGAATTTACGAGGCAATTTCACAATATCTGAACTAAATTGTTTGTCCTTTTCAATACTCTGCGCTTGTAACAAAACCAGACAAACAATCTAGTGGCCAATGCAACAACAACAACACCTCCTGTTGCAATGCCTGCAATTCACCCTCTCTGCACGCATGAATGACTATGGCACCCTCTTTTGTGAATAGGTACTGGAGCTGAAGGTACTGGTTTCCATTAGGATCATGGAATTCAACATCCAAAATAGTATCAAATTCCATTGCAATAGTATTCCCCGGCGAGGGCAACAGTTCATTGAGACCTATTGGACTCATCACCCCCAAATAGCCTCCAGGGCTACCCAGAGTGTGATCATCTGGAGCAATAAAAAATGCTGATCCATCCCCAATTGAAACAATAATAGGACCCACATTGGTTACAGAAAACGAGAAACACGTTTTGAAAGAAGAAGAAACTTTTGTATTAGGGTCCAGAAATCTAACTGGTCTATTGTACAATGCCCTACCTGCACTTAAAATTGGTACTCCCAACTCCATGCTAAGGCTCACTGTGCCATTCTTCAGATGATCATATTAACCTGAGGTTTGATTCCAAAAAACCCAAGTCCCCTGTTCTATGCCCAAGACCTCTGTTACAACAAGTAAAGTTCTGAGCGAAATACTTCACAATAGGAAGCAAAAGAAACATCGCAAAATTGCTCCACTTTAGACTGATAATTTTCTGTATGAAAATTCAACTGTGGACAGTAAAAAAATA